>CM036906.1:100763360-101285860 GCA_020800305.1 Porphyrio hochstetteri | reverse complement strand
CTCTGTATTTTGCTCCAAATGCTTTGTTACCTATGAAACTCTCTGCTTTGTATGAAAGATAAAGGAGTTTAAGTCAACCAGCAGCTTCTGAAATGGAAGTCATGATGCTAAAACCACCCCATTACAACCAAAAAGCTAGGGAATAATATTATGATTTATTACTCATATTATAGTAGCTCCTCAAGAACTAAGCAAAGATTTGGGCTTTCTTGTGTTTTATTCACAAGTGGTCACATTAAAAGCCATCTGAAGACACATTGCTTGTCCCAAAGGATTAACTCAGCTCTTACTAACACTTGGATTCCCGCAGTCCTGCGGCTCAGACATACATGGATAAAGCAGTCAGAGGCTTTATTTCAGCACAACTTTGAGGTGCTGCACCCGCTTAGGAGTTTCACAGAGTATTTGTTTAATGCAAGAAAAAAAATGTTAAAATAGTGCAATCCCACAAAATATATAAGCTTCTTGCACATCAAAGCACAAGCCCCCATTCCAGGAGGTGAATGTGTCTAATATGCTCCCCATCCCCACCTTGAGACCTCAAGGGAAAAACAATGCACTTTGTGGAGCAGACAAATCGCACCAGGTAAGACATTGGCTCCAAAGATATTTTTGGGGATGTTGCCTCCCAGTGTGTTCAGCTGCTGAGGTCTGGTTCCCCCCATCTCATGAGCTGCTGTACCCTCACCCACTCAAAGGTGTTTTTACCCCCTGATCACTTCCTTCCCTGTTTCTGGCTAGGAAAACGGACTAGTTGTTAATGGGGGTGCAGATGGGAAGCCTGCTAAGAAATATTTTAGCAATTAGGACAGGAGGGAATATAGTATCACTGTTTTCCAGGGAAAAAAAAATCTCTTTCCTCGCCTCTTTTCCATCCAAGCGTAAACTGGTATTTTTTTCACCATTGTGAGAGCGAGCCAGGGCCAGAGTACTGCAGACAGAGAGGGGAATTGCTGTGGTGTGGATTCATTAAGCCCATCTCGGCCCATCTCTTCTTTTTTTTTTGGTATTAAAGGAATATGGAGTAAAGCAGGGCAGAACGAAGTGTTCTGGGAAACTGATAATCAAATGGCCTAAAGCTAATGTTTACTTTTTTGAATGTTTTACAGCAGCATTACTTGGAGATGTATTAAAAACAGGGAGCGAGAGGGAGGGAGGGAGGGAGCCTAATAATAGCCTTCAAGTTACAGAAATAGAGAAGCAGCATAGATATGATAATTGAATTTGGTTTGGATGGGTGATAATCCTCCTTTATGCTACAGCTGTAGTTCTCAGATTTGAGCCTCACTGGTGGCAGGTGTTGGGCAGCCTCTCCTGCCACGGGAAGGCTCCAGCACCACGCACCCCTGCGTGCCCCCCGTTCTTCTCCCTGTGCCTGCAAGCAGAAGCCTGTGGGGTCATTGGTGCTGGGTGTGCAGTTGTGTTTGTTCTCTGCACTTATGGCAGGGGGCTGGGGTGGTGGTGTGTGTGTCCTGAAGGTGACTTGGAGCCTCCTTTGCTTGCCTGGCCAGGAAAAGATACTGGTGAAGCTGGAGAGGAGCTTTTTTCCTCACAGAAAACTCCATGCTCAGCCACTCTCTGTTTCTGCTCCACCCTAAATTATTCAGCTCCACACTTGGGGAGCTGACAGTACTAGTAAACCAAGGAGTTATATATTTTTGGTTGCACTTGGAGATTAAGTGCCACTTGAGTTATAGTGTGTAGATTCCCAAATATTTGTGTAATTTTAGATCATGAATTCTCATTCCTGACTATGTTTAGTATAAATATTTATTCACGCAGCTCTGTCTGTTAGATCCCATGGAAGAAACTGGGGGGGACGGTGGGGGGAAAAAAGTGAAGAGGTGCCTCCAAGCTGTCTCTGTCATAGGCATGTGTCCCCTTGCTGTCTCATTTTGAAGAAAACTCCAGTTTTGCTTTGCCTGCTCTTGCTGCCTCTGTTGTTGTACTGATTTTGGCTGGGACAGAGTTAATTTTCTCCACAGTAGCTGGCATGGGGCCGTGGTTTGGATTTGTGCTGAAAATAGTGCTGATAACACAGGGATGTTTTTGTTACTGCTGAGCAGTGCTTGCACAGAGCAGAGGGCTTTGCTGCTTCTCACTCCACCCCACCTGCGAGTAGGCTTGGGGTGGACAAGGAGTTGGGAGGGGACACAGCTGGGGCAGCTGACTCCAGCTGACCAAAAGGATATTCCATACCATATGACATCATGCTCAGCATATAAAGCTGGGGAAGAAGGCTGGGGGGGATGTTTGGAGCAAAGGCATTTGTCTTCCCAGGTCATCACTACACGTGATGGAGCCCTGTTTTCCTGGAGATGGCTGAACAGCTACCTGCCCATGGGAAGTGGGGAATGGATCCCTTGTCTTACTTTGGTGGTATGCAAGATTTTTGCTTTACCTACTGAACTGTCTGTATCTCAACCCATGTTGGGTTTTCTCACTTTGACTCTCTTGATTCTCTTCCACATCCCGCCATGGGGCAGTGAGCAAGTGGCTGCGTGGGGTTTAGCTGCTGACTGGGGTTAAACCATGACAGCTGTGGGAGAAAATTCTGGAAAGTATTGGGTGGGAGGCAGTGGGTTGGATAACTGGGCTGCAGTGGCTGTTTAGCAAGGCCACCCACTTTCACAAGGTGACCTTAAAGATTTTGTGTCAGAGATGTGGGGCCCCATGTCACCCCTGCTGCCTTCTGTCCTAAGAAAATCCTCCAAGAAACTTTATCAGACTCTTCTGTTCTCTTGGTTTATTTTAGCAAAAGTGCTTCAGAAGGAAAGGCATTAATTAATTTCCTCTTCAAAAAGAGATGTGAGAAGATTTTGGTTTCTCCAGGCACTGAATTAAATTCTGGCTGCGCAGGAGTTTGCATTTTTAATGGAGCTGTTTTGCAGGTCACCAGAATTGTTCCCCATTCAGCCACTCTCATCATCTGGGTCATTACGACAGATAGCCACAGCTGATGCCTGGATCTGACTCCCACAGTACTCGGCTGGCACTGAAATGCCATCTCTAATGATAACTAAGAGGATGATGGCTGCTACAGCACCTTTTTTCCAACTACCTCAGAAGAGCTTTATAACTGTGATTAAATTAGCCCCATAATGTCATTGTGAGGCAGATAGGTCATGTGCAAGTTTCACAGGTGAAAAAAACAGAGAAACAAAAGCCCCATAATGTCATTGTGAGGCAGATAGGTCATGTGCAAGTTTCACAGGTGAAAAAACCAGAGAAACAAAGCAGGATGTTGCTTAAACTTCACAGCCAGAGAGCCCAGGTGATGAATAAAGACATGGGCTCTGTCTACAGGGCTCAGCAACTCAGCTCAATTGAAAGCTGTTTCTGTGACTGGCAGGGTAATTAGTCATATTTATACCGGTTTCCAAAGTATTTTAGATGAGGACTTGTTTGCCACAGAAAAGTTTTTTTGACTGCACAGGTTGTGCTGCTTCCTCAAGTGAGGTGCTTGGTGCACCCGTGTCAGCTAAGCCCTTTGTCTTTTTCTCCTACAAAACCCCTATATATCACCCAAGTGGCATAGTTTGGACTCGGGAGGACAAAATTTTGGAGACATACCTGTCAGCACACAATGTCTGAAGTCCCCTGGTTTGTTCGGCCTGGAGAAAAAGGAGACTGAGGGGAGACCTCATCATGGTCCATGGCTTCCTGACAAGGGGGAGCGAAGGGGCAGGCACTGATGTCCTCTCTTTGTGGCCAGTGATAGAACCCCCTTGGGTTCTATCAGCATGAAGCTGCGACAGGGGAGGTTTAGGCTGGATATTAGGAAGAGGTTCTTTACTGAGAGGGTGGTCAAGCACTGGAACAGGTTCCCCAGGGAAGGGGTCACAGCACTGAGCTTGGCTGAGTTCCAGTCGTCTGGAAGATGCCTTCAGTCCCATGCTCTGACTTGTCTGGCCCTGTGTGGAGCCAGGAGTTGGACTCAGTGGTCCTTATGGGTCCCTTCCAGCTCAGAAGATTCTATGATTCTATGAACTATTGGCTTGTACTGCTCCATAATTGCTAGTCAGACAAGAAGTACCCACTATATCCTAATAGTAGATATTGATGACTATGTCACAGTCAAAAATGGGATGGAAAATGCAAAGCACATCTACAGGCACTTCTTCTAGAACTCAGAAAATGTCATACTCTTTCTTGTCCAAATTCCAGCCTTTCATCCCTAGGAAAAGGAAACTAAAAGCATTTTCTTCGAAACAGTGCTTAGCAATATTAACCTTTCACTCTCTGGCTTTGATGGATGTCTTTGGATCCTGGAAAGGATCACGGTAGATGCCTTATTAGAATAATATTCCAATGTCTTGACAAACAGCTTCATATTTATATGGCAGCTTTCCTTTCCATGCCAAAAGATATGAAATACCAAAGGATTGTATGCACTGTTCTGATTTTTATTTTTAATTTTTTTTTTTAATGGAAGGGCTGTTTTGATCCAAGAATTCTTGTTTTGTCTTTCCTGTTGTTTTCCGGCACCTTTGTCACTTTACTTTCTTCCATCTGCAGTTGTTCCCCACAGGACACACATCTGTCTGTTCCAAAAGGAAAAGAAAAACAGTACAAGAATAGTCTCCATCTGAGACTACATTTTGTATACCCCTCCTTTGGCACTGACTTAGCCAAGTCCCCTACAACCTCTGGGCTCAGACTGCTAGCTGGTTAACTGGGGAAGAGTAGAGATAGGGGGAAAGAAATACTTCAAACACTCCTTATATCCAGCTTTTATGGAAATGTTAAACACATAAATACTTCACCAATGTTAAATCTGGATTTACTGCCAAACTTTCCATTTCTGTGTGCATAACCTAGTACATCTGAAGTGATGTATCACTCATGACCACTGCTGGTAGACACCACATAGCATTCACTCAGAAGAATGAGGAAATCTCCTAAACAAACATCAACTTTGAAAGAGGTGGGGCAGAAGTCCTAGTTCAGCTAACCTCTGCCTTTTCTCTCTGCTGTCCCTGTTCCTCTGGGTGAATTACAAGCCTCTTTCAAAAGACTGTGAGCTACCAAAAGTGCCCATGGGTCTATGGTTCTGATAGGAAGAAGACAAACCCCCTGAGCTGTGCCGCTGCCTGGATGGATGTGCTGACTCATGAGAAACAATGTGTAGCTCTGAGGGAGACCCCACTGAAACCTCCCCTGTCTGGCAAGAAGATGCCAAACAGCTAAAGTTCCCCACTCCTCATCCTGGAACACCACCCCAGGCATCTTGACCTTACCCCTTAGTGAGGAAGCTGTTCCATGGGATTCACTGAGTTCTTGATCATGGTCTTTTCAGTTTCTAGGTCCATTTAATCTCAGACATACTAAATCCTGGGCTCACTTAGAAAAGTCAACTGTAAGAAGGATGCACTTCCCTGAGAGCTGCACTAAAGTCTTCAGCTATTTCACATAGGTGAATGAACTGACCATCAAGAAGAAATGCTGGAATTACCTAATTAAGACTGCCATAGCATAGTGTCCTGGGATAGAGTTGATTTTCTTGCTAGTAGCTGGTATGGTGCTGTATTTTGCATTTAGTATGAGAATAATGTTGATAATGCACTGATGTTTAAGTTATTGCTAAGTAATGTTTAACACTAAGTCAAGGATGTTCCTGCTTCTCGCGCTCTGCCAGGAAGAAGGCTGGGGATACGCAAGAAGCTGAGAGGGGACACAGCCAGGATAGATGACCCAAAATGGCCAACGGGATATTCCATACCATATGGTGTCATGCTCAGCATATAAACTCTGAGAAGTTGGCTGGGGGGCAATGATTGCTGCTTGGGGTCTGGCTGGGTGTTGGCTGGCAGGTGGTGAGCAATTCCCTTACATTTGCATCACTTGTTTTCCTTGGGTTTTGTTTCTTTCTCATGTTGTTATTTTCCTTTTCATTACAATTTAGGACTAGTAGTATTTATTATTTTATTTTATTTTTATTATTTTCTTTTAATTTATCTTAATTTCACTCATTAAACTGTTCTTAATTCATGAGTTTTCTCACTTTTACCCTTATGATTCTCTCCCCCATCCCACCAAGGGAAGGAATGAGCCAGCAGCTGGGTGGTGCTTAGTTGCTGGCTGTGGTTAAACCATGACACATAGAAAAACCCAAGATGTTGTCTGGTCCCTCCAAGTGAAGTAGTAACAAAAGCTGTAAGAAAATAGCATAACAGACAGGGAAGAAAATGCCATGAAACACATAGGAACAAACAGGCCACATCCTCCATCTCCCATCTCTCAAAACACCCACATCCTGGCTTAGGAGGAGACCTCGTACCCTCCAGTTTATTTGACTAGCCACCAAGAAAGCATTCCTAGCGTTCACCCTCAAAAACGTGCATTTGTTTGTCACCCAGAAAGAGGCTGCCTTATTGGTTTTTAATCTTTATGGGAATAATTATTTTTTGAAAGGGAATCCAGTTTTCAAGTACAGAAACAAATTAAGGTCAGACAGAAGCACCTGGCTTTGTGTAAGTGTTTAGTCTCTCCTTATGAAGTGGCTGGTTCTGCATGAATTACCATTAATAATAAAATGTATGTAAGATAGTGACATTTGGTGCACATGTTCTTAGTTCCCCATTAAGCTGTGTTCCGTAAAAAGGTTTCCAGGTTTATTTAAACATGCGGGAAAGAATTTAATATTAAACAGAAATAAGATGTAATAGAATTATGTCAAAACACCTGAGGGAATTTTGGGTACCTTTAAGGAATGAGCTCTGAAGTGATTCATAGCTAGGGCAAGTGATAATTTAGCTGCTACATTGAGAAGAAAGAAAAAATTGAAAAAATAAGAAAAAAAAAAGGAAAAAGGAGTTAGTTCTTCCACAGCTATGAAATGCTGTAGTCCACAGATTCTTCAGGAGTTTTGCCTCAGTATAGGCATCATTTTACCTTCTGATACTGAAAATTAGTGTACTGATCCTGCTAGCACTTTTGCATGCACTTAGCGCAAGCACACGACGAGGTCCCTGGGGTCTGGCGGGACTGCCAGTGAGAGAGGAGCTCATGCAGGAGTGTTCAGAGGCTCGGGTGCCCCTCCACAACTTCCAGAGACAAATGTGTGATTTAGTCATAGCCTGAAGTATGGTTCTCATTACATCATCCTTGAGTATTTTGGATTGTGAAACTGTAAGAGATCCCGTAACGGGATAAAAACTTTACCCCTTGTCATTTTTTGGAAGTTTGGACACAAAACAGGCATTCTGGTTAGTACCAAAAGGGCCAAACCATAGGGTTTAGAGTCTCGACTCACTTGCATTGCAATGCAGCTGGAGACTTAATGTAAGATGTTTCTATTTAAATTAATATTTTCTGTGTCAGTTCAGCAGTATCAGCACACTGCTAATGATCTCCATATCCATTAAGATCAGTTCAAATGCACCTCAGTGTAGCTTTCTTGCTCTATACTCCTGGTGGTATTTTTTTAATCCGATCTGTAGCTTATTATTTTTATTATTCACAAATGTCACAGGCCTTTTCTATCCCTTTTGGGATTGTTATTTTCCTGTTTTAGGTCTTCTCCTTCTTTCTAATGTTGCTTTGGGAAAGCTCTGGGGATATATAAAGCAAAATAGACAGATGCCTTCACCTACCAGATTGTTGTGAATAATAATAATCACCTCTTATATATCCCTTTTCATTTTCAAAGCACTTGGCAGCAATTAACTAATTTGTCTTTACAACAATCTCTGATAGATAGGTAGAGGCATTTGCATAGTGGCTATTTATTTATTTATTTATTTTATCCTGCAGAAAATTGCAGTGGTTTTGTTTTTACTTTTTCTTTCTTTTTCTGTGTTTGTTGGTTATTTTTGCTGCCCTTCTTTTTCTGAAAGGTAAATTTCTGTGGGATTGTTATGCCCATTAGCACTCCTAATCACTGAACCTAATTAGATTCTCATTGAAAAGAGAGCGTGCACCAGCAACAGATGAAAATCAAATTCCTTCAAGCACATAAGCCTTATCTCTGCGGCAGTCAGGTATGGCTGGAGAACTGGGAGCCATACCCAAGCCAGGCTTAAGACGGCTTGTTCAGATACTGGCAAGGGAGGTGACGGTGGTACATCTATTCCTATGCAAACCACTTGCACAGTCCAACTTGCTGAAGGCATTGACCTACAGAATATGTAAATTAAGAAATGTTAAAAACTGCTCTTTTGGAATAAAAACTCTGAAATGTCAGAAGATGTGACGTTGAAACCCCGAATCTATCATGGAATCATTGAATATCAATACAAAAGTGTACCCAAGCAGCGTCTTGGTGATTTCTACAGCCCAGCTCACCAAAAAGGAAACTCTTAAGATAAGTAGAGTCGGCCAGGCAACCTGTTCCTTCTTGTGCCACCCACATTTTCAGTCTAGCACACAGTACACTAAGTGTGTAGCTAAAAACACTGCCTTGGCCCTTCAGTGGGGTGAACCCAATGCATCATATTTTGGTCTAAAATACCGATGACCGCAACCTAATCCAGCAGGTTATACTGGCACACTTGAAAGTGATGGCAGTCTCCCACAGCTTCCTCCATGGCCCATGCAACAGGGAGAAGGGCTCTTCCAGCACAGGTTGTCCCATGTCCTGCTGCAGAAAGGGGCTGCTGGCTGGGTGCTGTTCACACCAGGATGACCTGGACACCCACATTCTACCATTTCCCCACGATTGGTCCAGGCAGCCCCGTGGCAGCCAGCTACTGCTACAGCGTTTGTGCCACTGGCGACCCTTGTGCCACTGCTCCCTTTTCTCTGCCTCTTCCCATCCCTGAACGACTCTTTTTCACCTTGTCTTTTGTGGGTCAGAATAGGCAATTTAAAACTTTCTCCAGAATGGGCAGGGAATCAGTAGGAATACTAACACCAGGCACAGTCATTGTGGAAAATATCCTTAATGCCTCTTTTACAACTAGCAGTGCTAATGGCTTTTGTAGTAACAAAGCTGCCGTGAAGGTTTTACTAGCAAATCCTAACTTGCTCACACAAGGAAGAGCGAGGAAGCCCCCTCTGCACTATCTTTGTGAAGTGTTAATGCAACAGGGATCCCCAGTACTTTGGGATAATTGAACCATAAAATATTTCAGCTTTATCTATAAACTCTCCAGCGCAATGCTTGGAGTGTGTAACCGTTTACATTATTCCCAGAAAATTAGGTCAACTTTTCACAGAGAAAATGTCAAATTAGAAAAAAAAAAAAAAAGATGAAAAAGAAATAAGGAAGGGGGAAAAAATAAGGAAGCATAAAAAACAAAAAAGATGCTTCCTCTAAAAGGACTTTTCCACCCCAGATAGGAAAATGTCACCGTATCCTCCCAACATCACCAGCCCCACATGCAAGCCAGGGAGGGAGCAGGGGCCGAGGAACAGTGGGCAGCATCCGCACTCGGCTCCTTTGAGCTGGAACACAGCTGTGCTATGGCTGTGTCATCACTGCGAGCGAATTAAAAGAAATGGAAACATTAACTCTGTGGAATCTTTTCAGAAGCTGGTGGTGACTAAAGCGGGAGGCGCTAACAAAGGAAAGCTTTCAGCAAGTGTTTGGCATTTGGAGTGCAGCACGCTCTTTCCATTAGGCTGTTGTTAGGGTTAAAATTAATCCGCATTGTATGGGGAGAAGGCCACACAATGGATGTTTATTGTGAAGTAAGGCACCTGGAGATGTGTTGTGTTGTCAGAAGGCTTAAATAGTTTGATTCCAAAATTTCGCAGCCTATTAAAAGAACCGCAAGAGTATGGCAGGGAATATCCCTGAGATCCTGAGCATCCCTGCAAACTGACCAAAAACACTTGGAAGACAGTGGTGGCCCTGCCAGCAGACTCGCAAACCCAGTCGCAGGTTCGGTCCAGTATGTGGAAATGCAGCTTCTCATCCCACCACTTATTTTGCAACATGATCGCATCCATAAGCTGGGAGGTGGGAATTCAGCTGGCAGTCTGCTCCTTGCCACATACCAACATCACCCAGTTTAGCCTCAAAGCTCTGAGTACCTGAGGTGTGTTGCAAAGGGAATGAACAAGTTCGGAGTGACACACAGTACACAGCTCCTGCATTTGGGACACATGCTGTTCCTGTGCACTGCCAGGCCCTCAGCTCCGGAAACAGGCCTCATGGGGCAGGCATTGGAAAAAGACCCAAATACAGACAATCTAGGCTATTATAAAATTGCTGCAAAGTCAAAGTTATGGACACAAAGTCTGAGGAAACTGGTGCTTGGACAGAGGCTGGCCACACACTCCAGGTTGCAGAGCAAGCACCTGATCTAATCCTGCATTCCCTGGCTTCTCAGGTTTTTTCCCTCAGCTCTCAGATGGCATTTATGGTCCATTTCTGCATGACAGTCAGACTAGGCTGACTGGCTCTCCTTCCCCCTGCTGCCACTGCAAAGCAGAAGTTGCTCCACAGGCATAACCATCACTCAGGTTCTCAGAGGGAGCACACAGCTCCCGACAGTGATTTGCTGTGGCTAGGCCGAGGTTTTCCACCCAGAAGCCCACATGTTTCTGCTGACTTCCCAGCAGGACCCCCTTGCTATTCTGTAGCTCTGACAGAAGTGGATATGGTAGCCAGGGGATCACCGATGGCTTTGCTGTGCTGGAAAGGAGCTGGTGGTGGCAGAGGTACCGCATTCAGGCAGCTACCACTGCGTGTTGCTATGGGCACTGATGCAGAGGCAAAATACAGGCTAAGCCATCACTTGATTTTCTATTCAAGCAACTCTTGAGTACTAAAGGAATGGCCATCTGCCAGTGTTTGTAATAGAAGGTCAGTATACACTGACATTCAGCAAATTGGTATTATATGCATTAGATCTGTGCTTTATGAGGTTTTGCTCCATTTTGGAAATGTGCAAATTGACTGAAATCACGACTAAAATTTTAGAGGTGCCAATCTGCAGCTGCAAGCACGCTGACAGTGCCCCAAATACCCAGGCAAGCAGCAGGTACAGCTACATCAAAGGCACAGAAAATTCTGCAAATAAGCGTGCTTGTCTGCTGCAGAGTTACCGCTGGCACCAAACCCACAGCTCCAACTCACCGATGTCCCCAGGTAGGATCCTTTCCCCCTGGAGGGTGTCACACAGTGGGGGTGGGTGGTGTCCCTTGCTCTGCTGATGACAACCACTATGAGATGACAACCACTATGTGATGACAACCACTATGAGATGACAACCACTATGTGATGACAACCACTATGTGATGATAGGAGGAAGCCACCATTTGACATGGGGCTGTTTTAAATTGCTCTCTGCAGGGTCCAGCACAAGCCTGCCAGGCCTCACATGGAGAGTGTGAGGTGTCCACAGACACCCACAGTCCCACACTCCCACAGCCTGGCCAGCAGTGTGGAGGCTGGACTCATGGAGTGCTCTGTAGGGCTTTGTGTGGCACCTTGTCCTCCAAGGTCGCCCCACATCCAAAGCACACTTCCCCATTGAATTGCAGAAGCAGGTATGAAGTTCCACATTTTGGGGCAGATCTGCTCTGTTGGTGTTTTTTGAAAGTAAATGTGCTAAATGGGCTCTTAGAGCTGAATTCACACACTGTTTTTACTTTAAGCAAGTTATTGTTTTCTGTTGCTCTTTCCCCCATGATTTTGAGTATTTGAAGTCTGGATGGAGTGTAGTCCTGCCTCCAGGTCAGCAATGGCATTAATTAAAGGGAAAGTGTCCCAAGGCTGGAATAGCAAAAGCTGGTCCTCCAGGACCTCAGTACTTGATGCAGTGGCAATGCCAGCCTCAGACTGAGTTGCAGTCCCTGCCACCTCCAGTACCCTCCCAGTGCCCAGCAGGATGCAGCAAAACAGGAGAAGGAGCTTTCGTCTGCTAGCAGAAATGGAAACTCCACAGTGGCCTCCAAAGTGTGAGGATTTTTTTCTCAGAAGCAGACTGGGAAAGCCAGGCAAGGTAGGCTGAGGCAATGTGGTGCCAGCACAGGCAGGTGCTGTCACTGCAGCCCATCATCTCTTACCAGGCAGAGCAGCAGTCTGCACCGGATGTGGAGCTCGTGGTACTCACCGTCCCCAGTATACGGAACAGCAGCTTAGCTATTTGCCTCCAATATTATGCCCCATTAACTTAAAGTCAGGCACAATTACTGATTATCTTTCCTTATTTTGTATGCATGTGCAAGGCGAGCAGTAAGAAGCAGAGAGGATTTCCTGTCCACAGCCTGAGTGGGGTTTTGGGCTATGGCTCTTTTGCAGGATGAAAACGAGCTGGTAAGTGGCAGAGAGAATATGGTCCTTTCCCAAAAGTGCCTCAAAGAGAAGTTTGAAAGGCACTGATGTGACACGAGTCAAGAGTTATGTTTGTCTGTCTTTCTCTCTCTACACCATGATGAATTGCATATTATTTCCCTCATTAGCTTTAGGCTTCAACCACTTTGCAACGCAGACATGAATAAAAATACTGAGCGGTTTCAGTCTGGTGATGATTTTATTCATTGGTGCTACATGTCAGATAATAGTTGTATTCCACTTCTTTGCTCTGCAAGCTTTTCAAATATTTCACAGGCTGAGTCTTTCATTAGGTATCCTCATACAAAGTCCCCTGCCTTTTCCTCTGAAAGGTAATTGTTTAAATGGATTAGTAGCTTTTCCTGTAAATGCGTAGGGAGTGGCATAAAAGAGCAACACGGCTGCGACGCTCTCATTCTGACCTTAGGAATACACCCAGAGGGTTGCTAAGATCATAGGCTGCTCCAGTTATTGTCAAGGGAAATTAATATACCATTTTATTCCAGCTAATACTCATTGGTTGGGCCAGGGAAAACACTGAGATACAGAATATTCCTCTGAAACAGAAAAACAAACCCTGGTGAAAATCTTACATCCTACTGGTTTTACTCTGCCACATCTTTTATTCTTTATAGAAATAATTTTGCATGCTGTTTCCTATCATCATGAATTCATATTAATTATGTGCCCCACCTCACTCTGGGTCCCTGAAAGAGAGGCGTGACAGGAGAAGCTGCAGCCCCTGTCTCAAAGAGCTTGCAGCTGTAATGGGGCAAATGCATTTAGCAGACAAACTGAAAAATAAGATAGGAGCATTCCAAGGCAAGAGATGACCAAGGTATCGGTCTTGACTCCCTTCAGGTTCTCTCCACTGCTTGTAGTGATGCCAGTAACATTTATATCCTCTTTAATGCATCCTCCTGCTTCGATACAAAAGAGGGACTAAAGGTTGAAGCTCCTGGTTCGTAATGGAAAGGTCAAGACCAGGTGTTATTCTTAAATCTGGAGTTTCACTCCACAGCCATTCAGAAGGTTGCATGAGATTATTAAAAACATGTCAGGGTCTCTAACACAACACCACCCCCCCACACCCTCCTTTTCCCTCATTGTTAGTGAGATGTTGCCTAGGGAAGAGCTGTGCAGGCCCGAGCACCTCTGGGGTATTTGGTGCTTGGTGCTTTAGGCTGGGTGAAACTAGCGGTGCTGCAGGGAGGGGAGAGGTGTCCAGGGCTGAGCTGGGAAAATGCCAACAGGGAGTCAAACAAACAGGTGATGTCTGTAGAAGTCGATACCACAGGTACTGCAATGAGCAACCTTAATACGTATTTGTAAAGATTTAATGTGTCTCACAAATGTTGGATACTGACGATATTTTTCAATTTGGAAATTTAAGTGGCCATTAGTCTTTATTAAAAATAGATAGGGTGGCTATTTCTTCTTGCTAATGGTGGGTATTTAACACCTAGCATTAAAATAGTGACGTGGAAATGTCTTTCCATTTGGATTTTGAACGTAAGGTCTGTGTTCACTCTCATTTCCTTTGCCGCATTTATTCCCGGCGTCGCCCAGCCCTCATCATGCACAGATGTCCCGTAACCCAGGGCCCATCCGTTTTTCACCAGGATCTTCAGAGATCAGCAGATCGCATTTCATTTTCTCATTTCCACCCCTCACACACACACACCCCTTCTGCTCTTCTCCCTTCTTTGTGTCCCTGTTTGCTTCCCTGCTGCACTCCCTGCTCAGTCCTCTGTCCTGCAGCTCAGGTACAGCAGTGCCACGTTCCAGGGTAACATTTGCAGGGACCCTACATCACATGGAGCATCTTGCTGATTTTCCTTTCTTTACATAGCCCAAATTTGAAACAAAAACCCCACACACAGCCCACCATGAAATTGTAGGTGAAAACATAATCTCTTTCTTCCCAGAGGGGAAGGAGTGACTGGTTCATGGTCAACCTCAGCAGGTGCTTGTGTCCTACAGATAAAACCACAACATATTGTAGCCAGCAATATAGGACAGCCTGAGCATCCTGAGCATACTACATGTGCTCGCTGTTGGGGTACAGCAAGGGAGGGAGGTGCTTTGAGATAAACAGTTGAGTTTCCCAGACTCCTGATCAAGGTTTGCTCCTGGGATGAAGTGGCAGCCCTCCCTTATCTCTGCTCCTTTTTGGGCCAAGCGCACAGAATTTCCAGTGGGGGTCCCACCATGCTGGTCTCTCATTTTTGATGTTTTCTCTGTGAACATTACACCTGGCCCTGCATGGTGCTTGGCCAGCTCCAGGTTCCCTGAACCTCCAAAACCCCCATGAGGCCACTGTCTAATGCACTGCATTAAAAAGAGGTTGCAGAGGTGCAGAACCGTAAAAACAAGCAACTATTGCTCTGCTTGCTGGGAACTGTGATCTTCCCTTTGCTTCCCTGGTAGCTTCAGCCACGAATTGCTTGCACACAGTGTGTCCCACGCTCTCCTGGGGGATCCACATACTCTTTCACTTGGGTGGTCACCTTGCTGCTGTGTCAAAACTCTCCATGTTACACACCATGCTCTTTTCTTCCTGATAGTTTTGACTATGTCCCTGAAGCTTTCATAAAATCATAGAATCTCCTGAGTTGGGAGGGACCCATAAGGATCATTGAGTCCAACTCCTGACTCCACACAGGGCCAGCCAAGCCAGAGCATGGGACTAAGCACATTGTCCCGACACTTCGTGAACTCAGCCAGGCTCGGTGCTGTGACCCCTTCTCTGGGGAGCCTGTTCCAGTGCCCGACCACCCTCTCAGTAAAGAGCCTCTTCCTAATATCCACCCTTGTGATGCTTTTTCAAGATGGACAGGCTGTGCTGGGGTTTCAGGCAGGAGAAGACATAGCTTGCCCATACATCTCAGTATGGGTCCAAGTGTGTGTTGAAGTATATCCTCAGATGCGTGGAGCTGGCACTCTCTCTCTTATATCATAATTAATTGCATTAGTAATTCCAAACTCTGAATCTGGGGGAATTAAAATGGCAGTTTTAAGCAGCACTTCCTATTTATTGCAATAGGGACTTTCATGGGTGGCACCATGCAGCCTGTGGAAATTAATCTTGTATTCTTTTAAGTTTCCTGGACTGCAAGGGGAGGATGGAATGTCACCTCTCCTGGTTGTTTGTGACACATGATTGTGTCTCTCACAGAGGCATTGGCAGGTTGTGTGGTACCAGAGGCAGGGAACCCTAGCAGCATCTGCATAGCTCGCTGCTTATCAGGAATACACACTGGCAGCCATACTGTAGGGCAGCAGCAGAAAAACAAAGCAACAATCAAGGCAGTCCTTTGTGATGGATTAAAAGGGTTTAGAAATGTCTGAGCCATGCAGTTTTCAGGCACTGACACTGCCAATGACTTCTTGACTGAAAACTAGAAAATGTGCTTACTGAGTGCACAGCCCGAGTTTTGCTTGTTTTCCCAAAGCCTGCCTTTTGTTAACGGCCTTTTATCTGAACAAAGTTTAGACACATTCGCTTCATAAAGTGACCCTTTCCTTGAAATAAATCAGGTTAACAATATTAGAGCGCTGCAGCCTGTGAACTGAGCAAAAGGCCTGCGTGTTTCTCTATTATTAGGGCATAATTTTCTTTTACAAGCCACACTGCGGCTCTCTTATCCTCTGTGTGGATCTCCTTTGCATGCCCCACACTGACTCTGCAGGCTTCGCTGCCCAGCCTGGGAGGAAGATGGGGGAGACACAGGACCCAGAGCAAGGACAGTGCCCCAGTGGGACCCCACATTGCACCGCTTCTCTCAATTCCTTGAAGAATTTGTGCATTCGGCCAGCGCTGAAGGCTTAATACCATCCTCATCACCATCCTAAAATTTTATTCAGCCTGAGCTGATGTCACAAGGTATCTTTAGACCCTTAGGAGGGGAAGATAATCTGGGCGGTACGACTCACTGCAAATATGTTATGGTTCTCCCCTCTCCTTCCCTAAGGGGGATGTCAATCAAGATGCTCTTCCTGACATCTCTCATAAGTGCTGGCTGACACAGCATGGGTCGAGGGCATGCATTTAGGGCTCGGACCTCAATGAAACACCTCTGGGTGGCTGTCACTTGCGGGAATGAAGTCAACGATGGTGTCCCTACAAACAAAGAGTTCCCCAAGCCCCAGGCCACCAAAGACCCATAACAGAATCCAGGACCACATTGAGAAATCCCTCTATGGTGTCTTTAAGCGTTCAGAGTTCACAAATGCTGTCGTGTTTAATTTCAAGACAGCTATGGGTGACCCAGTGTATCTGTTGCCCAGGGTTTCCTGCAAAATCGAGGGACAGAAATGGTTGCAGCACTCGTGATGAATGGTCTGAATATGGTCTGTGCCCTTACACTTGACTCAGCATTTAGTCAGGAGCTAGAGGAATGAATAGAGAGACAGGCGTTTTGTGCTTGCAGTGACCCGTGCTGCTGAGTTGGTCAGCTGCTGTGCTACAGACGTATTTTTGGCTTTTCCAGGGAAGCTCTTTTGTTATCACATCAAACTCTTCACTCAGCTGGCAGAAGGCAATCGAGCAGCTGTGAGTCTGGAAGAATCCAGCATCCGAGAGATGACTGCAAAGTTTGTTGTTTTTCTGTATTTTCTTCTTTGTGCATAGTTCTCCTTTGGATTTTTTAAAGCATATTTGTTTCTAAAATAAGTCAATTAGATAGCAGTGATAAGAATACTGACTAAAACCCGTCAAACATTAATTCTCTCAGTAGAGATTATAATTCGTATAGCAGAAATTCTTCAGAGAGAGAGACATTTTACTGGGGCTCCAGGTGATGTACTCAAAAGCAAAAGTAGGCAAAGCAAATTTTCCCCTTTTACTGTGAACTTTGCAAAATGGAGCTTGCATTCAGAACAAGCTGGTTAGGCAGGCTATATTCTAGTTGGTTAGGCAAGGAGAGCACAGTCTATATTGCCTAGCTTATTTTCAATTTCTATTTTTATCAGAATTGCTTCTTTGAAAATGTGGACAAAATAATGGTCCATTTCCTTGGGGGCCTAAAGCACCAAGAGTGAAGAAGACATGACTTACATCTGAGATGTGCAGAGCTGGCTTTTTTAACTTACTACTGTGGGAGCAATAGCCAGCTGGAATAGAAAGAAGTGGGCCTGTCACTGGGAATTAATGGGGGGGTGATAAATTCATATTAATCCCTATATGTTTTCTTCCAGGGTTTGACCCAGAACAGTTTCAAAAAAAAAAAAAAAAAGAATCCTTCAATTATACTTGTGTAAATCTTCCATAACACCACCTAAATCAGCAGGGCTTGGTCAGCAGCAATGCTTGTGGCACCTCAAATCATATGTCAGCCACCTGAGAAAGCCACCTGGCATATCTTGAGGGCACAGAGGAATAGGTTAGACTAGCAGAAATCTTTACCACCTCTTTCCAAAACCCTTAAGCCTTCTGATCTGGAGTTTAAATTCTAGCAGAGAAAACAAGTGGCTTTGCCCCTCCTTGAAATGAATCAGTTCTTCCAAGGACAAGCTATAAACTGAGAGTTCAATACACACATTAGCAACTCTCGGTACCTTGCATCCCAGTCCCACTGAATGGCTAGGGGACATTGGTGTCCAAACAGAGGCATGGTCTGGAAGCTGCAGAGAGAGATGCGATGAGGCCTTTAGCCTTTATACCTGCCCCACTCACCTTTGTCCACCATGTGAGCAGGAGCGTCAGAGACAGCATCACACCCACACTCGCCTCAGTGTCCACTGTTCAAAATTATCTGGTGGGAGGATAGACACAGCAGAGTAAAAAGACAGAGGGATGTAAGGTAACACTCTGTATGTTAACACAAATGTTTCTTGCCATATTTCAGATTGAAAGAGGACTATCTATTGGCAATTTCACATCATTATTTCAGCATCCAGTGGGTTTAAAATGAGGTTTGTTTCTTTCTGCCTGGAAAAGCAGCGTTATTCGACAAACCTCTACCTTTTCCCCAGCTCACGTTCCTTTGCTTAAACACAAAGGGGCAACAGGTCCAACATTGGTTATCGGATTTAGAAGCTTTTCCAGATTCTTACCAGGAATAAAATGAGTTTTCTGTATTTATGGAAACATATTATCTTCTTATTCCCATGAATTTGCAGCAGTCACATAGGAGCTATGCACTTAACTTTGCCCAGAGGCGGCTTTGAAACCAAACTAGGCTCACAGTTTAAGACAGACCCCAGTGCCAAGTCAAATTGTGTACTGTGAGATTCGAGCAAGTCAAACCTCCTCATGTAGGTCCCTTGGCTGTACCACTAAGTACCTCTATCTGATACTGCTGAACCCAACACTTTCTAGGTACCCAGGGTATTACCATGAGCAAGTCATTGTGCATGCAAATAAAAACTTTATATATGCCTATCTCTTCCACACATTGTTGAACAATTAGGGGGATGACCTTGAAACCCTCTACAGCCTCGTTAATTCTTCCAATGCATGCTATAAATGCTCTCCTATTCTATGTCCTGCTGGGCTTGGGTCATGAACAAAACTGGTTTTAGATGTTTAAATACGATGGTCATCTGAAAGCTTGTTTTTAATGGTTAGATAATTCCAATGTTTCCAATCACTGTTCCAACCCTCACTCCAGCTTCAAACTCTTAAGATCCTTGCCCTTGTCCAAGGACATCTGGGGAACATCAGCCCAAATGATGAACACAGGAGTGATGTAGAAGCAGCTGAAAGTACACTGCTTATTGCAAGAAGTGCAGGTACCAGAACCTGGGAAGAAAAAACTCTGTGTACGACTGCTTCCTTAAGCCAGATCAAATCTTGAAAGTGCAAGAGTAATGTCTGTAATTACTATCAACTTTTGGGAAATCTTCCTAGGAATCAGTTTTTGGGGAAAAATTCTAGAAAGGTTTTCCTGGTGTTCTTGCTCCTGTTCTTTTCCACAATTTCAAAGACTTCAATATAGTTATTTGGATGACATTAGGTGAGACTTAAGGGAAGGGAAGGAATGAAACTTTAGGAAGTTTCCCTTCTTACTGGCTGTGAGATTCCCAAAAAAGTGTATAGACTCAGTGACCCGCAACATTTCCAGGGGGTTTTTAAGATGCTGAAACCATCTGTGTGCATGTGTCTTTTTTTTTTAAGTAGGCCCAAAAAGTGCAATTCCTTTGGCAATATTCCCCACAGGGGCCTTCAAAACAAGGTTCCCACCTGTTCTTCATGCTGTCACTGCTTTGTACGTGTTTCTAGATAACGCAGCTTCTGCATTTTCATTATATGATCCAGAAAAAAAACCCCAAACCTGCATTACCAAATGCCAAGATAAGGGCACATACATGATACATGCTGTAGGCTCCTTTTTCTGTCCTATATCTGAGCATGCACCCTGGAGCACTTGAGTAACAGCTACACAACCTAAGGGGAGAGAAATTCAGCTCCTGTATGGTGGGTGAAGTGGCTTTACAGAGTCTGTAAAAGTGAGTTCACCTACTTTCTACTTCCATCTTCTCTTTTATCAACCATCCACACAGATAGAGGGAGAGAGGACCCAGATGCAAACAAATACCCAGGCACACTATTGGGAGAGAGACCACTTTAATGAACGTATCTCGCAACGTATACATTTGGGGATCAGTCCTGCTTCCACTGACATCTCCTACAACATCCTTGTCAATTTAAATGTACAGAAATGCACAAAGTCACCTGCACTAGCTAATTAAAATGCACTAGAAAATTTTAAAATCTTCAAATTCCTTCAGGTGCTCTTGGATGTAAAATCTGTCAAAGGAGTAGAATAAAAGCGCACATCCAGTGATAGGACAAGGGGCAGTGGGTGCAAGCAAGAGCATAGGTTCCATGTGAATATAAGGAGGAACTTTTTACTGTGAGGGTGACAGAGCACTGGAACAGGCTGCCCAGAGAGGTTGTGGAGTCTCCTTCTCTGGAGCCATTCAATACCCACCCGGATGCGTTCCTGTGTGTTTTAGTCTAGGTGATCCTGCTCTGGCAGGGCAGTTGGATTAGATGATCTTTTGAGGTCCTTTCCAACTCCTAATGTTCTGTGATTCTGTCCCTTTTTCTTCCCTGACATGAACTCATGGGCTTCAGCATGAGAGCACTTTCAATGTATTGATTAAGGGAGCAATTCCCCCCTGGACCATCAGAAGATGTATGCTCCCCTTGGGTCCTATAGAAGCTTTGGAGAGGACTCTGTTTTGTGCTGGACATTATCACATGAGCGTATGTTACTTTATCAGTGGCAGAAAGTAACCCAGCCCCTTTAGAAGAGCAGACCATGCTGCACTGCTGCAGGACCACTTCTGCTAGCACAGCTTAGTCTGAATGCAGCACTCCTGGTTTAATGCACTCATACTAACCTACTGTCACTGCCTACAAAGGTACGTGCGCTGCTTTCCTTTACTTCACACAGGGGCTGAGGATAACCTAAGGACAGATTACATATGTGACGAGCTAATTTTGCTGCCTCTCTCTGGTTTCCTTCACCACACAGCAGCTGCAGGAGTCAGGACGGGTATCTGAAGCATGGCAGTGCTCAGTGTAAGTTCTCACTCCAATCTGGACATGCAATCAGTGCAGAGAGCCCCGCTCAGTGATCTGCTTGTAAAGGCTGCCTCTCTACCTTTCCATCCCCAATCCAGGAGCCTATTAAATTAATGAGACAGAAGTCAGTGCAACAGCAGTCAACATGTTATTGGTGTACAGCACCGGTGCTGTTACAATGTGCCTGTTTTTTCTCCTGGGATGTTTAATTTCCGCTTCTCAAATGAGCTGCAAAGCTGTGAAGCCTGGCAGTGTTCTTTCTAGACACTCTGTGATGCAGATAATGAGGGTACTGATAGGTGCCTAGGAGACTGTGATGGCTCTAAGCACAGCTATGGTCTGATAATGCTTTATGCCAGTAGTGTCACAGCGGAACCACTATCATCCCTCAAGGAATGGTTCATCTTTATGTGTAATACAGCAGCTGTCACCTAAATGGCTAATGGGGAAGCAAAGTAGAACCTTAGTGCTAGTAATCTTTGTCACTTAATAATTTTAAAGGTATCAGACTTCAGTAGCTCCTGTGAGTTCCAATAAAAAGTGTGCTTGCCTTTTTTTTAATTATTATTATTTTGTTTGCCATGGATTAAATGTAAATTGAGAAATCCGTGATGCAGCTCTGTGCAGATCTAATTTAGTATAATTTGAATAGCCAAGTAATTAAAATGTATTATAGGTATAAGATGCTGGGATGGTGGAGTGTCTGCATTTAAGAGGAAGATTTATTGGGCTCACTGCATCCACAGTGAACCTTCTACAACTGCATTAGCCAACATCTGTCGGAAAATGCCGAGACGCAGGGCACGAGACGTATCCTCACAGAGTGTATATCTGCATGTCTTTCAACCACAGCCTAAGAATATGGAGCAACATTTGCAAAATAAGCTGCTGGGGAAGAAGGCACATACCTCTGAGTGCCGTATAGGGCCAAATTAGTAGGCTGAGCAGAGTGTACACATGTATGTAAAACATTATATGTGTGTCTACATACCTGCATGCAAGGTAGTGTAGGTGAACGGGTGCCTTTTGTGCTGTATGTGCATGCAGGGAGAGAGGGGAAACATGCAAATACACAAAGGCGCTTCTGTAGGCTTTTTCTCAATTAATGCTGGTTTCCCACAGTGCTCAAACTGCAGTTGCATTCAATTTATGAAGGCAGGTAATGATAATAATTAATAGGGCAGTTGACACACATGATGTGAGTATTGACATTACACTATTAGTGTTTCCTGGAAGATTATTTTGTTTGTTTTTGCTTAAGTGCTCAAGATTAGAGCCCGTGATTTAGTAGGCTAAGGCACTGGCTTCTCGAGAGGAGCCAAGCTCATTTCAATCACACCTTCAGACAGCCTGATAATCTTTGGGGAGTTAACACACTTAGGCTAGTGAAGGTTAAGAGGAGAGCGGTGCTGGGAGGTGTACGTCCAGTAATTGTCCAGGGGATGAGTTACAGATCCAGACAGCCCACATTTCAATCTGGCCCCTGCTCTACAAATGCTGAGAGGATAAATCAAAGGGCATTTCTCTGGATTCGAGGAAGAAAAGAGGAGCTACAGATCTGTTTTCTCAGCATTGGTGAAGTGGCAGGATTGCTACAGCAACATCAGAAAAAGCGAGTGATAGGAGATGGATCATTACAACACAGATTACCCTGACCCATACCAAATACTTAAGGGAACGTACCTATTGGAAAATATTGGCAGCCTGGACCACTATGGCAAGGGGTGAGCTGAATTTTTTGTCTGCTGGGCAAATATCCTTTTGTCTTATGTGGAGGATGCATGGGTCAGGTGTGGGCAGCCACCTTCCCACTCTGAGTTGGCCCACAAGAGCCAGCACTGCTGGCAAAGAGGGTGTCCAGCCCTCTCACATGGCTGCTGCATTGGCTGTGGACTGGGGGACCCTGGCCCCATAGAAATGTCTCAGGAATATGAGCTTGCAGGGCAGGGCTTTTCTTCTTGCTGTGTATTCGTACAGTGTTTGCAGCAAGGAGGACCTTAGACCATGGCTGGCCTCCTAGGCGTGATCTAGGACAGGCAGACAGCCAGAGTAGTGGTGATGGAGAAACCACTCCAAACAAGTGGGAAATTGCTGGCTACCATATGGACTGCTGAGGCAAGGGACAATTTCAGAGGAGACAGGGTAAACAAGCAGGTCAGCAGCACACAAAATTCCTTTTTAACAAATGCAAAGTGATATACTTTAAAAGAAATATTTGTGTGCATTGCTGGGTTCCAAATTTGCTTTAATAAGCTAGGAAAGAGATCTGACCGCTGTTCTGGGGAAGGTCTGAGGAACCGGGCAGTGCAAATACATGCTTGAGGTGTAAAGTACAAGGGACAGAAGGAAATGGTAATGCAGACCTTATAATACAACTGTGGGTTTTTGGACTCCCCTGGATACTGCCTCCCTTCCTCCAGACTGGGAGATAGGTAAAAATACAATTTTATATTTTTAAATTATTGAAAACATGTAATTAAAATATTTAATTAAAAAAAAAAAAGTGCACTTAGACTTTTCCAGAGGAAGATGATTGCCATGGTTATGATAGTTACCTTATAGAGAAAATGAGCACCGGAGGAGGGCATGTTCACAGAGCAGCAAAGAAGATGAAAACTAGTGGTATTGTTAACACTTCTCCATAAATTACAAACACAAGTATGCTTGGTGATTACAAAGGATAGAGATGAGGCTTTTTTTTACACACACACACCCCACTGCATAACAAGTCCTTGGAGTTCCCTTCTTCATGATGTGTCTGATGGGAGGATGTACAAGACCTGACCTAAGGTCTAGTCCAGTGGGTGGGAATCAAGAACATGCAGGGAGCTCCTGCCTGAGGCAGAAGGGTATTCAGACATCTACACCTGTGCTTTGCATGACAGTGCTCAGAAAGACATCTCAGCAGTAGATCCTACAATAGTCCACTGCAATGCTTCACACAGCTTCCAGTAAAACTGAAGGTACCGTTGGAAAGGAAACCCAGCCTGGAAATGCCAGGGGCCTTATTCAATATAATGATGACTTTCTTCACTGTTACTGCAGTCATGAGGGACCTCATCAAGCCTCCTCACCTCCCAGTCAGTAAGCTTCAAAGCCCTCCCTGCAGCTCAGCTCAGGAGAGTTGACATGTCCTTGGCATTGGTGTTGGGATGCCTCTTCACACCTCTCTTGACAGAGGTAGACATGTTGGCAAAGAAAGAAACTTGGCGAACAACAGTGTGCCTGGGAGAGGGTTTGCTAAAATGGGGTAGTGGAGGAGTGCACCTTGACACCAGTATCATTGAACAGGTCACATCCTGCTCAGGTGAGAAAATCTTCTACCTAGTTCCTAAATCTAGCTGAAGACCACCTTATGGCTTTCCCTGCAGCTGGACCACCTGACCCATATGCTGGAAAGGGCCACTGGCCAGATGGAACCTCTCCATACACCAGGGCTGGGACGTTTGGGGCTTTTTGGTCGCATCCATTCTTCTAGGCCTGCTATTCCCCTCCTTTGTCCTTTCTTCCTCAAAAAAGTTTGCAGTCTCTAGGGAGTTGCCAGCTCTATTTCCCACACTTAGAAGATAGGAGGAGACTTAAATAGGATACCACAGTGTGCGCTCATATTTCCTATTAAATTGGAGGTATGAATTTATATTTCCAAAACCACAGGGTAACTATGCACCTGGGGCACATCTTCAGAAACGTGAATCATTGCAGTCCCCTCTCTTGGATGTTTTTGTCTTCACGTAGCAGGCAGGGAGCAGGCAGAGGAAGGAAGCTGGGCTTCTGTCACCCAGGCAGCCAGCACACCTGGGTTTTGGCCCAGTCCATCCCAGCCTCTCCTTTTCAGCATCTCTGAAGCAGACATGATAATACTTCCCGCCCTTCTAAAGCACAAAGAGAGATTTGAAAGGAAAGGGAGTGGTTTCTGTTAGATCGACTGATTTCACCGGGAGAAGTTTCGATCGCAGAGCTTGTCTTCAGGCCTGACATGGGAAGCCATTTTGCAGCCTGTGCCTCAAACCTGAGAAAAGGTTTGTGCGCCCCAGAGCTCGGCTGCTTTTTCCAGCTGCATCTGGTGCTCTAACAAGAGATACTGCCCCTCCCAAAGAACCCCTGGCCTCACTGGCTCACACCCTTTGTCTACTGTGGCTGCACCAGCACTTCTGCCATGGAGTTGGTGGAGCCCTGTCAGAGTTAAGTGCTGTCGGTGAGGTAGTGGGGAAACACATGTATAAAGCTCACAATTAAGAACAGGGGGGAAGTAAATTCTAGGGAATGTATTTCCCCTCCCCCGCCCTGGTTTTCCACGTGTGAATCCTGGTTATTCACTGGAATATCATTAATCATGCCGAATTGTTGTGGTATGCATACATATGTAAAACATAAACTCCTGACGAGTTCTCCTGCCGCTTAGCATTAATTAATGTCCACTCACTATAAAATGTGACATCATATTTTAGGTCAGCCCTTCACTGTTGCTGTAAACTGTAAACATAGTGCACTGAAAAAAGCGGAGGATGGGATTTTCCTGCATTATCTCTTTGACGTGTTTACATAAAATATAAATCTAATACATCACTGAGCATCAGATTTTGATTCTGACAGTGTGTGCTGTGCAATACACACAGCTCTACAACACTGGTAGGGCATCTATTTCACAGCAGAGTAAACTTTGTGAGAAATTGCTACCTGCAATTCAATACAGTATATTTGAAATGTTTTCATTGCACCAAATATCAGCTGATGCACCTCTTATTAGTATAAATGGCATAGATTAGTGTCAGGCATTTTCAACAGTGAAGAAATTACAGAAGCCTGCATGGCTCATTAGGCTCTTGTTGCATGTTAAAGAGGGCCAGACCTTATTAATAACAGGGAAAAGGGGGGAAAAAGAGAGTATAATGGGAAAAGTATAAAACAGCATTTAAAAAAAAAGAGAAAGCTTTCTTATTTAGAGAAAAACAAAAGCATAAATTAACCTCTTCCACTCTCTGAACACTTTCTAAAGTCACCCTAGCTTTGTTTCTACAGGATATATAGATTACATATAAAGATTCCAGGCAGAGGAAAAACACAATCACGCTGCACTACAAAGGATTTCTGATGATTAGATCTGTTACACTGTTTATGTGGGTCACAGTTTACATCCTGCTCCAGGAAAGTATCACTGTTTAAGTTAGGCTGTACACCCGCATTTGGGTGGAAGTTCTCGCTTATATCCCCCCGAACTGAATATAACTGAAGCATTTATTCCCAGTCGAGCACCCGCTGTAAGCACATGCTGGGGAGAAAGAGGACAGATTTGAAATACATTTAAGACCTTACTGTAGGTGGGGCCTCAATCACATGGGTCCTGAACCTGCAGTGACCGACACATCAGCACTACACACACTTGGTCCCACCAGCTTCTTGTGTGCTGCATGCAAGGAAAGGACAGGCATGTACAGAAACCCACCTGTGTGAGACAGCAGCAAAAAGCTTGCTCTCCTTGGGGCAATGAAGGAGACCTTTCCTCCTCTTGGATGCAACAAAAGTCAGTCTTGCTCCTGATGCTGAGAGACCTTGAGCCTGTAACACTCCTTCTTACATACTCAGTGGCTGGTGTCACAGTAGCAACATGGGAGGCTCCAGTCACCTGCTGACGTTGCAGGAGCAGAGAGAGGTTTTCTGTTTCTTTAGGTCTGTATTTGCTGGGTTTTAATTGTTTTTCTAGCCAGCTTGCTACTATTGTCATGGCTGCCAGACCGCTCACATTTATGTCAGGCTTGTCCTAAGGAGGGGTATGTGGCAGCCACTGTATGTGGCAGAAAATAGATAAATATAAATGAGTTTGAAAATCATAGTCTAGGAAAATTAAGCTAAATAAGCAATATTTTTCTGGTCTTTCTGAGACTCATGTGCCCCGTGATGTGAGCACAAACAGGAACACGTTGTGCACCTTGACCACAGAGGTCCATGTTTTCAGCCCCCACATTAGGGGGGTGGAGCCGCTTCCAATTCAGAGCTTAAATCAGAGCTAAGTTAGTGAGCTACTTCCAAAGCCAAGCACCACAGATCAGCATATTGAGTTTTTTACATTTTTTTTCCCCCTGTGTGATTAGCATTTTACTTGAGTCTGAGACATTAATCAATAAAAGCAATACCCTGTAAACAGAGTAAAATGAAAAAGCAAGTGCTGCATTTTAATAATATAAATAGGAGACTGTGTGGCATGAGGGGCCAAGGCAGAGCCTGCAATCTGAATACCATCAAAGGTAAAAGAATTGAAGGCAAAGAAAATTTTCAAGGCTGATTGCACACAGATGGAAAAAAAAAAGTAAAGAAAGATAAAATATTGAACACTGTTTAGCATGGGGGATGTGTCTGAAATATTTTATTTCACGGTGTTTTAAAAATTTTGTCCTTGCTGCTGCTGATTTTTAAGGGCAGAGAAGAAAAGAGAGGGGAGGGGGAGCCCAACCCATCAACTCAATAAATTATGTAGAATAACATAGAAAAGTATTTCAAACATTGCTGTTAAAGCAGAGCCAAGTTCTTAATAACAAGTCCACTTCACAGTTTTTGTTCTTTAAAGAACACTGTCGCAGTGGTTACTAAAAATCATTTAAAATTTATCTCATTGTATGTGGCACAAAATATCATGCTGGAAGCCCAAAAATAATAGCCAGCTGCTGTTCAGTGCTCTTCAACTACAGAGCTCAAGTACTTTGGGAAGCTGGCATTGTCTTTAAGGCAAAAAGCGCTGCTGAGACCATACCCTGGCGAGGCCAGGAAGGAAGCCAGCGTGAAAGCCAACATCACCCACCAGCTCTTTCCTATTGCATCCAACAGGTCACACTGCCACCAGGCAACGCCATTCAATGTATTTCCCGACAGAGACCCCAAAACCAGTGGCAGACCATCAGTGTAGGTTGACTGGGCAGGACCAGAGCTGGGGTGCCATGGGGGAGGCTGGGCTGCCCCTCTGGCCAACTGGCATCTCCACAGCTGGGCTCCTAGTGAGCAGGGATCTGCTCTGTGGAGGCTTACCCCATCAGGGTGGCATCCCAAACATTTAAAACCATGATATCGTGTGGTAGCATGATTGCATCCCCCTTAGCTAAACCATACAGCTGCACCAAGAGCTTTTCTTTTTTTTCTCAGTGGCTGCTGACTTGATGCACTACACTTCCCACTGAGTGAAGTTAACATCGATCTCACTGTTTATTTCTTTATTTTTGCCCTCTCGCCTTCCCCTCCTCCCTCTCCCCGTCCTTCACATTCTCAGTGGCCTTGCCTCGACTTGGGGAACAGCTTTTATTTATGAACTGCTTTATTAATTAGTTTCTGACAGAGTTGCAGCAATTAGCAGGGTGAGCTCTCAACATTTCCGTAGGCCCTGCACAAAGACTCTCCAGCAGGTTATGCTTTTTCTTTGCAGCAAAAGACTGCAAAAAAGCAGGGGAGAGAAAAAAATAGCCCCTAAGAGCCCCCCCCTTAAAGGGAAAGGGTCAGGGTGTCTGAATTCACTTCTGCTGCAGTCTCTAGAAGACTCTGCCCAAATGCTGCTGAAGATGGTTGCTACCTTGCTCCTCCTCTCCTCACATGGAGAGGTCACAGGTTTGGAGGTGGGGTTGTTTTTTTTTTTTCCATATGAGAGAATCTAGATGGTTTTTACCTGTTCCTAAAACATTTTCTGATGGAGAAAGGGTGTCTTCTACAGCAAACTGAAGTACCCAAACAACAGACTTTGTCTCCTTCAGTGAATCCTGTAGGATCAACAACAGGAGCAACAAGTAGTCCTCAAGAAATCTTCAGAAGGCAGTGTTAAAAGCCACCAAGCTAGAGAGGTAGCAGTGAAAAAGCCCAATTTCTGAAAGGTTTATGGTTTACTAAATGGGAAAGCAGGTCTGCCTGCTGATTCCTCTCTTGGAAACATAAGGAACCAACTGTGGGACTTGAGGTGACTTGTTGACGGGCTTCCTCCCCACCCCTCCTCCTCCTCGGTTTTCCCTGTTCTTTAGAAACTGTTTGTGCTGCTTGTGACTTAAGCATGACCAAAATGTTTGCTGCTGCACAAAAAAACACTAATAAAAGGACATTGCAGGCAATGCCTTGCCTGCATGAAGTGACACACTGTTAGTTTGATCCTGCAACGTGGGTGTAACGATGCAGCTGCAATGTTCAGGCTGTAGGGCTGAGGTGAAAAAACAATAGCAGAGCAGATGTGTTTCCCCACACAGCACGGAATAAAAGGGAACATCTGGCCCTTGGCCCCTAAAGGATATTTCTCACAGAGAAGAGTAAATTAAGGGTGCATTGAAGGTGTGGGGACTCAGCTAAAGGGAACTGCTGCCTTAGTAACCATCCCTCACCCAGCTTCCAATGCAGAACGCCATTTAAAATATAGGGCAAAAATTACTGCTGTAACATACGTGCAACCAAGTGCAGACATCGGAGCACCCGCAATATATATGCCATTATTTTGTCCAAACAAATAAGTAAACAAACAAAGGAAGTATTTTTGAACACTAAACATACACCAGTTCTATTGCTGCAGGATAAAACATGGGCTTTTTTTAAAATCTATTGAGTCATAAATCTCTGTATTTCCCTTTGTGTTTGATCTCATATATCACTTGGAGTTTCTAAAATGATAACAAGGCATGCATTAAAAATATTTCTCTTATTGTTACATTTCAAGCACGTTTACTGTTAGCTACTTAGCTTCATTATGTATCATAGTCTGAATCTACAAATCAAGTATAATTAGACTTAGAGAACTGATTGGATTTCTAATTAAGCTACATTGGAAACAACAATGCACAATCAGTAAATATTCTGACTAGGTACATTTTAAAGAGCAACTCTTGGGCTTTTTGCTGATGACTAGACACCAGTGTCATTAAATTTGTTGGTGGCAAGCAAATTTTAAAGCTAAAATAGAGGCAATTAGTAAAGATCTTGAAATATTTAATCACGTTTGTCCAATTAGTGTGCAATTAGGCAATGGTGTGGCGTGGGACAAACATTCTGCTTCAGTGTTTGGTAGAGAAGGATCCCTTTGAAATTTTGCTATTTAGTTTATTGATATATAAAAAGGAAGTTATGGTTGTAATTTCCAATTTAAAAAAATACTGTGCAGATGGTCTGACTATATATTTAACAATGTTAAACAAAACTAAACAAGGGAAGCATGTTACCTGAAATTACACAGCTGTGATCAGTGAATAAGCTCCAGATCACAGCAGATTACAGCTGTGGGCATCTTGATCACAGAAAGTGCCAGGTAGTTAAGCTGGTAATATCAAAGCTATGTAAGTTGGCCTGTCGCATCTCGAGATGACATGATTATTCTTTCCTTGACCAAAAAATACACTTTTTTTATTTTTCTTCTTCTTCTTTGAGCTTTGCCTGGTTGTTTTGCATTCCTTCCATGAAGCCTTACATTGGCAAGTTCGTTGTGGAACGTCAAGTGGTAGCTTTTCATGAATAAGCCACTTAAGTATTATCTTGACTTCCCTTCAACTTGGGGACCTGACTCCCTTTTTTGGCAAATTCTAGGCTTTCTCTTACAAATGACCGTGGCACCTGTTAATTGATTTGCAAAACTTCAAGGTGACCGTTTCTGCTGGCGTGCTGAAGGCGTCTGCGGTCGTGCATTGCAACGTGAAACCCAGCACTGGATGTGCCACCGTATCGGTGTTTTATTGCATCGGTTTGCTCTGCGTGGCCACATGCAGATAGGCAGGGAAACGGCGCCAGGGAACGTCCCCAGGTGCTGGAGCTCAATTTTCCGGATTGTTAAATTTAGAGAGGCCCCTGGCACGGTTTTGGATTGGGTCAAGTACAACTCTTCCCCAGCCACCCCTGGACAACGCTCAGGTGTTAACGCTGGCCAGGGACCATTCCCAACAGGCATTTTGGGAGGGAAGGAGAGTTAGGAAAATGGATGTGGGCCATCTTGTGCCAGCTGCCTCCACGTCAAAGCGCGTTTAACCTTTTGCTGTCGATAGTCCCCGTGGGTTCCCAAGGAGCATGCCCAAGGGAAGGTGGCTAGTGGGACTAACTAGTGATAACATGGACACCAAGCCTGGACCCATGACTTCTTCTCTGCTCCAGAGGCTACCTCCTTTCCACGTCAATTTAGTATGGACTAAGAAATAAGAAGAGACTCTTTCTTCCTCCCGCAATCATAAAAGAAACAGATTTGGTTTAGCTGTTGCTTGGATTTGATTGCCAGATAATTGTTATTTTTTTTCAGAGAAATGAATAAAAGGTGGTAAAATTTCAGAATGTCTATGTATTTCTGATAAATGCTATAATTTCTGCAAAGCTGTTAAGCCATTGTAGGTTTAAAGCTTGTCAACTTTCACGACTGAGAAATTTTCAGTATTGAAAGAACTGCTGAAATAAAGAAAATAATACTTCCTAGCAATGCTATGCTTTGTCTTTTTTATTTTCCTTTTTTTTTCCCTTCCCCCTTTGATAGATACATACCTGGAAATTCTAAGTAGAGAGTTGTGCCTTGCAATCAGGTTGGTCCCTGCGAGAATTTTATGAACACAGGGGTGTTCATTTCTTGAGCAACATTAAATCAAAACAGAGTATTTTTGAACTGAAAAATTAAATTATTATGAAGGAATATTGTATGGGACAGAAATGAGACAGGTAAAAAAGCAGATAGTAGATAATTACACAGAGAGTCATTTATTCCTTGACTGTAGGCAAAATTCACTTGGATTGAAGGCTTGATTTTGACCCTTTGATATTCAAAGGTTAAAAGCAAAGCTTTTCAGGCTCCTTACTTCCCACATGTTAGGAAGAGTTTGTATCAGGTTTTCCTGGGTGCTCTCCCTCGAGCAGAAGAGAAGCCAGTGCTCTCCTGGGAGGTGAGTGGGCTGTAACCCCATCAGCCACCCTGTGCAACACAGGCATTGCTTTAAACCCCCTGCAAATATGACTGCCTGGCAGGTATTTTTGAGCCCTGCTGTGGATTGAACCTTGTGGCACATGAACCACTCAACCAACTGTGATTTTGTTGCAATAAGAATAATTGATACTAATAACACTTGCTGCTATTGTTGTTACAAATGCACACATGATGTCCTTGATCACATTTTATTTTAATTTTTTTTTTGTTACAGTTATGTTTATAGATATTGCCCTGATTCACAGAAGAGTCAAGTTTCTATGGATGTAAAAAATAAGAGCTGCAGGTCTTCAATATGTTGGCAAATTGGCTGCCAAATCCTATATGGAAACAAGATGTGAAAGCAGCATTTCATAGCCTCTGCTTCACCACATCTTTGTTCAAGTAAGAGATCAGGAAACCAAATCAATAGGCTGAATGCCAGGAGACTGAATAGCCATCTGGAGAGGCAGCGCAAGAGAAGATGTACCTCTTGCAGTTAATACCTTGCGAAAATCACCCAGCCCTCCGTGGGGCTTAATCAAACATTTACTGCTCTGACTTAGAATGTTCTTCAGTCCCCAGAAGAAAATGGTACCTGTCACAGCTTTTAAATGTGCAAGAAAAAAAGAAACTGCATCTCTGCTTTTAGAAAGTTAGTTAAGTCTGGCTTGGAGCTGCGCTTCAGCGTGAATACTTGTGTTTATATCCAGGATTGTGTGCTGAACCTTCAGAAACTGGGCCCTCAACCCTCAGGTATATATGGTCCTAAATATATTTTTTTTAATGATTATTATTTTTGTTCACATATACACAGGTATCCATATATGTGTATACATACATTGTACATGTGCAAGACTTTAGAATTTTGAAAAGGGAAAGAATGTCTGGGAAGTTCAGGAAAGGAAACCCCTGTTCATTTGATAACAGAAACAAAACCAGCCCTCAAATAGCAATTCATACACCACTGTCAAAGCCAGCTCTGGGTGGACACACAGACCCGCAGGTTCTCTGTAGTTGCTCAATTCCTCCCAGTGTTGTCTTTATCAAAGAGGTAAATGTAGATTTGAAAAAAAAAAATGCTTTGATGTGCAAGACATCACAGAACAGCAGCTCCATTCGTTGCAGAGAGAGTCCATTATTTAAGTCTCTCAGGCAACTGTACAGATTCCCCATACAGTGAAAAATAACAGGACTGTGGAAATAAAACCCCCAACGATGAGTGTGCTGCAGGCTTCTGGAGTCTTTCCCTCCAGCTTCCATGCCTCCATTCTGTGAAACACTGCTAGGCTCAGGCTCATGTGCCAACAGTCTCGGTTGGGCAGTTGCTCCTGATTGAAGCAATACCTGTGTTCCTGCTGGACTCCTCTGTCCCCAGCCGCGAGGGTGATGGGAGGCATCAGTGAGGGGCACTGAAAGCTTGTCACCTGCCTTTTGTCCCTCCCACTTCCCCTTGGCTCACCTCAGCTTTTACTTCCACACTTGCAGCATGTTGGACCACACACCCGTTGCATCCCAGAGGAATGGGGCAGCTCTGCCACGATGCTACTGGGGTGATGTGGGTTGAGACGGGCTCATCCCCGGGGCACCACCCCCAGTGGGGACGTTCACGTATGGGAATTGGAAAGGCAGGTGGGAGCCAGGGGTGGAAGGAAAGGGGGAATGGAGCCCACCACTCCTACAGCAGCAGGACTGCTGGCAGACCAGCCAGGTAACACGCCATCCAGGCACCTTCCTATGACAGGAGGGGGAACACAGTTTCCCCACCTCCTCTCTGTACTGTCGTAAACCATGTGAATGTGTAGAAAGGGTCTGTGAAATTAATTATACTGTGAGTGCCTGGTAACCAAATGAATTGTAAATTGTACATTATTAAAACAGCATCAGAGCACCGACTGATCTATTATTCTTTAGGGAAATGTATGAAGATAAGAGCTTTATATGCTTTAGGGGTCTTTCCAGCCACCACACAGACAGCTTTGTAAGAAAAAATGTGGCAATATTTTGTTACTGAGTTGCAGCTGACACAATACCATATTGTTTATTTTTATTACATTGTCTCCTATTTAATATATGAGATAGTACATGCTACCAGTGACATATACATGCCCAGAACCTTTCTGTTTATCCTCTTTCAGGTGATATTTGGGGTTAATCACCCTCATTTCTGTGTCAAAAAAAATACGTAGGTGCAGAAAAATGAGATATTAAGAAGCACACCCTTTTGCACAAATCATGTAACTAACAAGATGCACAGCTATTGTTAGCCTGATCATTCTGCCTGCGTTATTGCTCCTTGCTGCCTACCTGTCTTTTAGCTTCTGAGAACCGTAAGAGGGCTTGGTGGGGAGCTGTACATTCAGAAAAAGCCTGTTAAATAATAACAGGGAAGAAAAAGACCATTGGGGTTGTGTGTGCATGTATGTTTTTCTCTCTTTCTTCCACAATGCACACCCCCTTTCACGTTCCTCCCACGCAGTATCTGATACCCGGATGACCTGGTTCTCACGTGTGCACCGGCATCTTCTGAGATACCACAGACAAAAAAATTGCATGCCCTCCTTCTTAGGGATGCTAGTTTTCTGTGTGACCCCTTACAGGCAGGCCCTCTTGATACCTGGTGTAATGTCCCTTTTCAACCCTTGCTGCTGGCAGAAAGATGTGTTAAGTGGGTGTGTGTGGAGGGGAGAAAGGGACAGCAGGTTGCTGGGGCTTTTTTCCAATGCCCCTGTTAAAGAAATACAGGTGGTATCTACTCCACCATAGCTTCTCCAACAGGGTCTCCCTTATATTGCCTCCTTGAAGGAAGATGCATGAGATTATGCCTTACCCTTGTGGTTGCTTGCCAATGAAGAGGAGAAACAGCTGGAGAAACATCCTCTTCTCTCCAGCTGGCCACACATCACCCAACTAAGCTGCACAACGCAGAGACACGTTGGTTTCTACAGCTAATGCATCAGTTGTCCCACACCAGTGGGCAAACTTGGGTTTTGGGGTGTTTTTTTATACGTTAGAATAACCCTAAGCATGGCTTTTGTGGTGCAGAGGAGCAGTGGCAGCCAGTGGCACCCTCTTTTCTTCAGATAAGGCCTTTCAGACAAAAAGTTTTCCTCTAACTGCAAAACCTAGATGAGCATTTGGCAAAACTCAGGGCTCAGTCAAAGAAATTATTGCAGTTTTAGCGAAGACTCGCTTAAAGTAGTTCAAAGAATTTCGGGACTCAGTCTCCCCTCTGTTCAGGCACTGGAGGCGACAAAATTTTCCTAGCTGAGATATTTCTGTAACAGAGGCATGACACCTTTGCTTGTTTTCCAATTTTTTTCAAAATAAAGAGGACAGAGTTTGAGTTTCAGAGAATTCCCGTTCTTCGGGACGGCTTTCCCAACTCTGTTTAATAATATAAAAGACGGTGCTGCCCTTCTCGTTGTCCCTCAGCCCCGCAGGAGCCAGCAGCATCTTTGAGGACGCGATGCCTCCGGCTCCCCGGGCAGCCCTCCCTGCCAGGAGGTGCACCGCGTCCTGAAATTCAAAAGAGGGCAGCATTTTCCTTAGGCTGCTTCAAAGGAAGAGGGACGGCTCCAAGCGTGTAGAAGAATGTCAGCAAGCGAAAATCGCCGGTCACAAAACAGCGTATATCGTGTTCCGATAAATTACATCGAATGGAAGAAATGCTCCGTCCCTAGGACCTTATATTTAAAAACAAGCAGAACAACCCAACCCCCCCAACCAAACGAGCCCTTAATTGGTTGACAATGTCAGTGAATGCATCCCAGCTATGTTCAAGGAATTCTTCGTGCAGGCTCTCGTGCAGCTGCCAAGGCTGCCTCTGCAGCGCACCACAGTGACTTTGCCACCATCTTTTGCACTGCAATAGCCAACCAATAACAGACTGATGCGTTGCAGATAAATACCACACATGAATGAAGCATTAAACTCTGTCTGAGGTAATCAAGGAATCCACTGCTATCTCATCCCGATTCCATGAAATTCCTGAAAGTATGCCTCAAATGTTTCCGGGATGTTATTTTCTATTACTTAATATCTGTATAAAAGCTGGGAAAGCCCAGCCCAAGCAAAGACTGAGAGTTTTGTGATGCAACCTCAAAATATGTCTTCTAGTGGGAATCAATCAGGTATGCAAAGATCAAAATGTTCTTTTTAATCCAGAAGCCTGGACCCTTGTAATCAAGAGCATGGTCCTCTCAGCTGACCTTACCTTCTGTTTGTGAAGAGCCCATCCAACGTTCGCTCGGCTTCAACAGCAGCATGGCGCTGACTTTCACAAGGAAATTTTAAAGAAGAAAAGATTTAATGTACACACTGGATTTTAAATAAATAAATAAATAAATAAATAAATAAGATGACACCCAAGAGTAATACAGCACTTTTTAGTTTACTCCCTAACTCAACGTTCGGTGTAATGTTACCTTCCTGAAACAACTGTAGTGTCAACATGGTCTCTGCCACATTTGGCCAGGTTGCCTGAAGGGCCCAGGGCTGGGGAAATACCCACTCTCCTTCTCTGTTTGCATCTAACAAATAACAGATGTTGCGGTAAGGAAAATACACACCTGATGTAACTAACGAGGGATTTCTAAAAAGTTTGTCCTAAGATGACAGCCACCCTACTATTAAGCATTTACCGAATTAAATCTGTACGCAATTGCTGTAGCAATTCCTCTTGAGTGAGCAAGCTGCTGGAAATAAAAGGTTTCTTCTGTGATCTCGGGCTGAATCTGCATTACCAGAGGGATGCAGACCCAAGTTTGAGGATACTGGTTTCCCACCCACCCTAAATAACGAGTCCCTGATGGAGCCTGTGGAACCCGGGACTTGGTGCCGCTGTCCCCGTAGCCTTCCCTCCGGTGGCAGCCCCTGCCGTGTGGCTGTCCCTGCCGTCCCTGAGATGTGCCAGCTGAAACCTTTCGCATCGGCTGGAGGGAATCTGGCACGGCATCTCCGAGCAAACCTGCCAGGAAGCAGGGTCAGCCCTTTGCAAATAAACCCTGCCTGATCTGAGTAACACAAATGGACGCCTGGAAGATTAATTCATCCCCTGTAATAATACAACTACTGTTTGCACAAACCAGTGGCATGCAATAGTTTCTTATTAAAATACTCAGGATACGCATTAAGATCTCACTAAACAAAGTAGGGCCTAAGGACAGGAGAGCGTGCACAATTTCCTTGCTTATAATTTTCCACTCTTTCATCAGATTCAAAATAAAGCTACGAGCAGCATTGTAAATGGACCACCAACTTGTCTAATCGCCTAGAACACCCTCACGTAATTTATATCATCTCTCAATTTCTGTTTTGTAACCTCCCTGGCTGTCTTCAGTGAATCATAGCGTACATCTCTGCTCCGAGAACATATCAGAGTATGATTTTTTCCCCTTTGTTTCCCAGTTTCCTACAACGGAAACATGCAAATTTCAGCACAGTATGTACCTACTGCAATCATCCTTTCTAACGTGATTCCAGTGGACCCTTTAGAAGTAGACCCCAAAAGATTTTTTACTGCTTCCATCCTCTATTGTGGCACACAGCTTTCTCGCTGAAAAGGATATCCATCTAAGGTCTACACATGCATAGATGAATGCACCCTCAAATCACAGATACAGATCAATATAGCACACATCACAGGCTGAAAATACATTATTAAAATGAACTGCATTAGAGAGAATAGATGTATAGGCAAAACTGCTGAGGTACTTGACCCTCCCTATTCCAGGGTGCCTCCATGCTTGCCACAAACCCGCTGCCCCTTTGTAATGCAGTCCTGAGATACTTAATCTGCCTTCTCTCTTCCACCGATGTAAATCAGCAGCGAAGTTGTCTGCGGAGGAGCAGAGTCTGGGGAATAATTGCGGCCCGGTGGGTTATCTATCTGCAGTTGTGTGCACAGTGGGTCTCCTCGCCAAATTTTTAGCATGCGTGTCTTCTCGGGCTTTTTTTCCAGCAGGGAGTTAGAAAGCGAGGAACAACAGAACTGGTTTAATGCACCAGGTAAATCAGACCAGCTCATTGTGAAACCTATCACCGCACATGATTGTTATGATAATAAACGCGGGTGAGCTCTGGTTATTACATGCACAGCCCTGTACTAACTGCTCCCTACCGCTCGCCCGTTCTCTCACTTTAGCAACACCCCACACACCTGTTCAAATAATATTACTATTACCTTGTGTTGACACCACATCCACCCTTTCCTTTCATATAAGAGCTCCTCGTGAACAGTAAATGGAAAGCTTGTGGTAGCAGAAGTCGATTGTTTACCTGTCTCCAGTTTGTTGCCACAGATACTTGGTCAGGAGAAGGGAACAAAGATCAGTTTGACATCCTTGTTAAGCAGGATTTGCCCCCCACCTTACCCACAAAAGGTTACGAGTTGCTATTCAAGCCCCAGCTCTGCAGGTGTGCCATCACACCTGTCTGAAAGAAAACAAAATACAGTTTGTTTCAATATGGCTGTTGCCCCAGCAAAATAAAGAAGACCTTCCCCTGCGATGCAGACACAGGCATTTGTGCTAATATTTCCATGAATCCAAGCAAACATGGACTGATAGCTCTGTTTGTATTTGGTGTTGGAGCCGAACACGATGCAAGCTCCCCCAGGAATTGTTGGTGGTGAGCATCCGACCCTGCTGTGCCTGCTAAACTCATGGCCAAACTCATGGCACAACTCACCTCAAAACCCATCTCGCAACAGGATAAAGGACTTTATAACTCTCTGGGTGTGTAACACCAGGCCCTGATCCCAAACCCACTGAGATGAACTGGAGAATGAGTCCAACACCAAGCTGGGGACAGGTTTGGCCTCACAACTTACTTCCTGCCCCATTCAGCCCCGCCAAAGCTGCTGCTATGGAGTCGGCATGTACCTCTTGGCACAGAGAGCTATCATGGCTTTAGAATAAGGGAAAGTTAAAATCTGCAGGCCTTGGTGCCTTTCTGCTTGGTTCAAGGCTGTGCCCAACCTCCTATGCCAGCACCAACAGTGTAAATCAGAAGTGAATTGGTAAAAGATGGTAAAACCTAACTCCCAGCTGCGGCCCGGACATGGAGTAACGGGATTCTGTCCATGCACAGCAGGGCACTGCAGAGCCCTAAACGTACCCATTCATTTATGTGAACTTGCTGTTCAACATCTGCTGAAGGTGATGGAAAGACTCTGGTGGGCATTTGATCAAGAGCTGAGTCACTGGAGTTTCCAATGCTTTAGGCAGAAGCATTTTTCACCAAAAAGGGCCAATAAGAACTGTTTTCCCCTTCTTCCAGCTAGAGCGGTGCTCTATTTTGATTGCTTTACATCCTTATTAAAAGCCTTTATCCATAGCTACTTCCATTAAGGTTTAAACAGGGTTGTCTGTAGTCAGCTGTAAGAAGGTGTCCCTGCATTTAGGAAGTGTGCTGGATGCACAGCGCCAGCTGCTTTGGAAAGAATTTGTACACTGTGCTGCAACTTATGTAGAGAAATGTCCTTGAGGCAGGGAGCATATTTTATTTATTGTTTTATTTATTGCATATGTCAAGCAAATGGAATCCCAAATTATGAAGATGCAAAACACAGTGTGGGTATTTATCAGCACTGAATGGTTTTATGTGCTCCTAAACAACTTGGGGTTTCCCAGCTGACTGCGAGCAGCTTGCTGGTTTTGAAGATCTAGCACCTTTGGAACTGAAGGGACATGCTGAATTTTAAGCACTTGGAAAGAGAATTAACTGCATGGACAGCAACATTTTCCTTTTTTTTTTTTTTTTTTTGTATGCTCATCAATAGCAAATGATGAAGTCTCTGGGGGATATTAACACAAGTAAACTAAACACAGGAGTGGGACTGTTTAAACAAGGTGAGACAAAAGCCTTCATGCTATGAGCAAATGACTTTGATAGCAATTTTTTTTCTTTTTTTTTTTTTTTTTAATGTTTCCACCTCTATTGTTGCAGACGTCTGCATTTAAATAGGAACTTTATCTTTCCCGGCCCAGGTTCTCCTCTTTCATTAGCCTGTACTGAGGTCCTCTATCTCCTGGACTACTCCTGGAAGCTCTGCTGCGTGTTCCCCCTTGCAGCTTTCTGTTGAGGTGGGGATGTAACTTCTGCCTACTCCCCCACCCTCTGGGACTAGCAAAGTATTTGCCCTGGCTGCTATCTGCAGAGGCATGACCTCCCCTGCATGCACGCCATCACCTCCACGTGCCCTGCACCTTTACAAGGCTCTGCCTGTGCTCGCTGCCCGTCATGGAGACAGAGCTGCACCCAAAAAAAGCCCCAAGCCCAAACCCTGAAAATAAAACCCAAACCCTGCTGGCACTTGAAGCCCTAGGGCTCACAAACCAGTGCTAGTATATTAGCTCCTACTTACCCAGTGAGCCTGACTGTACACGGACCAGGAAACTCCTTCCTCACTGAAGCCGGAGAAGGCAGTGTCATTTTGCACACCTGCTCCCCCAGCACTGCAATGGTCCTGCAGGGATCCCCACCACCCACCTTCCCGTCTCTGGACAGAGACAGCACAAGTCAGAGGAAAAAGCCCAGCCTGTGGCACTCTGTCCCTCCTGCTCCTCTGTGGCCAGGCACTGCTGCCCTTCCAAACCCTCCTGAGGGTTCCTTACGTGCCCCACACCCCACACACAACACCCATTTCTGGCCCTGTGATTCCTGGGCTGGTGGAGGTGGGCAGGGGAAGGTATCTTAAAAACCTGATCCGAAATCGGTGCATGTTACAGTCTCATTCCTTTGAACTATTCTTTCCTGTTTCCACATTTTCATGGGGATCTTTGCAACCTGCTGAAAAAACCGAGCGATAAGAATTTTGCAATATTCTAAACAAGAGAGAGGCTAGGCTGCTACGAATACAGGCACTGGCATCTCAGAATGAGACACCCTGTTGAATAAATAATACATATTAAAAACTGTCTATATAGGGATATAGACAGGATAAACTGTAAGAGCTTCAAAGGAGCCATTGATCTATGGAGTACATAATACGCATGTTAAAATTCGTTGGAATATTTATTTACATGACACATGGCTCAGAAGCAGCCATTATGGTCCTTAAGTAAATTATACATGTTGTGAAAATTGTCAAAGTGCTTCTTTTACCAGAGATGAGTGTACCCTGTCAGTTGATAAACATGTTATCTTTAAGGGGAGGGGGGAAGAATAAGAAAAAAGCAAGCAAACCCAAGGCTTAAAGAAGGTTAAAAGCGGGGGGAGGGGAAAGTAAGAAAATAACAACCAACCCCAGTACCATGTCAAAGTGTGTTTGATGCCCATCAAAGGAAGAAAAGCCTGAGCTGCCCTGCCTGCGTCCCGCTCGGCACTGCCATGGCTCTTCGCACGGGGAGGGCTGCACGCCCAGGGCTCTTGCGGAGGGGCTGCTCCCATCTCTGTGTGCCAAAGTCCTGGGCGCCAGCTCTTCTACCCGCAGGCCAAGAAATGACAAATGGGGACTAATTCGTTCCAGCCACCGCTGTGTCCTCTGCTTGGAAATGAGCTGCTAGAAGAGGGCTCTGCTTTCGCTGGCCCATGTCCCTCTGAGTGTGGCGGGGGACAGCCAGGGTACCACAGCTCGCTGCCACTGCCCTCACCTTGGTAAACGCAGATCTGGTTTATATGGCTATTCGCACGGGTCCTCAGCTGTGTCAGTGCAGCCAAGTGATGGTTGCAAGAAGCCTTGCCTCTCCCTCGCTTCAGGAGGGGCAAAACGGGGGGAAACACTGCCCTGAAATACTTAAGTGTGCCCAGCCGCTGGGTGTGTTGCTCACCAGCATCCTTCTGATGACTTGGGCTTTGTGTTTGTGCCCAAACGCAGCACTCAGCAGGGTTTGCACCACTCCTTCCCCAACGCTCTGTGGGTGACAGCATCTCTTCTGGCAGAGGTTTCCCTGAGGAGGAGGGATGCCAATGTAGAAACCCACCCCACATCCCGCCCCCCATCCGTGTTGCTGCGATTGCACATCAGTCTATGCCACAGCAATTTTTTTTTTCCAGGCTGTGGAGGGGAAAAAAAAGGGTTTTCATGAAGGAGGAATGGCCAGGGCTTGGTGGCTGAGAGACTGGCTCTGACTCGCATTACACTAGTGTTCTGCCGGCAGCTGCCAGCAGCCAAGCCTGAGTGCTGTGCAGCCCTGGGACGTCTGGTCCCCAGCTCAGCTCAGATGGGCTCCGAGGGCTGGTGTGTGAGAGAAAGCAGGTGCTCCTGGGGCTGGTGTGTGAGAGAAAGCGGGCTCTCCTGGTAGGCACAGCGTGCAAGCGTTCTCTCACACAGCGGCAAGAGTAAAGGATGGATTTTTCTAATGCAACAGAGCAAGCAGTTGTATGGGAATATATTTAGCCCGTGTTTTCAGATCACATGTTCTGGGTCCGGAGAGCAAAACGTTTTCAATGCTGTTTTGGAAGCACACTGCTCAGTATTGCAGGCCCTGCTATTGGAGAAGCCAGTAAATTGCGCTGCATCTAAAACAATTACTTGAATTGCTTGTACTGTGGTTTCTTCTTTCCAACTGCAAAGGTTTCATGAAAATGTGACTTCTACAGCTACAAAAGCATTGAAAATACAAATAACAGCAAAGTACTGCTCTGCATTTGCATAAACCTGTTTATCCTATACATGGTTTATTCATTAACTCGCAGAACAACCTGTGGGACAGCTATGGCATTCCTTATGACCGCTGCGCTTGTGGCTGAAAGCACAGCCGCTTAAAAGCGACGCTGCACCGTTTGGAAAGTCAAAATAAATACCATTCCCATGTGAAATAGCAGGGAAAAGGTAGTGATGACCACAAGAGCTGGAATCTGTCTTCCACGTGGAATGAACATCTCCCGCCATTTGGAAGTTTCAGAGGGCAGCACCTGCAAGGACTGGGACCCCCACGCTGCAGCTGACCAGAACACACACACGCAGCACTAGCGGTATCCATTGCCGCACTCTGCAGACAGCACACACACAAGGGATGAGAAGGGCCTAGATCCCTTATATATTCTTCCTCAAGGCCATTTTCTAGTCCTTTAGTTCCAGTGCCCCAAACAAGAAACTTGCCGCAGCCTCCACCAGCAACGTGTTTCCCAATCAGCTCCTCCTTAGGGAAGCTCTCCCGATAATCAACCCAGCTTTTCCTACGCTTCCTCTGTTACCCAAAACATAATCCCCATAACAAAGGTGAAGCAAAGCACATGAATGCATTTTGCCTACTTCATCTCCCTGCCTCTACAAAGAAGAGTCCACATTGCCACTGGTACATGACAGCTGGAAAACTGGAAGTTTGTTTGACAGCCCGCGAGTTGCTCAAGGTCACAAAAGAGCCTTGGTAGCAGAGCTGGGAACAGAATTTGGTATCCTAATTCCTAATCTGGCAGCCTTGCCACAACTCTGATCATGCAATCAAATAGCTCCTTTTAAGGAATGCTTTTGTGACTACACAGAAAATCCAAGGCGTATGAAGAAAGAGGCCTTTTAATTTGCCTTTGTTCAAAGATTCATGCATTTTGCTATATGGAGAATGTGATTTAAACAAGGTATGGCATTAAAATACAATGAAAGACTACAATCTCTGAAAAACAAGTATGGCTGTATTTAGGACTATACAGACTCCAGCCATTGGGAAGGGAGCGATTAGATAGTCCTCGCTTACGGTTTCACACACGGCACAAGGAATAAATCAAGACCAGCCTCTACTATGCTCTGATACAGCTTTTTTGAATGTTACATGCAGGCTTTCACAATTGCTGAGAATACCGTATAGCAGGAAAAAAATTCACTGCTCTTGAGTAAGACTTAGAAGTTTTCTGAAGGTCCTAACTTGTTGCACCGCAAGGGTTTTTAAAGAAAGCAAGCTCAAATTCCCAAACCACTAAACTCAATGGGGACTGCGCTGACCTGAAATAATCTGGGAGTTGGTACGCTCTCCCTTGAGAAGCGGTTCGGTGATTTATCATCCCTCCCAGGATACACCAGGCTTTGATAAGTGGAAACCCTACAAGGCAGTTCCAGAGTTTGAGACCGCACCTTTTGCTTGCTTCCCTCTTCTGTGTAACAGAATACCATAATTTGGCAACAGCGCACAGGAGCGAACCAGAGCACTGAGAACCAATGTTGCTGGAAAGCTGTGCACAAAATAAGCTGAGCTATACAAGCTCAAGTGGAGGACTATAAATATTAGTAAGATAAACAAGGAAAACAAAACCTAAGTTGAAATGATTCCGTTGGAAAAATGTTGCTTTTTTTACACACAGTGAAAGAATTCCCAAATGGCAGTAAAAAAATCCTACTGATGGCATCCTTAACATCATTGAATTAGTTGGAATTGTGTGATTTGATTTTGCAAGAACGTGTATCTTGCTCATTAAACTACTGTTGTTGTAACATCCAAACTGAGGGGAAAAAACCCCAAAAACATAGGGACCCATGCTGCCCACCCCTCATGTCAGGGTTGAGGCTGTGAAATATCCCCTGCCTACCATGTTTTCACCATGACAGGAGGCCCCACGTTCGGAGATGTGTTAGCCACTTTTTGATTTGATCTTTACCCGATTATTTTGATTAAGAAAACATTCATCTCGTTAACATTATCACTGTAGTCAACAGCTAATGACCCCAGTAGTTAATTTCCTTATAAATATTTAACTTTGTAGAAGTAGTCCCTTGGGTTTTAGTACTTTTGACACTTGTATAATCTGAAACAAATCCTCTTTTTTAGTCAAACAGACCATGTTACACACACAGTTGGCTAGCTATTTACAAAGCACCCAATTAAATCCTACTTAATTCTCCCACTCTGAAAAATCCCGTTTCACTAGCGTGCAGGCTACTGATCACACAAAATGAGCATCTTTCACCGAGCCCGGACATGAGTTTACAGTCTGTGAAGACTTGGCTGTACAAAAGGCTGCTGTAAAATGAATGCACCCGTCAGATGGTACGTATAGCAAGCGAGGAGAACGTGCAAATGGAGAGGATTGAAGAAATAAGCTGGAGAATCACAGAGACAGGTAAATCTAGTTTAATGTTCACATGTAGTAGTTACACATCACAGAGATTAAACAGGATTTTAATTGTAACACAGCTGCAGTGAAGTGAAAGTCATTTCGTGTTAGAAAAATAACCTTGATGCAGTTATCCGATTTTTGGTATACTTAAGTTCAAGATGAATTTACATCACTGATCGCAACGACTTTGCCCACGTGCCTTTCGGTAGCTCGTTATTAATAAACTCTTTGGATGAAGGAAACAGCAACTTTCCCTTTGGTTGCAAGCAGAGAACTGTTTTCACTTTTTAAGCAATTAAATAAGCTGTAGGAACGCAAGTTTGCAATAAAACCTTTTGGTGCTAAATGAAGTTCCAGAACAAATTTCTAGATCTGATGCAACAGCAGATTTTAAAAAAGCTGATTAACGATCTAAAGCATCGTCCCCATAATGTAAAAACTAGAGATAATGTTTTTCTAGTCTCAGTAAAAAAATCAAAAACCAAACCCACTACCTACATCTTACCGATACTTTTATAGAATGCACTAAAAACCCCTGTGCCTAAATGACAAAAGTGTAGTCTCAAAATGTATAATACACTTACAAACATCTTTTAAGTCTAAATTGAGGAAAACACGTTTGTATGGACTCCAAACAAGTTTATTTGCAATTAGACATCTCATGCAATCATGCAGGACCACTAGCTATAGCCATAACTTCTGTGTCTAAAGGACATTTGGGGACAAAAAAAAGCCCTAAACATTCAAGATATTTTCATATTAGCAGCTCTGTACTAGAGCTGCAGCTTTCTAAGGAGATATTCCCACAGATTTTAAAAAAAACATACACACCTTTATAATATTTACAAAAAAATATTTAATTAAAAATATTTTATAATTACAGTAGTCTATTAAAGCATATACTTTTCTCACACTTATAGAACATCTCTATATATACACAGTATGAAATGTCACTCATTTGTCTATACAATATGTAACATTCCTGCAGGGAGAAGAAAGTTCCCTGGGCCCCAAATAAAATCCATCTATTTTAAACAATAGATGTCAAATATATCTACAAATGCTCTGGTAGATTAGTAAAGCTTCAAGATTCAGCTGCTCGGTCCCTTAAAAAGAGTTACAACGCTTCTAAAAAGTCTGGGTTTTTAGGCTCGGGTCCTCTATCCCGGGGAAGAGTCGCAACTTTTCCTGCTCGGGTCCGACAAACCTCCTGCCACCGCGGGAGACACCGCTCACATCTGCTCGGAAGCGAAAAGACGAGACGGGGGAGGGAAAAAAGGGGGGGAAAGGGGGCGGAGGGGACACGGGACGGGACCGCTACGGACGTGCAAAAACGGTGAAAAAGGCTGGCTCTGCCGGGATGAAGCATGGGAACTGCTCGGGGGTTGGTGGTGGTTGGGGGGGTTGGTGGTTGGATGGCTCCTTCCTCCGGTGCGGCGGGGCCGGGCCCCCCCCCCGCTTTCCCCGCCGCCGCCCGCCCCCCGCGGTGCCTCTGCGCGGCTCGGCGCCGCCGCACACCTGTGGGAGAGGAATGAATAGAGGGGGTGTGTGAACCGCTCCGCTCCAGACCGACTGGCGCCACCAACAAAACACAAGACATGCTTGATCAACAACCCAAAACAAACCAGGTCAAACAACAACCGCAGCTCCCAGGCTGGGCCAGGCGGAGGGATGCGCAGCTGCACGCCGCAGCCAGAAGCGCTTCAGGGAGGAGGGGGGGGGGGAAGGTTTGAAGAAAAAGAAAACCACCACCCGGTAATTAAGGAAAATAAAATAACCACCCGCTAATTAAAAATAAAGCCCCAAGCCACCTGCAAATATTTCTCGCCGAGGTCAGCCCCCCCCCCCCCCCCCGCGGCAGGCTTCTCAGCGGGAGGCAGTGCGGTCCCGCCGAACCTGGCCGCTGCACCGCCCCCCCCCCCCCTCCCGCAGACGCCCGGCACTCACCTGGGGAGCGGCGGTCAGCGGCAGAGGATGCTGTCCCCCGGCTTGTTAACAGAGCCAGCCTGCGCAGCAACGAAACACGGCAAGTTAGAGGTGGGGGGTTTAAAACACCCAACCAAGCCTAAAACATGAGCTATCTCCCCACTTCCCAGACGCCCCATCCTCGTATAGGCCACTTCCACAGCCCCGCCGGGGAAGTGCTCACGGGAGTCTCCGGCTGCGGGGGTCGCGCATTTAGGCGCACCAGATCCGAAGGACAGAGCCGAGGGGTCCGCGGCTCCGCACCCGGCGGGTGAAAGCCCAGCGCAGGGCCTGGCGCGCCCGGGCGCGGGGGGGAACCCCGCTGGCACGGAGCTGGCGTGGCCCGCCGGTCCCCGCGCCTCGGCAGCGGCGGCACCCGGGCTGCCACGGGGGGTCCCGCGGCGGGGAGACGCTCCTCATTTCCCCAGTATAGCAGGCTGCACGGAAGGCGTTAGATGCCGACAAGCCCCCGGACCTGCTCCTACTCGCTACGCTCCGCGGAGGGCTGAGAAGCGCAGGAGCACCGCGTCTGCTCCCGTGTGTGCAAACACGCTGATTACAGCTACTCCCTCGAGAGGCTGTAATTACACGGTAAACACCGCGCGGGTGTCTGCCCGCACCGAGGGGATGCGGGCACCCACCGCGCACGGCCGCAGCATTTCTGCGCCCGTCCGCCCCACTCCCTTCGGGAGCTGCGGCCCCTTGGCAGAGCCACGGGGCCGGCAGCGCTCATCACCGGGACGGGCGCTCCCACGGCTGACGGCGGTGACGGCCGTGCCATGTCGCTGCCGCCCTCCCCGCTCCGCGCCCCGAAGCGCGGGCTGGCGTGGCACGCACCTCTTACCGGGTCAGTGTTGAGTGCCGTCAGCGGGGTCCTGGGGGTGCCCGCAGGACAGCTGCCCGGGTGCAGGGCAGGCGGCTGCTGCTGCCGGAGCAGCGCCGGGTGCGTCTCCAGAGCCAGCTGCAGGTCGAGGATGTAGTCGATGACATGCTGCAGGATCTCCACTTTGCTGACCCTCTTGTTGGGCGGGATGGTGGGCACCAGCTTCCTCAGTCGGCTGTAACAGTCATTCATATCGCACTGCAGGCAGAGCGCCGCCGGCTCTTCGCCCGACGGCGGGCCCCCCTTACAGCCGCTGTGCTCGGCCAGGCACCGCAGAGCCGGGTGTCCCCCGCCGCCGCCGCCCGCCACGCCGGGCTGCGCCTTACGGCTAGGATGCCGGATGGGACTCACAGCTTTCATGGTGCCGCAGGAAAGGAGGGGGACCTCCCTCTCCACCACCGCCGCCTCCCGCGACCTCGGGCAGCCGCGCGCGCACACACCGCCCGCACCGGGAGCGGGGCACGGCCGCAGCTCCACTAGCGCTACCGGCGGCCCCCCCGGCGGCTGTAGCGAGAGCTGCTCGCAGGATCGCACGACAACTGCGGCACCTTAGGCGGAAAGGAGGGGGAAATAAAACCACCTTGCCTTCCCCTTGCGCCCGCCGCGATCGCCTCTGCCGCCGCCGCTAGCCGCGCCGCCCGCTATATAGCGCGGGGCGCGGCGGGCGGCGCCGGGGGGAGGCGGGGGCGCCGCCGCGGCGGGGCAAGGCGAGCGCGGCGCGGGGAGCGCGGGGGGGCGCCGCGGCGGCACGGCGCAGCCAATCGGAGCGTCGCGTCTCCCCCTGGAACGCGGCGCCGGCCAATGGCGGCGGGGCCGGGGGGGCGGTGGCGCTGCTGGAGGGGGCGGGCGGCTGGCGCTGACCCCCGGGGGAGGAGGAGGCGGCGGCGGCGAAAGAGGAGGAGGAGGAGGAAGAAGAGGAAGGCGACGAAGACGACTGCGGGAATGCGGGCGGGATCCACTGCCCAGCGGCTCCTGGCACCGCCCCCGCGGTCCGGCGCGCTGCTCCGCGGGGACGAGCGCTGCCCCGCGCTGCCAGCGCCGTTCCCCCGCCGCCCGTCCGGAGGAAGGCGGCTGCTTGCTCCCCCTCCCCCGTTCCCACACTCCCCCAGGGGAGGGGTGACATCTCCTCGGGTCGCGAAACGCGTTTTTATCCTCTGGATGTTGGAGACCCAGTCGCGCTTCACACGTATTTTGAGGGACTTCGGAACGCCGGCTTAAAGGCAGGGAAAATCCCAAGCAAAACTTGAGGGGGAGGGAGGGAGGGAGCGAGGGAGGAGGGGGGAGAGGGGGAAGGAGGAGGGTTTAGGGACTTCAAGCAAAGCAATGCCTTGGAACATTAAATTAGAGCACATAACTATTAAAAATGCATGGAGATGGAGTATTTAAAATTCCTCCATGACATATAATATTAATCCCTTTTATGTAAAATTCATACCTGTAACTTAATTTGGTCCATTAATGCACCAGATCACGTATTAGTTGATGTTCCATGTTTTAAATATGATGCTGAAAATGTCCAGAGTTCTGTACTTTGAGACAGAGCATTAAAATTAACACACAGATACTCCCGAGTCCTGCTTAAGTCATCCTGTGGCAGATTGTAACCTTTTAATTTAATAATGCAGCCCTCAAACTTTCTGTTAATTCCTGCTAAGGATCGAGAGCCATTGCCTATGTGGGATGCTGGTGTAAGAAACTCGGTTTCCCGATCCGACAGATGCTGCAGCACTTCGAGCATCCCGCGAGTGAAGTAGGGCTGATAGCTTGGGCAGAGGGCTGCAGGAAGGAGTAAAGGCTGCAGGATCTGCCCCGAAGCTTGTAAGTCAAACCCCGCAGAAGGGAAGAAATCCATAATGGTGATTAATGGTTGCATGTCCCCTCAATGCTTAGTCACAACGGGTGATATATAAAGGATACAGTGGGAAACTGTCAAGCCCAGAACTTGAATGAGCGGTGAGACTGGATCATCCGAAGTCTATAATGAAGCACACTTCCATTCTCTCTCACCCTTTAAAAACATATGTTTTGCAAGTCTGCTTACAAACGCTCGCACTCTTTGTTTTCCTTACTTTGTTCCACATTTACCAGCGCCATCCGCGGCAGTTGGGCTCCTCTAGGCACAAAAAGTAAGCATGCTGTGTAAATGTTTGTCTGAACGAGGACTAGGTCTGTATGCTACATCGTGCAGATGCAATGGGAAGACGTATTTCCATTAGCCACAGGCTGGAGGATCCCAGTTCTGCGGCAGTCATTGCTTTTATGCTGTGAAACTCCACTCTCTGCAGTCAGAGTCTGGGGAGGTGGAAATATACATGGGCCTCAGAGCATACATTGTGGTTACGCTTTGTCTCTTTTCCCAGAGTCGTGGTAATATGGTCAGAGCTGGTGTCCAAAAGAAGCTATCAGTAAATTACAGTGTGCATGCAGGCCTAAATCTTCCTGGTCCCATTTAATTAAAATCCGCGTGAAACTAGATGCACGTTAATATTGGGTTGTTCAGTTTGAATCCCACCTGGAAGCTCATCTGATCTCGCTGGAAATCTCTGGGAAACCCCAGTGTGTCACTGGTTCCCCTTTAGCTTTCTGAAAGCTAATTTGGACAGATTATTTTCTGTCCTCCCCCCACACACACACATGCTCGCGCGCGCGCGCACGCACTATAGCAGCATGATAGCGATTCCGCTGGGACCACGCTGGCTCCTGAAGATGAGTCAGTATTTCTGAACACCCCTGAAGAACCACGTTATGCTGCGGACCTCTTTTTTTTCATCGGGCTACTTCCACCACAGAGGGAATGAAGGGAAATCCGAGGGTCTGTAAGCGTTGCTGAAGCCGCGAGGAAGCCTGGGTGCATTCCCGCAGCTAACGCCTCACAGTAGAGATATGTGGGAGAGGGAAAAGCAGCCCTCCCCTTGGGCTATCCCATAAATATTCAGGAGATTTCCTCTAGTAACTCCCTTTGATACTCATGAAGTTGATACATGCTAGTCCGACATGCTCTGCTGAACAAAAGGCACCAAGCCCCTGTTAACAACCCGTCTGCTTTGCTCTCCTTGAAGTCAATGGGAGTTTTGTCATCGACTTAGCTGGGAGCAGGCTGGGTCGGCTGCTTTCTCAAAATTCAGGTTGGATGTGCACCAGATGCCAAGTAAATTGCTCTAGAAACGGGTTGGAAACCCCATATTGTTAGCAATGGAGGTAGGTATAGTGAAACTCTTCATCCTTGAAGAAGAGGGATGGTGGCTGCTGTTCATGCTTTTGTCCCATTAACAGCTGTATTCTTCACGACATGAGTGTATGGGGATTAACGCTCCTGTTTTTCACCAGACCAAGCTTGGATTTTTAAAATAAATTCTGTGCATCTTCCAGCATGTGGCCCCTTCCTGGCTGGCTGGAGGAGTTAATCTGTCTTGGCTGGGTTTTTTTCTGTGCTCTCTTCTCACATCTACCGTCAAGATTCATTGCCATTGTAACCAGCTCTTGGAGTATTCTTAGGAGATCCTTGATATAGTGATTGAATGGACCAGTTTGGTCCAAATTGGTGAGTTCAGATCACATCATCGGTGTTCTCTGGAACTTAAAAATGTTGCTTTTGATTCAAAACCAAGGTAGAGCAAGTTAAAATTGAAAATGTAATGACTGGCTTTGTATCCCCTTTGTCAGGAGGATAATCCCATTGTAACTCGATGAGAATACTCTCATGAATTGAGGAGGCTGAATTTGTTGGCACAGGTCTGAGTGTGTGAACATGCCGGTGACACCAGCTGAAAAAAAACACATCTGAGACATTGAGACTGTGCCTGGGTCATGGCACCGGGGAAGGGAGACAGGACACAGGGGCATTTCCTTTGACAGGACCTTGTATCCACAGATGCTTCTGCGTGATGAGATGCCTCTGAACCAAGGGGTGCATTGGGTAGTACCCTCTTACTTGAAATAGTCTCAGGACAGACAAAAATTGAAGGGAGCACATGCAAATATGCGGAGGGAAGCAAGCAATCGATGTGGTTTCTTACACAAGGTTACTTGCCATACCTACCTTAAGAGGGCATGAAATGCACACAAATGCACAATGCATTCTCAAGCAAGCTATGAAACAGCGGTTGAGTCAAGCCTCCTGTTTTGGGGCTTGGGGCGCGCCATGTCAGAGCCGTGCAGTAAGATCCCAAGCTTTCCTTTGCTTGAGGGTGGTAACTGGTGTGACAAGTTTCATCCTGGTGGGCACAAAGGTATGTGGCATTGAGACACCCCTGCCGGCCTCCATTCCTGTTGGCTTCAGCAGGCAGCCAGAAGACTCAGGATCTCAGAGGAGCTGCTCAACACCTAGAAGGGCTGATCATTAAAAAAGCATTATAAATCTCTGAATGGTTTATGGTTTATGAGGGAAATAGCAATTGATTCCTCAGTGGTGCCATTACTCTCCACTATTGCTATCATTCAAATGGCAATAATGTTGGTTATTTACCTTCAATTAAAATATCTAGTTAGTTGTGATGTCATTTAAAATAGCACTATAATGTGTTTAGTGCTCCCTCACCAAACACCATAGATAAACTCTTCTTGGCAACAGGGGATAGTGATATGAAATGAAGAATTGGGTGGGGGAGTGAGATGGAGGAAAGAATACATAAATCTTTCACTGGATTATTATTCCAACATGCCTGTGTTCTCTAGGATGCCAGTCTGGCAGAGAGATTGTGGACTCCTTTGCGGGGCTACCCCATGGGTCCTCAGAATGGGTCAGGGAAGATGCATGGAGTGTTTGGGGAGCACAGGGAAGTCACCTCCCTCTGCAGACTACCAACGGACTGAACAAAATCCATTGATGTATTCTGGTACCATTCTTTACCAGGGACAATTCGACAACAAGCTCTTCCAAACACTTCTTAGTGCAAGCCTCTTCCTCAAATAGCACAAGTCATATTCAGAACTGTTCTCATTTCCCTCAAAGCCAAAATCTTAAGTGCAACTTGGAAACTTCACTTAATGTGGTAGGGTTTTTTTTTCCTCATTCCCTGGTTGTGGTCATGACAGAATTTGGCATTTAATGAGAAAACCTTATGACCTTTACCTCCCCATTGCCCTCTGTGCCTGATGTTTAATATCAAATAAAAAACAATGATTGTTCACAATAGCTCTTCACAGATAAAAGAGAGTATTTTTTTTTTTTCATGCTCATTAATTTATCCAATTTAGAGCATCCTTTTAATGACAGGACCATACTCCTACCCACCTCTTTACGCTTTCCTTTGGCTTCAGATGCTACAAAAAAAATTGCATAACAACAAGCATTTTGGAGAGATGAGGAACAGATTAAAAAAAAAACCAAACCACCCTTCTCCATGGCTTGATGCTTATGTAAGCTCTTTTTTACACAAAACACGGAAATAAATGCATAAAGAAGTATTTTACATCAAGTAGTGGAGAGAACCAAAAAGAGACTGCAAGGGGGGTTAGTGTCACGACGAGCTTTTCTTGCCATGCTGCCTCCAGCACAGCCACGCAGTAGAAATTCATGCAAGCCCACCTCCTCCCTTCGAGAGGCCGTGGCAGCAGACAGCATCGGTACGTCCCCAACAGACACCCTGCCCTGGCATTTTGCTGGTGGTTGTATGTCAGCTGAAGGCTAATGTCATTGAGGAAGGTTGCTTTGTTCAGGTGACCAGAAACACTGGGTTTGTTGGGTAATGTCAGGTTTCTGCAGTGACTAAAGCAAGCTTGCAGCAGGAAAGATAACTCATGTTGACAACCTTATGTGGGGTGGTCCAAATACAAGCAATCGAGATGCTCGTTCTGGGGAGGGGGAAAATAATTTAGGAGTATTTGGAGCGGCTTCCTGAAGAACACTATGTTAAACTGAGTTACATAGTAACAGATTGAATTTGGAGTCTTAACTTTAACTTTAATTTTATTTTGTGTGGATTTAGATCAGATTTATGTGCAATGTCATGCCCTTTGTTTGTAGACAGAAACCTTCTGCTAATCTGCCCGAAAACTGATGGTATGATACCGCCTCATATTATTTTCATGTTTGTTATGAGTTTGCATTAAGAGCTCTATAATCACACAAATAATGCAGCCTACAGGGACAATGGGCAAATCAACCTAAATTAAATAAGTATCTGTATGTGTACATGCTCATCTGCATATGTTATCATTACACCAATGATGCTGGGGTTTGCTTTCAGGGGACCAGAAGAGCTTCTTGAGCAACAGCAGGCTAGGGTCATGCCACAAAAACCCCAAAACAAACCCTGCAGAAGCAATAGCAATACCTTGCGCTAATTCAACATTTTACACTTTGAAAGCTAATGTTAACATGTTTGTTCTCCAGGAGTGTTTCAAGGAATTCTTTGTAATTTTGGGTGCTTATCTTTTTTTTGTTTTTTAACTTAAAAGAAGAAATCTCTTACCTCTCCCTGATTGTGAAGACAGCCTTTTCCACAGCAGTGGGACATCGAAGGTAGGTGGAGAGACCTTCGCTCTGCGTTGATGCAAAGGCACCAATGTTTTTTGTGACTGCGGTCAGTTGGTTCTCAAAGTACTTTTGTGGGCCGGTGTCACTCTCAGGTATCACCTGCTTGCCAAATATTAATTTGCAGTTCTGCATTTCGCTCCATGCTGGTGATAACCTGACTGATACTTAGAGTGCTGTTGAAGAATGCTGTTTGCTGATTTGGTTCAAGTCACACTGCTCTCATTGCTGGGAACAGAAGTTCAGAAGAACTAGAAATTCAGGTCTGATGGTTTGTACGGAGGGGAAGCTTTTCAGTGTATCCTCAGATCCCGACTGCAGTTGTTTATGGGCCACTTTGTGCACTCCCAGTGCATACTGAATTCTGTGTAACCTTGTTATTATCCATTTATTTACCTGCCTGCTCTCGAGTTCCTGTTGCCACAACATGTGAGGATCTACCCAGTGCTTAGTAACAGAACCAAAAGGCTCTTCCTCAGTTTTCTCTTCTATCCCACAGAAGAAATAGTAGAACAGTAAGCGATTATTTATAGGACCACAGCTCTCTCTTAATTTGCTTTGGTACTTGAGCGCGTTTGAAAAAGCAGTCTGCTAAAAAGACGATGTTTGTATTAATTTGCAGTAGGATACGCTTTCTGTGATCATCCTTTACAAGCCTGCACGGCTTCTGAGAGACTTGTCACTTCAGAAAACAAGAGTCCTCAGCTTTCGCTGACAGAAAACAGCTCTTGCAGGATGTCATGTTTAGAGAGCAAGGGAGGGGGAAACAAAAATAAATCGAAGACAGGTAATGCCTCCTTTAGGCAGGCAGGGTCATACACTCACCGGTTTTAATTCCAGCAGTAGTATATACTAAAATGACCGTATCTATTTATTAGGACAACAGGATCGCCTAATGAAAACCCCTGTGTGGCACAGTGAATTTAAATGAAGGTACACACTGCAGAGCGCAAATGGCTGGAGATGCAGAAACAAGGAAGATGGATGTAAGAAGAATGTTGGACAATGATCCATGAACTGCAATTCTTCACGGTTAAATATATTCTGCGACTTACTAACTTTCCCCTACAAGAAATGGGAATGAATACTACTTTCTGTTTTAGACTAATTGTACAGCAATTCTTCATGTTTTTGCTTCTTGTGCAAGGGGCAAACGATGCGGAAGTGTTTTAAAGGCATACTCCAAATTGCTGTTAAAAATGCTTCAACACGCAAATTTTCTTACTGTTTTGACTTTGTTTTCTTAAATGATGTGCATATATAAGAATATTTTGGATAATCACACAGCTTATGCTAAGTAACTATTTCAAGTTGTCTTCAATACCAGCATGTTTCCACTTACTTACCTTGAAGTGTTAATGACATTTATTTTGGTAATTTTTACTCCACTAACATGTTCGCTTAACACTTTAAAGCACTGGTATATTTTACTCAAGCAAATCTCTTAATTTACCTCAATGGAGAAATTGACTTGAAAAGCAGCACAAATCCTTGCTTATATAGAAAGTTTGTCTTGAAGTTAATGAGCTTATTTGCCTGAGTAAGGATGTGGGTATAAGGACTGCTCAAGCGAGCAGAAGTTTCACAACTGGATGCAAAGTCATTAGCTTATTTCAGACTAGTCTCTTGAAATAGTTAGTCTACTTCAAGCTCCTGATAACTGATTCTCAAAACAATATTTTTTTTAAAATACAAAAATATAAATGCAAGAGAGTGAGCAAATTTTAAATGGAAAATTTTAAGTAAAAGAGTGGTGATGGTTATTCAAAGCACATTTTTGGTCCACACCAGATTGTATCCACTGCCCATCGCAGTCTTTTTCCACTGTGAGTAAGAGGCTCCAAGAGCTTTTTTTGCCTCCAGGAACTCCTTTACACATACACAATGTGTCAATCTTCCTTGCAGTATGGTATGAATTATTATTAGAAATACATTAATAGAATATTATGTATTTGTAATCTTAGCCTGAGGTATGATTTATTTACGACCTTTCATCTTCCTTCTTTTTTTCCCTCCCTGTCCCCTCTGTATCTCCTTTCTTCTGAACGATCTTACACTCGAAGCATCAGGATTCTCCATGGTGTTTAATGTTTTAGTAAGGTGGCAGTCTCTCCTTTCAGTCGTCAGGGTCCTGTTTCATGCTGGTCTGCTGAGAGGCATGCTTTTACCTCTGTGTCTGACAAAAGGTACTCCATGAAGCATGTGAGCAAGTTAAAGTATGTGTGTGTGTGTCCTCCTTCCTCTGCTGCTGGAAGACCTCATTGCTTCAGACAGGAGCTGAGGTAGTTACAGCCCATTAAAAACTATGCCAGATGAAACTTAAACTGGCATTGCATAAACAGGACACACAATGGGCAGGCACTGGATAAAACATTTATTTTCAGTTGTTATTGATGACCTCTCAGAAGTTGCTCGTGGCTGTACTTTGGCCTGTCACTTGTGAGCTAAAGGGTCATCAATAACTTATGGAAATAAATGTCTTGTTGATAGCCTGGCTACTGCAGGTCCAGTATATTGTCTCGCATACAGACACACAGGCACAGAAAACACAAATCACTGAGAAACCACATTTGATCTCAGTCTCTGTCCTTTTAACTTTAGAAAAATGTGGCACTTCCTTCCTTGCTTCCTTCCTTCCTTCCTTCCTTCCTTCCTTCCTTCCTTCCTTCCTTCCTTCCTTCCTTCCCTTTCTCATCTCCTCCTCTCCTCTCCTCTCCTCTCCTCTCCTCTCCTCTCCTCTCCTCTCCTCTCCTCTCCTCTCCTCTCCTCTCCTCTCCTCTCCTCTCCTCTCCTCTCCTCTCCTCTCCTCTCCTCTCCTCTCCTCTCCTCTCCTCTCCTCTCCTCTCCTCTCCTCTCCTCTCCTCTCCTTTCTCTCCTCTTTTCTTTCCTGCTTTCTTTCATCTTGTATTTCTTTCTGGTATTTCATAAGGATATGCCCCTAATTTATTTATAAGGGTAAGTCTCCAGAACAAGGTAGCATTACTGAGCTGGCTTACCAGTTCCTCTATACACATGAGTACATTCATAATTGATGAAATGGTCTATAGTGTTGTGGCTAGAATAAACTTAAGGTCAAATCTCTGGGAGAGCAAATCTTGCCATTATTCCTGATGAGAAATAAATACGTGCAGGAACTAAAAAGCGCAGAGCTGAAAGGGAATAAAACTGAATGTATAAGGGCATTTTGAACAATTCATTCCAAAGTGAAAGTCCTTTTTCTTAGGTTTTCTTCATTGCCTTGATCTTCCTAAAACTGTTGTTGGGGCAGGTTAATGACTGACCTTTGAGGGAACCACATACCAGTCTTTGTTCCCTAGCAGTCAGGATCTTGCAGAGGCTTGAAACCTTTGAGGGAGAGAATAGGATTAAACTGCTGTATGAAGTCCGGTGCAGGTGATGATCAATGGGAGTGGAGGAGCAAGTTTCTCAGGACGCTCTCTCCCTTCCCCCACCAGCTGGAATTTATTTCCTTTACTGCAAAGTTACCTGATGGAGATGGCCGACTGTCAGCGATTGCTTTCAGATTAATTTCCCTTCAGCAGTCACAAAAATCATGCAGTGCTAATATCCCAATAAGATTTTAAAGGTCACTCAGATTTAAACGCTGCATCAAGCAGTTAAAATCAGAAAGACTTAACTTGAGCCTCACGCTAAAATCACATTTACATAAACTCAGCTTACTTGATACTGCCCAATTTCCAAAGTGTCCAGCAAACTGGGCAAAGATGAGTGTTTGATCCTGCAGTATTTTTGTGTGCTGCCTAACCTCAGATAAATCAGTGTTTGCAGAGTGACTCCTTCATGTACCCCTGTCCTAACACCTAGCTGTACCCCTGTGAACAACGCCATCCATCCTAATACGTTACAACGACTGCAAGGTCCCTTCCTCGCATGCAGACTGCTGCAGAGAGTTAATGTTCATCTTGCCCAGAGACTGAATTGGTGCTGCTTGAATTGATTTAAAAATCCATCTTCAGCATCAGGGATGACCTGCCAGTGGGATGCATGGGTGCCTCCTCATCCTCCCTCCTCCTCGGGGCAGCCCTCACCCCCCTCCTTGCAGAGTGCTTTGCCTACCCCGGCTCTGCACCGAGGCACTGCCTCTCCCCACACACCTCCTCCCAAGCTGCTGCTCTTCCTCCTTCGGGTGGGTGAGACTTCTGCAACAAGGTTCAGATAGAGGGTCCGCAAGCTGACGGGTGACATTTCAGCAACACTTTCTGCTGCTTTTGAAGGCTTCTGTATGAGTGCAAGCAGTTGTAATTATTCCTAAAGGTTTGGACTCAAATTCCTTTTCTTCCCTGAGAATGTATGCACTGAGCCAATTTATTAACAGAATAATTAAAATACACGAACTACGATGAAAACCACTGCAAGCATCCCACCTGCCTGGCCGCAGCCAGCTACTCAGTAAATGTTGAGTGAAGTAAAACACAAAACTGCATAACCAAGTTGCTCTAAGATTTTACTGGTAGAGGAACCCAGTGTCACATCTCTTAAAGGTCTTTTCCAACCTAGTCCTTCTGTGATTGTGTGATCTCTTTCTCCTCAGCCTGGAAGATCTCCCATGCTTGAGGCTCTGAGGCCTGCAGCTGGAGAGAGGTGCTGTGTGGTGGGGACAGAACACAGAGGAGATGTAGGTTTTGACTGACAGGCGGGGCCCCCTTTCAATCACTGCGAGAAACCCTGCACTCTGCAACAGTTAAATGTTGAGCAATTTACATTTAAACCCAACCTGCGTGTCGGGCTGGGTGACAAAACAGCTACGCTGGCTTCTGCAGACTGGTCTTTGTCCTGGCCCTCACTGGAACGAAGGTAAAGAGCGGATCTACCTAACAATCGACTTTAAGGAACATTCTGATTTTCCCTTTCTAATCCCAAGTCACACCATTAGGAACGGGTCCTCTCATGAGAACTGCAGCGAGGGAGTGAAGGGATTTCATACGCGAACTAACCCGCCCGTGTACAAGTTTGAGGGGATATTTCACTGCAACTCGGGTCTTCTGCAGTGTGGGAATCTCGCTGCTGAGAGCAGTGGGAAACTTCGAGGCTGAATGCAGGGACCGTGAACCTTGCTGGAGCGCAGTGAAAAGCCCCTCAATCCCTCCAGGAAAGAACTTTTCTAAAGTGCCTGCAAATGAATTGGGGATGGAAACAGAGACGTCTCCATTCAAACAATGGAGAGCTGGCAAGGCCCGAACGAAACACCCGGCCCCACGTTTAGCGGGGGCCAAGTGGAAGAGAGCCGCGGCGCGGCGGCACCCCCGCCGAAACGCCGACTTCCCGCCGCCCGGCACCCAGCGCGGCGTCGGGGAACGCCCGCCCGGCTGCGAGCAAGCACCCCGCGGGGGGGGGGGGGGGGGGTATGCGTATGGATGGGGTGCAGGGTCTCCGCGGGCGGGCGCGGGCTCCCATCGGCTGGGCGCCCCGCACCGCCCCGCCTCACGGCCGCCCCCCCTCCCCAAGCCTCTCCCAGCTGATGCCTTGGCCCGGGCGGCCCAGACTGGCCGGCGCCGGGCGCGTGACATCACCCATTCACACTGCGGCCCAGCTGGCGCCGCCGGGGCGGTCGCCGTGGTAACGCGGACGCCAATCTCCGGTCAATGACTTCCAGCTGCCCGCCCGCGAGAGCGCGCGCGCGCGCCTGCGTCCTCGCCTCCTCGCAGCCCGGGCTGGTTCGCAGGGTCCGGGCAGCCCTGCCGTGATGGCGGGCGCTGCGTTCGCCCCTGGGGTAAAGCCCCGTCCTGAGCCCCGCTGGGGAGCGCTGAGGAGCCAGAACGTCCCGGGAAAGCTCGAAACGAGCCGTAGACGGGGCGGCGGGTGTTCCCCGGGCTGAGGCGCTCCGCGGGGCGGCCGCTGGGAAGGAGCGGCGCAGGAGCCCGCCGCCGGCGGGCGCCGGGCGGGTTTTGAACCCGACAGCTACAGAGAGGCTGGGCCGGGCCCTGCTAATAGCGGGGCCCGGTCTGGTAGAGGCTACCTGGGGAGCATGCCGTGGAACGGCCGGGCAGGCCCGCCTGCCCTGTGCGCCCCTGGGTGGGGGGGGCTGCCCTGAGAAGGCATCGGGCAGCTTGGTGCAGCCTGTGTAGCATGGCGTCGCTGAAGGGCCGCCGGGCTTGCGGGCGGCAGCCGTCGCACCCGCCGGCTTCTCTGTGCAAACCCTTCTGTGCCCGTGTTCTCTTCCTGGGGCGTCTGGTGGCAGCGGGGCTCCCAAGCTTCCCTGAGCGCTGCGTGAGCAAGAAGTCCGTTTCGATGGCTCTAAAAGTCCCTCAGCTGATAATTACAGATGGCCCCTCCTAATTCTTGTGCTAGGAGAGAGTGAATAACTTCCATGTTCACCTTTTTGGCATGATTGCAGATTTTGCTGTTCTCTCTTTCTCTGTAGATGCCCCCTTTTTTTTTTTCCCTGCCAGAGAAAACGTGTTCCTTTAACCTCTTCCATGCGATCTCTGTTCTGATCGTTCTCTTGCTCTTCTGTGGTTGTGCGATGCCCTTTCCGAAGCAGCGGCAGGGTGGCATGGAAGCAGCGCGCTGTGCGCTGAGTATTCTTGAAAACTTGTCTCTTTAGCCCCCTAAGGAGGGCAACGGTTTTGTCCCCTTTCTAATCTCATCTGAAAAAACTTAAAAAGCTGGTTATCTCTGTGGAGGACCTAGAGCTGATGTCAAACTTGGTGACTATCCTTTTTTTTATTGATCAGATAGATGTGTTTCTGTATCCAGCGCCCATAATGAAAACTTTTTCAACTCTGAGAGTTAACTGAAACTTGAAGCACTGGGAAACAAATTAAAAGAACCTACAGTATAGCAGTAAAAAGTCTTGCGACTTTTGAAACCAATCCTATGTTTGGGGGGGGTGCGTTTGTTTGTTTTGGGTTTTTTTGTTGTTTTTTTTTTTTTTAAATTTCATTCAGGGAATTCTCATGCTTCAGTTTCATACTGCTGCATTTTGACCCCATGAGACTTGCAGAGTCCCAAAAGGGCACAGAGTCAAAAGAGGGATTAGAAGGGAGAGAGCTTCCTGATTTTTTCAGTACAGCCCTCAGGCAGGTAGCTCACACGACTTCCTCTGAGAATGAATAGTTACTACCTATCGCCTTGCAGTTTGTTGATTCACAGTTCCTACATGAAACCATCTGTAAATATTAGCCTGTGTAATTTGTAGTGATATTAAACAAAGTGATGAGAATCCTACTTAAGAAAAAAATTGATAGCTTTCCATATGGTTCCAAAAAGCTTAACACCGCTACTAGTTAGCACAGTGTAGGAACAGCACAGTTCTGACTCAATTTATCCGTAAAAATGAAGACTTAGTGAAACATTAATTTTCCAAAATTACAGAATGTTTTAATGTGATTCTAATTGCCCCTTTGTGCTTTTAATTTATTAACATTGTTATAAGAAATTATAACTCATTGTAACCAAATGCTTCAGCTGTGAAAGAATCAGGCTGGTATGCTGGCGTCTCGGTCTCTTTACAATGCAGTCATAGCATATCCATTCTGATTTACTTGGAGTAGCTTATGGTAATTTGGGGGTTCCTTTTGCATCGATATTGTGATGCTTTTATGTCACAGGCTCAGTCTTTAAAGCTTTCACACCTTTTTATAATGTGTTTTCTTAGGGAGCTACATCTAGACTCAGGACATCTGTGAGAGCTGGGTCTTGTATGAAGGAAGCACAGCAAACTAGTGTAAGTGGTGCAGGGAAGCGGAGCCCTGTGGAAACTCTGATGTGAGCAAAGAATATGTTGCAATGATGTCTGATTAGTTAGTCAAGAGCCAGTGTGAGTCTGGAACATCTAGCACTGAGTAGGAGCCTGAATGCAGTCCAGCTGCTTGCTTGCCCTATAGAACCCAAGTGTTCAAGTCTTGCTGAACCAGATCTGTGCCTCCTTGGGTGTGTCTGCGCTGTTATTCCTGTTACCAGGGGCGCTGAGGGACCCAGCACAGCCAGTGTCCACGCAGAGGCCTGACCCTGCATGGTTGGTTCTGAATTGGAGGTACCGATTCAGGCTGGACACTGCAGCACCATCTGGAGCCTGTGTGCTGTGCTCCATAGTGTGCAGAGATGAGTTCAGCTACGGTCCTGGGTCTGGGCTGGATTTGTGCTGTGCTTTAAGGCTCTGTCTGAGTTCAGTCTGGGGTTAATAGCACCAGTGCCAGCCCAGAGCCTCTCAAATCCATCTGGACTTTGCTCTGGCAGCTAGGGATAACTGGGCAAGCTCTACAAGATGCATTCATATTCCATGCTGCATGAAAGTACTTGTATGGCTGTGAATCTGCAGTGCTCTGGGTTGCAGCCTGAGCTAACGAAGTCAATCAGACCTGAATTGGCTCTGCATGGAGCTCATCCTGGTGCCTCTCTTGCTTCAGCATTCTTGGTGTGCAGCTCCTCACTGGTGGTGTATCTGCAGATTGACTTTATCTGGTGTTGCAGGCATAGATGCATAGGCTAAAATGCCATTGTGCAGAAAATAGAACAAAGTATTGAGAGACTCAGTAGCACAAGGGCTTTGCATTTGAAACTAGGTCCATACACTGACACTCTGCTGTTAATTTTTCTTGCGGGTAAGGGAGCAGAACCATGGGAACATGGGATTTGCTATAGGAAAAACTGACTGTAGTAATAAACTTTAACTGTGCTTGTGTGTTCCATCTTTCAGTGTCTGTAATAGGCAGATATTTGTGTCCTCTTCGATTGCATGCTATGGTTCTCATCTAGCAAGTGTTTAAATTATGTTCTTTAGAGCTTCACTGGATCAGGGCCACTGTCAGTATTTCCAAAAATGTAAGGCTTAAAACATTCTCTGAAATCTTTGGCTAGAGATTGTCTAGCATTATTCCTTACCCATAAGGATCTTATCTAGACCCTCCCTTAGGAACTGAAATAGCAAATGTCATGTATGCAGCCTTGGCAGTCAGTTTTGAACTTGGAGGACTTCTTTTGGTGAAGTAGTGTGGGCCAGCATGCCTGAGAGACATGCTCAAAGGTTTTATGCTTGTCTCATCCATTTGAGATACAAACAAACAATTCCCACTTTCCAAAACAGGACTAGCCATATATTGTGATCGTCGCAGCGACTTGATAAAAGGAATACAGTCTTCAGTTGCCTCTGCAGAATGTGCTTTATCCAAGAAGGAAAGAATCCCTTAATGTAAAATGAAAATAAGTCATTATATTGAAAGCTTTTTATGTGCTAGAAACTGTTTATTGATTTTTAAACAGCTTGTTTTGTCAGTAGTGCAGAATGCTTACCTGGGTACATCAGTGACAGCTGTCTAAATTAGACTCCAATTTCTTTTCATCTTTGGAGTTTGTTTGCATTATTGGGGTTTTGGGGCTTGTGCTTCTGATAACTGGAGTATATTCAAACATGCTGTCTTATTCTGAGCCAGTTTTTCTCTTCGTTTTTGCTTAGAGGACAAGGGTGTCAGTAAGTCAGAAGTTTCTACCCTGTTTCGTGGAGTTAGATTATCATGAGTCCTCCATGCCCATTCAAGAAGGTAAAGGGGTAGAGGTTGTGTTTTCAGTCAGCCTATGCCATGAGCTATGCTGTGGAGGAAGTGGAGTGCTCACAGAGAAAACGTAACTGTCTCTGCAAGGTGCATGAGTTGAGGACTTGGCTGTGCTTCCCAGTGTCAGGCCTACTGACAAACCAAGCAGCCTGGACAAGTCTCTTCCCTAGCATATCTTGGGGTCTATTTCAGTCCCTGAGGCCCATGTCGCCCATAGAGTAATGCAGGATCTGCCACTTTTATGGAAGACACGGTAATGTCAGTTCAGAGTCTCTTACCGTGGTTTACTCAAAATATATTTGCTTCAGAATTTTCGGAATGCAAAAGAAATTTGCTTGTCCAGCATGCAGTTAGGAATTGGGTTGGTTGTACGTAGTACAAGCAGCATGGAACTCTCTTTTTTATTCTGCATAATATATGTGAACACTGTTTTGTGAGGTAGTCTTAGCAAGAAGGTAGTCTTGGAGAGAATCTATGAAATGAGCAGGAGTTTAGATCTCTCTATTGTTGATGGTGAGTAATGAGATGAAAGGAAGCTCAGGGTGAGAGTTACATTCCAGGCTTTGAACTGGGATAAGAAATGAAAAATAGCACATTTTTATTATGTGTTAGGCATCCCTAGAGTTGCTCAGCAAATGGGCTTGGTCACAAGAGGGTTCATATGAACTATTAACACTGTGATTTTAATTGTTTTTCATGTGTGGTATGCACATGTATGTATGCATAGAATATACCCTCTCCTCTCCCCCTAGTTTGATTACTAGCAATGAAATAATCTGTGGAAAATTCCCATTACTAAATAACGTACATTTTCCCAGAATGAACAGTAACAAGAAACTAAACATTATACCCTTGAAATTCCAGTCTGTTTATTAAACACATAATTTTAATTCCCTTTTCTAGGTTAGGTAAGGTGGTCTGTCCACCTCAATAAAGCTGGTATGTCAGTGTGAGCTGGTTGAGAATACCCATTGTTCCAGAGTTCCCTTTTCATGTCCTACCTACTGTCCTTCCTACAGGGCTCGCACAGGCCTCCTTTTCCCCAGGTCATGAACAACCCTGTAGATACATTTTATATATAGTCTGAGCTAGCAATAGTCTATGTGGCTCACAAATTATGGAAAATAGCTAACAGTGTTAGTAGGTGTCTTCAGAGGAAGAGCCAAGCCACTTTGCTGAATCTCTCCTGACATTCTTCATCCAGTTACCATACCATGGACACATTGAATATCTGTCTGGGACCTTTACCTCTGGAGTAGTAGCAGCTGGAGGTACCCTCAGGTGACAGATTCCTGCCCGGGACCATCAACAACTGGAGCACTTGTCTGGAAGTACCCACGTTGGTGGCTGAGATGGGTCAACAGCAATATGGAAGTATTGGCCGAGGCTGAGGAGAGAGGGAGGGGACTGCTCACTGTTACTTGGTCAGACAGTTGGTCCTGGAGGAAGGATGTCAGCATTCAGTTCGATGCATTCTGAGTTAGAAACTCAGTCCTGTGTGATGCATTTCCTCTTTCCCTGTCTGCCATGGCGTATGGTACCTTCCAATGCTACACTGCAGCAAAAGTCAGTAGAACTCATCAGTGTTGTGCACAGAGTAGAGGCAGACACAAAAGCCAGGTGAGCGGCCCCACAGATGCCTGGCACAGGCACAGGCTGGTCCATGTACCAGAACACCAAAATTTTGTTTCACACAAGAGAAAACTGTTGAGTGAACCCTGTCGATACGGAGGAACTCTGCATGGTGCTGGGCCAGAGGCTGACTTGGTTATCCTGAAGAGCATCCTCTGGGACCATAAGGAAGTATAGTCTCTGCAGCAGACCCCAGCTGGTAACTATGGCCCTGTCTTAAGAGAGTCATAGGTATTCCTGCCAACAGAGCCCTTAAATGGTGAGGACATCAGCTGTGTTTCTATTTGAGGGAGGAAAGAGAATAGATAAATTTTTCACAGTACAGCTATATTTTATTCAGTAGGGTCTTTTTTCATTTGTTTGTTTGGGTTTTTATAAACATTTCTGTTCTCCCTTCAGGGGATAAATTACTTTTCTTTAAGCCCTGAGGGACCGACATTTTTTTGTTCTGTTGTTTGGCCAACCCACCATGCACTATTTTTTTACTAGGAACCACCATTTCCAGAGTAGATTTAAAATCCTAAAGTGAAAACTATGTAGCTGGTTACGTTACGGTATGATAGATGCTGTTCTGGAGTTCATGTACTTCTCTAATGTACTCTTCTCCCCACACCCCACCACCTTCCTCCCATTTCTCTTGTGGGTGACACATTCATAAATGTGGTTAGAGCAGATGGTTTGAGATTAATAACCATTGAGAAAGTAGGTCTACCCATAGTGCTTAATTTTAAATGGATTTATCCTTAAATATGACCTTGCACACAAGTAACTTTAAGATCAGAGCCTTCATGTGGAACTTGCTCTGGATTTTCATGAAGTTTTTAACTGTTGAAAGTTAAGTTTTGTTTTATTTTAGGTATTAGGCCAAATACTGGAATTATAAAGGAGTTAGTTTGATTTGCACACAGTTTCTATAGAAAATCAGCAGTATTACCCTTCTCTATCTTCCTGTCAGATGTGACAACTGTGATTCCAGGTTGACTGACAGAATAAGAATAGATGATACAGAGGGTGATCTGATCAAAACTATAAACTCTCAGAAAAAAGATAAGACTAAGCAAACTGTGTTCCAAGAGTCATCTCAGCCGTTACTCTAGCTTTTGTGCAGACTTCTCCAAGATAGTATTTTCTTAAGACTGAAGCAAGAACAGAGCATTATTCTCTTTCCTAGAAGTTGTAATTGATCTGTTAAAGACTCTCCATCAGACAGGCCGCCCTCTTCAAATACTTTATTTGATAATGGAGACATCGCTCTTTGCTGCTACGACTTTTTATTTCCTAAGAACTTAACAGAATTCTTGCTTATGTTGACAGTAAAATTCTCGTTGAGGTAATTTGGACAAGACAAGCTTAGAAATATGCTTTTGTCTAGAAACTCTTTCCTCTTACAGTCCAGCCTTCTTTGGAGCCAATTAACTGCAGTCTGAAACTGCAGAGATGATAGAACTTGGAATTAAGTGTGTCTGCACGTACGTAAATACACGTCTGAAGGCACTAGTTTGTTATTTGTCTTCAGTTTATGTTATTTGTCTCTAATTTCCCCCAGAACTTTATACCTGTTTGGTTATGCAGTGTTGACCTTGTTATACAGAACAGATTTCACAATGCTTATTAATGTATTTTAGATCAGTTAAACTTTTCTTATAATTATGAATGTTTTGAATATGAGTTCCTACTCTGTATCATTATGATTTATTAGATCCAATCTATAGTTACGAATTTGTAATCTTTAATGACTTCTTTCTGAAGCTGGTGGGGGAAAATAGCTGCACTTAAGTACTTACAGAAAATAATTCAGAAATAATTTACTCATAAGATCATATTTACAGATTAAATGAGCTCTTGGCACACGTTTAGTGGAAAACTGAGAACCTGTAAGTTGGGGTCAATTAGGGGTGATTCTAAAAATAGCCCGTGTAGTTGTGGTGGTCAACTACAGCTCATGTAGTTGTGACCTGTGGTCATTATTCAATGTAGTGCTCTGAAGTCTGTCCTAATGGCAAAACATCCATTACCTTCAACAGGGGAAGGACCAGTTAAGGTACCAGAAGTAAAGCATGCATTTAGTACTCTTACTTGCACTCTTTCAGACAGCAGAATCTAAACATAAATGGAGTGCTTTTCTGTGAGTTACATACATGTGTTTGTGCCCTGTACATGTGTATATATGGTATAGTAAAAGTGCAGTCACATACTGACAGTGCTTATTGTACATCTTTGATCCTTTTTAACGTCAGCTAGCTTTTGTCTACTTATCATATGTATCTTTGATCCTTTTTAGCGTCAGCTAGCTTTTGTCCACTGGTCCAACAAGACCAAGTCACTTGATATAAATTCTTAATAACTTCAAGCAGAATTTGGATGTCAGCTCAGTAAGTGATATTTGGATCAGTATAATGAACAAAGCCCTCTTCGCAGGGGGGAGAGGAGGAAACGTCTGCTAGAAGTTTTTCCACTGTCCTTCAGCATTGCAGCTTTTTACTGGAGTGACTATTCATAAACTACTCATTTGGATATCATGCAGTAAAGCATTTCTCCCTCTCCTACCTCCAGTTTTCACATCTCCACATCATATTTCCACATATTTCTCTTTTTCTGTCTTCCTTTCCCACAGTTGTGATGGACAGCCTAGCAGTTTGCAGTTTTAACAGGCATTTTCTTTGATCTGTAAGGAGACAAAAGGAGGACTATGAAATGCTATAAATATCGGAAGAGGAGATTGTAAATCAGCCCTAATCCTGTTGCTGAACTGAAAACGACTGTTAACAGTAAACATGAAATGTGTGACTTCATTGCGTGAGACATACTGCTTAAATGTCAGGATTTGCAGTATTTTTGTGTGTGTAGGGTTTAATTTTTTCACTTTGAGAACTGAAAACTTGAACTGGTAGGAACAACAGCATCCAACTTCAGAAGTGGCAAGATAGCTCTAAAACTTCCAGAATTTCTCTGTTTTGCCCCTGTGATGATTATGTTACAAAAGCAGTGCATGATGACACCATTGCTCTTCAGGTACTTGCTTGGGACAAACTGCATGGCTTACTCATGTTCTTTCTTCTTTGCATAGAACACCTGTTTTGAACTCCTTAACCTCCTCAACCATTCTAGACCCCGTTATTACAGATTGAGATGCATACATAGGTGTCTACATGTAAATAAGTTTAAGCTCTGTTTGTACATATGTACTCAGGTGGAAAAGGGAGGACTGTTACCAAGAATACAGGCATCATTTAGTGTCATTGTGTATGAGCAGGTAAACTCTAAGCCCTGTATTGGTGACCTTTAAATAGACAGAGAATTCATTATGGTTAGCAGCCGTGATTTTTAGGAAAAAAAACCCCTACGGTGTTGCTGTTAAGATTATTAACTGCTTTAGGGATCTGTCAGTGTGGATAAACCAAAAAACCTCTTGTCATCTGGCATGCTAGCAAATGCCAGTGACTGTACTTAGCACAAACGAAAGATGAGAACTGAAATCTTATGATACCCTTGCATACCTCTTTATTGTGTTCTGTGAGGATAGAGCGTTTTTCTTTAAATCCTTGCATGTAAGACTGTAAATTCAGAGGGATTTGTATACTAAATACCAGATTTAAATACTTAGAACGGCGCATAATACTTTCAGTAGTGCATGGATCAAGCTCCTGACAGGCTGCAGGACTCTTGCTTGCTCTACCTGGTGCAAGTCTTGTCTCAAGGCACTAATTTGTAATAGCAATATGGGAAATACATACCAGCCTGAAATCAGCAGTGATTTTGCATTGGCAGAATCATCTCAGCATAAATCTACGACGTGTATATCTATGTATGATGCTATAGCTTCTGACTTTTATAGAGATCTATTACTGATTTTATACTCTGGGTTGGTTTTGTATCACTTATTTCAGGGAATTGTTGCTTTTATATATATATATATATATATATATATATATATATATATGCACCTGTGCAAAGGAAGCAGTCAGGTACTCAGCAGTTACAAGGATAGAGTCTAAAATGAGTCATACAGGAATTTGACTGTTTCTTATATTAACTTGTCAAAACATTGGATTGCAATACAAAGCTTGCAGGAGTACTTTCTACATGTGTAGAATGTGCTTTCCTTTTTGTTATTTTTCAAAGAAGTGGAAAAAAAAAGATGGACACAGTCATCTTAATTTTTTCATTAGATCAGAAAATGTAATATTTTGTTCAAACATTTTAATAGAACAATTATTCTTTTGTTTTTAAATATAATTTTCAAGTGAATTAACTGCTTCTGACAGGTGCTTTTTCAGCAGTCATAGAGAATTCAGTCCTTTCTTACCAGACGATACAGTGGTGTCAGTCAAAGATTTCTCTGTCTGCTGTCTTTAGACATCACAGTTTTCTTTTGGAGTGACCGTTCCCAAAAGTAAAAGGAAACTAGTAATTCCAGAACACCTTTTTTTTTTGCTGAGGTCAATTACTGTCTGCTAGGATGATTGATGCTTCTTCACTTAGAACTAAACTGGGATTGCTGGCTCGCTTCTTTTCCCCGAAGAGCGTGAAAGGTAAGAACTTTTGACCTGGATTATATGTTGAAGCAATGATCTTGAAGTGGAGGATCAATATTAAGATGGCATTCCACTGTTGTGTTGGTTTTTTTTAACTGAGATTGGAATCTAAAACATTAAATAAAACGTATTCTCCAGGTTTTTTCCTCCTGTGCCTGTTGTTAACAGTGTGCAAGGTTTAGTGCAATCTTGTTTAATAACAGGAATAGAAGAAGGGAGAAATAGCTACACACTCATTAGAAACAAAATCAATTATTACTTTTAAAAACTACCTGCTTTCAATTAAGCAGGAAATTATCTAACCAGTTACTTACTTTGCTCTGGCTGGCAGTCTCTCAACTGCTTTATGCTGAGTGGAGCATGAAATTAAATATGTAACAACTATCCTAATGGTTATGTTTTTAGAGAACCAGCCTTTAGAAATGGTATTTTGCATAGTATCAAAAGAAATAATGACATAAAAATAAATTACTCCTGCTTCAATGCATTTGATCTTTAAAAGAAAGAAATTACATCATTTTTGATTCTCTTATTCTGATTAATAACAAAACCATCTTTGGTTTGACTAATGGAAATCTACACTTGGGAACTGGGTTATTTCAGATTGTTTATAATGGGTGAAAGTGGTGGTGTTAATCTCCTGTTGCCTCAAGTGTTGAACTCCACCCCATGAGCATCAGTTTTGTATACAGCATACCTTTTGGCAAAATTGTAGGAATCTTCAAAGGATTTTGATGCTGTTTTCTGGATCTATCTCGGGATGTGCTTTCTGCATCACAGTTAGAACCCATGCTTCTCTTACTGTTTAAGAGAGATTTTCAGAGTCATATGGGGCAGGTCATATCCAGATTTTCAGAGGCATCCCGTTGGAGTCTGGTACTGGCTCATATATATGCCTTTAAAAAAAAATTAAACTAAAACCTCAGAACGTTTCTGATTATGTATTTGGAGAGAGCTCAAGCTGATAGTCCAAGATTAGGTGTGTAAATGTGCTTGAAATACCCACTTCTCTGAGTGTAGTACTGTCAACCCACCAGCCCTCTTACCCTGTCCCAAAACTTCACAAGCAGAATGATCCACAGATTACACTATGTAAACTTGGCTGTGCTGCCATCCAGGGAAATATAGTTCAGTTTGAGCACCTTTGAGTGCATTAACTTTGTGACACAAATCACAGAATCACTGGGTTGGAAAAGACCTTTGAGATCATTGAGTCCAACCATACTTGTCCTCTACTAAAACATATCCCTAAGCACCTCATCTGCTCCTCTCTTAAATACATCCAGGGTTGGTGACTCAACCCCCTCCCTGGGCAGCCTGTTCCAGTGCTCAATAACCCTTTCGGTGAATATTTTTTTCCTAATGTCTAATCTGGACCTGTCCTGGCACAGCTTGAGTCCATTCCCCCTCGTCCTGTCACTTGTCGCTTGGGCAGAGAGACCAACACCCATCTCTCTACAACCTCCTTTCAGGTAACTATAGGTGGTGATAAGGTCTCCCCTCAGCCACTTCTTTAGGCTAACCAATTCCAGTTCCCTCAGCTGCTCCTCATAAGGTTTGCTCTCCAGCCCCTTCACCAGCCTGGTTGTCCTTCTCTGGACACATTCCAGGACCTCAATATCTTTCTTTTAGTGAGGGGCCCAAAACTGAACACAGTACTTGACGTGCGGCCTCACCAACGCTGAGTCCAGGGGCACAATCACTTCCCTGGACCTGCTGGCCACGCTATCTCTGATACAAGCCAAGACCTCCCTGTATTTATCACTTTTATTTAGATTTATTTAACAACAGGGAAATAATTTATGCTTTGATGCTACATTTGAATGAGTCTTTTTTTAATCCACACGTAAATCATAGACATTTTCCTTTTTTAATAACAGCTAATAAAATTTCTAATGCCATAGTTATGATTTGAGATGCAGCAACTCATCACATTCCCCAATACCCAGACATAGACTGTTTCATGTTTTCAGTTGGGCTTTAGTACCATTGAGCTTCCAAAGAAAATAAGTGTAATTTTATAGATTCTTTAATGAACACATTTGTGTTTTTTACAAAGTGTGAATTTCAGCCACGAAAGCAGTAAAATTGTCCATTTTTGCTTTGAGTCTTGACTCAGCCATTGTCTGCCACAACTTTTGAAAATGTTTTGAAATTTTGGTGGAAAGGGTTGGTTCTTCCACCAAGTAATCTCACTCTTATATTGGAGAAGTAATGGCTGTGGTAGCAGCTGTCAGCATCTTACAAAAATTTCTTGGTATCGTTAGCCATTAGTTCTGTTTTGTTTCTTGAATGGGGGGACAATTTGTTAATTGTCCCAAATAACAAAAATAATGAATCCAAGCTCAAATTAAGTTGGATCAAAACTGAAAAGGCATGCCTGACTTTTCGCTTGTGTTTAGACCCCCTTTACCCCTCTCTGGCGTGTAATTTATAAGCTGTCTCCAAATCTTCAAGAGTATAAAATGACTTTCAAGTTTTAGTGACACGTGTAATGAAGAAAGTGGCAGAAGGAAAACAACTTGAGGAAATGAGCTCAGACGTTCAGAGTACTTAGAACAGCATCCCTGTATGTCACCCCAATTTTCCTGAACTTTTCCAGTCAGAAGTCTTCAGGAAGAGTCACCTTTCCTTACTCCAGCCGTTGGCATCAATTTCCTTTCACTGTAGCCTGCAGAGTCGCTGAGCTGTGAAGCCGCCTGCTCAATCTCAGTGATGCCTTCCATCGAAGTTGATGGTGTCCTGTCAGCAGCTTAGCCAGACAGAACCACTGGCGCCATCTTCATTAGGGGAGCAGCTAATGTAAACAAATAAAGGCGTTAGTGTAGATAGCAGAGTGAGAGTATCACTGAAAAACGCTTTGCAGAATCAGTTGCTATGCCTTTGGTTTTAAAAATATATAAATGTTATATGAATCTCAAATCCCCTTTTATTTACATAAAATATTTGTACATCAAGCAAGACAATTTCACAACTTTAAAATGTATTTTCCTGTTAGATTAATCTTTTCATATGCTAACCACATTACAAGTAAACATTTTCATAGTCTCCACTACATGAGTGTGGCTAAAAGCTTCCTTGTTATTTTATAGTTACAGCATTTCAGATGTATCCCTTTTTGACGTGGTTAGGCAGCTTGCCAGTTTTACCACTAAGTTATAGCAGAGAAAACACTCAGTAGAATTTGATTAGATTTCTTCCTTCTCGCCGTGAGTAAGGCAAAGCAAATTTATGTTCAAAATGCAAGATGGGTTCTAAAGAATTGAATATAGATCCGTGTTAGTAGTGTTAAAAATGCATGCAAGTTTCCTAGTTGAAAATACGTCGTTTATGGTGCTGCTTTGGGTTACTGATTTATTTTGTTCTGTTTTGTCGCTATCTTCTGTAGAATGATTGAAAAGCATTAGAGCATACCAAAGTTAAGGTTTATATTTCAGAGAAGCAGTGATGAATGTGTCTTAAACCTTACCATTAATACACAACTATATTAACAAAGTAGCTGTTAAGGCTGGATACATCCCAACCATTTGCAAGCATTTACCTAAGGGATCTAATTTAGAAGTGTGTTATCTGTAGACTGTACTTTTAAGGAGAAAGGCTGCATCTAAACTACCTCAGAGTCTACGGTGTGGCATGTGGCCAAGCCCCAAGATTGATTTGTCCAAGTTATGTATCTAGTTGGAGCATACTGTGGTGCCTCTCTGGCCGTGGCCAGGTTTCCTTTTAGTAGTAATCAGGGCAGAATGAGAAGAAGAGATCAATCGTGCCTGATTTCAACTTGATACAGAGTTGGAATGTTGGATAAGACAGCATCTGAAACTGGTGATTTGGAACCATTCCGCAGCTTGAATGCTAGTGACCAAAACTCCCTCAAGAGTGGCTTCTGAAAGACCACATGCAGTGGTTTGTGATTGCCATCTATGTTTGATAGATGTCTGCATGAACGAATCACTCATGCATTTGTATGATCGTTAGAATGACAGAAAATAGACTCGTTTGTGTTACAGATTTTACGAAGTAGTGCTGTTTTGATCATATATTTATCTCCTTTAAGGACAGGAGACACCATGCTGAACCACTATTAAACTACATAAACCAAAAATTTTTTGTTACCAGTCTCTGCAGAAGCCCAAGCTGATGATCAGTTGAGTTAAAGTATGTATTTTACGAAAAATGTAGTGCAAAAGCTAAGGTGGATGTAACTGCTTATTTAATCCCTGTTGTAAGAGGCAAGCACAATAGCTGGGTAGGAGTCTCTTATATGCTGTAAATCTTTTATAGGAACAGAATGGTTCAGAATCTGACATTATAAGTCCAGCAAATTTCTCAAGTGATCCTTAAAAATGTACACTTGTTGCTTCTTGCAATGTGTGCTTTTGGTATTGAACTGAAACATGTATTCATAGTTCCATCTCCTACTGCCAAGCAAGGAATTAAATGAGTAACTTTAATGAATATAATGATTTAATTGTCTACTATATATAGATATGACATTAAACAAATCTTTAAAAGCTTATGTGTGAGAATGTACCTAATAATTAACAAAATATAATAAATGTGACTATGATGTATATGATTCAATTAATTAGGGAAAAAACATTCTGTAAAACATGAGCAGTTGATGTAAAGATGTTTCATCGGGATTAGCTTGGCTTTTAGGTTAAAAGAAACTAGTGTAGGAGGAAGTGAGGTCCACCATATATATGTGTGTGTGTTATTGTTTTTTTAAACCTATGAAAATCTTGGGATTTGCAAATTTTAAAAGATTTTAAAATTTGTTTTAGAAAATGTTTTCCAATACATCAAGTGGCTGTGCAAATGGTAAAAACAGTGAGTCAGTAAGCCACACTAGCCTAATTATTCTGAGTAGAGGGGTAGTGTATATAGCACAGTGTGGATACTTACTCATTCTTTGTAAACAGCTTTCATAATAATGGACCAATTCAAAGCCCGTTGGCATCAGTCAGTGCACTCCTACTATTATCATCAACTTCTATTCTAACTCAGAGCCTTGTCCAAAGTCTGTTGAAGTTGATGAAAATGTTGTTACAGCTGAGGTGGTGTAAGAACCTAAGCAAGCTGTTCTGGAATTAAATATACCACCTATTTTTACAACCCTTTTCTTGACTCCTCTGCTAATTTTGACAGCACCCAGCTCTTGGGAGAACTTTCATGGGGCAAATGTTGATTTTTAGATCTAACTTTATAAATGGGGGTTATTTCTACTGAATGTTCAAAACATGTCCTGCCTGTATCTAAGAAAATAAGTACGACATTGTGAGAAGAAGAAGCACTAAGTGTTTTTAGATAAATACATTTAAGTAGGGCAGCAGAACATCCACTTAATTTATTATTTGGTTAGGCATTGGAATGGGTTGTCCAGGGAGGTGGTGGATTCACCGTCTTACGGGGTGTTCAAAGAAAGGTTGAATGAGGTACTTAGGGACATGGTTTAATTGGGAATATAGGTGGTAGTGGGACAGTTGGACTAGATGGTCTTGGAGGGCTTTTCCAACCTTAATGATTCTGTGATTCAGATACAAATGAAAGGTAAAACTGGTTTAATTTATATATCACCATAGATCATTAGTAAATGTGACCTGAAAGGATCTATATTTTGGTCTGAAGCTCAATGTGATCTTATTCTCTTTAAAGAGAATAATAGTAATCAACCCCTTGTAGCCCTTGGGGATTGTCCTACTGTCTGTCCCCTAAAGACTCGGATTTTCCAAGCATTTATTGACACTGATGTTCCCATTGAAATCGGTGGGATTGCTTATGGGATGGAGGTTATGATTTCTTTCACCTGTAAGAGTTTTCACAAAGAGACGAGGGCATACTTTATTGATCCACTCAAAAAATGTCAGTGCCCCACAAGCCTCATGACATGGGTGGGCTAAATATACTAGAAAGGGAAAGAATGAAGTGGAGAAGTAATCCATTTTTGCTAGTTCTGCGATACTGAAATAAGATGATACTGCAAGAGGATGTAGGGTTACTCACTGAAGATGCATTCTGATAGGTGATCTTCAGATCACTTATTAGTGTATTTGTATGTCATCTTTCAGAGTGGGTGAACTCAGTAGGTAGGAATTAAAGTATGATCCTTAGATATGTCATGATCAATAGTCGTGTTCCCAGAAATTCCAGTTCAAGAGAGGAGATATTCAAGAAAGGTTAAATAGTTTTTGTGGTTGCATTATCATACAAATGCCAGTTCCCTTCTTCAGTCAAACCGATTTCCAGTGCAGTCTTTCTCTCCAACAGCATTAAATCAGAAAGGTTCTGTTCTTACTCTGACTCTGTGCACAAACTCTCTGATCATCCTCTGCTAATACACAGGCTCAAGACTGAGTCAAACCAGTTGTTTTCGCTGGGTAGGTGGGAAAAAATCAGGGGTAGGGGTGGACTGACTCTCCTTTGAGCTCTGCCCTTTCCAGGGTAAAGCATAGGTTTCTCACCTTGTGATTCTATGCTTCCATGTGCCTCTTGAGTGCAGTGTCTTAGTTTGACTATGGTGCTATATGTATAGCTCAGGCTATATGTTACAACATCTGCCTGATGCTTTCTTGCTTTAAAACCAGCAGTAACAAGGATACTAGCCCCATTGCAAGTTCTAGAACTGCAAAGAAAAGAGCCCTCAGTAGCCTAACGACAGTGGGATTGCACACAGACTTGTATAATTCCATTAAGTACACAAGCTGTAATATTATGTTTATTCTAAAGAAGAAATATGAAATGCAATTGCCAGACAAAATGTTTATTTTCTCTCTGTTCACATGTGTTTCTTCATTCTTTTGTGACCTCTAACGTGGTAATATCTAAATAGTTTGTTCTACAGCGTAGGACATGCTGTGTGAAGAGGCAGGAACATTCACACCATGCCAGGATCTTGACTGGTTGATCATCTCTTTCTACTTATGATTAAGCAATAAAGAGAGAGGTACAGGGTATTTCCTGGGGATTAATAACTGGTAGGGAGGAGTTAATGGCCTGAGGTGCAGCTGAGGGCCATTAACCCCAGCTGGTCATCAATCCTCATTAAAAACCTCAGCAACTCAGTTCACCAAACACAGTGAAGGGCAAACCAATGTTTTAAGCACCTTTGTGATTCCCCTCTCTGTTGTCTCCTTAAATTAGTTCTATTTTAATTTCTGTTTCTTCCTGGGATAGATTCTGCTTTTCTTACTGCAGCAGAAGTCCTGTTCGGTCAAGGGTTTATCTGACCAGTTGCTGTGCAAAAATTAATGAATTCAGACCTTTGTGTGCTACTGGGAGTCCTCAGTACTGCAGCAGCAGAGTAGCATATATTTTAGATGCTCTAGCAATGAATTACATGAAAAATAGGGTAAGTAATAAGTCTTGTAAAATATTGGTTTGAAAAACCTAAATTTGTTTTTCAGTAATGTGTACAACCTTTTCTGTTGCAACAAATTTTTCATTTTTAAGGGGAGGCCCCCCAGGTTTTTGTAGTTTTGAAGCTATTACATTTTCTTTTACTGGGTTTCTAAAAATAGTTCCATTTCATTTGGTGTAATTTGATACATAAAACATCTATTTCTGCAATCTGTATGCATGGACTTAAAAAGCTAAGTGTGGCAAATATTTGTTTCATATTAGCCAATGAGCATTGGGATATATACCTTTTATACCTGTTTTGGGGTTTACTTACGTTTTGAAATGTGTATGATTTTGTGTGGCACTAGGTGAGCTTAGAAAGTTATTCTTCTTGCTAGGGAGTTTCTCTAGTTGTCAGCATGGTATTTAGCACATAGTAATTTTGTAGATATTCCATTACCCCTCGTGATTTAAATTCAAAGTATGGTTGTAAAGCATGAAGCTATGATAGTATTTCTGAAAGTAATTTTGGAAACAGAGAAAATCCCAAAATTGTTTTTCCAAGCCTTAGCCCTGCCTCTGGAGGTAGTAATACAACTTCTCAGTCGTATCAGGGAGTTCAGTTGGATGAACTCAAGGATAGCTGGTTGTCTCTGTTGATCACAAATATCTCTCTGGAAATCAGCAGAAAAGTCTGTGCAGCCCTTGACAACTTTGTAGAGATGCTATCAAATGTGACTGGCAGAATTCTGGGTACAGGAGGCAGATAATAGAATGAAAGGATGTAATCTGGCAGCAACACAGCGAAATCAATTAGGATTTTTTTTTTCTTTGATTCTAGTGAGAGCGGAATTAGTGTTTAGGCCTTCATTAAAGAATGTGTGGTTTTCCTCTACATTCACTAATTAACTCTGGACCCTCTGCATGGGCTAATAAAATCAGAAACCTTCTTTTGGGGATGCACAAATACCTGAGACATGAGTGGCCTGAACGTTTTAAACAGGGAGAGTACAGGGCACTCTAGCTTAAGCTTGTGTTAAACCCTTCCCTGATAGTGTAGAAAGCAGAGACCCTCTTTTGCAGAGGGGAGTTAGTATCTGGTGAAGAATGCCGCTGTGATCTGCCACCTTGACCAGCTCAGCTGGGTCTGCCGTGTGGAAAGGGCATGGTGCTGTTCAAGGATGTTGGTGCGTGAGGAACTTGGATGTGCAGGTAGCAGTGGGAACTCTGCTGGAGAGACTTAGATCAAAGCAGCAGCTCTCTGAGTGTAGTTATAAAAGGTGTGTCTCAATACAGCCTTGTCTTTTATTCAGAAGACTTGAGGCAAGTAAATACCATGACTGTACTAAGTCTATTTCCCCGGCATGGTTTAAAAAGACATAACTTCATGTGTTGCAGGACTTCACTGTAACTATTCATGTGAGTGAAGGTAGGCATTCACAGGCTTATTTGCAGAATCATCCCACTGAAATAGAGACTGATAGAGGCTTGTGTTCCATGGAAAACTTGCAAATGTTACCCAGGCCCTTATGTACTGTGTTATAATAGCTGAAGAGAAAGTATCTTATATTACCTCTCTGCATTTGGGACTTGAGGAGGGTTCTTGACTAGCCCAGTGTTTTGAAAGGAATTTCAAAAGAAAAAGATGTTTTGTCAAAGAAGCTTAAAGAGAATCTCTCCTCTTGTACAGTCAAAAGTAATTCGCTGTCTCCAGGTTTGCTTACAGGAGGCTTCTGAATACTGTTCTGCTATACGGCATGAGTTGGACTCCCTTACTAATCTTCGAGGTTGCATCTTAGATATATTTGCCAGGACACCAGTCCCCTCTCCTATACTCTTTTTATGACTGCAAGTCATACAGTGGCTTGCAGTTTCAATTCCAGGTATCAACAGTAGAATCCCACTTACAGGGTCTGCTGGTTACTGAAACCTGCAGCCTTGCTTTAGACATACATTTTGAGGCTAACTCATGCAGTTGCTCTTTTTGTGCAAACCTATTTGCTGTATAATGCAAAAAAAATACATTTCTGTGACTTGTGCATACCTTACAAAATCTGCTACTCTTAATGTTTCAACTGCTGGTAAATGTTCTTCTATTTGCTTTTGTTTTAAGGGACCATTAATAAAGCTTCAAAAATACAGATTCTAGGGCAGGCATTGATAGTCCAGCCTTCTATGCATATTTTAGATAAAGAGTATCTTTGCTTATTCTCTAGAGAAGACACTATCTGTTGAAGGGAGGAAAGTGTGGCACTTCATTGCACGAGCAGTCTGGATTGCTCAGTTGTGGCATTGCTTTCTGGAAATCTGTAGTGGAGAATCAGGCACGGCACAGGAGAAGTTGTGTGTCAGTGTGGTAAAGGAAGAGCTTTGTTTGTGCATAGTGAATAGGTAAGGAATGTGTAAGACAGTAGTGTCCTTTTCAGCGTGGCTAGCGAGTAGTTCACTCAAAGTTGCTCTGAGAATCCAACTGACAGATGTCAGTACGGGTTAAGGTAAATAACACAGATTGGAGATGGAAGGTTTCAAGGAGGAAGCAAACAAGAAGATGTCAGAGTTGTCCAAGCATGTTGGTCAGCAAAGAATTAATTCCTTTTCCTGTAAGTCCTTTGGCATCCCTGTCTGAGCCTAAGTCACGTGAAAGATTCCAGCTCATGGCTCCATGACCTTTGCTTCACTTATCATTCTTTGGTCCATATTCTAGGAAACTCATTTTTGGTGTGGCTAGACTGTAGCCTTGGGCCTTTTCCATATCCTTCAAAAAGACCTTAACCTTAGTGTCTCAGCAATTTATTTACAACCCTACAGCGTCAATTTTTTCCCCTTTTGCTGAATGCCCATGACTGTGAAGTCTTTTTTTTTAAGGCCAAGACAACTTAACATTTTATGCTGCTTTTACAATGGCTAGCCACCAAGTCATATTTTTCCCCCTTCACCCTAAATTTCTGGCTTGAAGGTGAGGTTATTTTACTTGGCTTATGGCTTAACAGCTCCTGTGTTTTTCTGATCAACTGACCTTCTATGTTTGTTTTAAGTATGAAGTTTGAGTGGTTTTTATATTCATCCTGTTTCAGACTGGCTATGGATTTGCTGCAAAGCCTTCTTTAAAAGCAGAAATATTTATTCTTTCTTCACCTTGACCCCCGAGTATGAAGTAGATATTGTGAGTTGGCTTATGGCTTATCAGAAGTTTTTGGCTGCTTCTGTCCTGTTGCTCTCTTGCTTTATAGTAATTGTAAGAATATTTTTTCCCTACCTTTATTTCTTCATGCTGAGTCATTCTTGCCTGTTGTATTCTGATTATAAAATGTTGACATCATTATGGATTTCTACCATGTGATTAATTACTTTTTAATGCTTGTTTCTCAACTATAGCTTTGAACTCAGGAAAAGTTAAAGAATTTTGGTAAGATAGTGGTACTCTTGTGCTCTCTTGGCACTGCTATGCAGAAACTCTAACTTTAGTGGAAACACTCTAGATTTATGCTTACAGAAACAAGAAACACAACCAATGTCTTTCTCCAGCTAAATCTTTCAACATGGTATTTCAATCTTCCAGACAATACCACTATTTGTAATAGTATAAACAAGTTTCTTGGAGTACATATGGTTCTGTTATACTTTCTTTTTTGTATTTGTGAAGCTAATTTTTTTGTTTTTTTTTTTTAAAATCCCATTAAGTCAAAGGACTCTTCAGAGGTTAGAATGCTTCCCTCCACTGCTACCTTCCACACAAACCTGTTGCATCAGCAATCTTGGCAAGAACACGATTCATTATTAATTAGTTTAATGGGTGACGTACACTGGATTTATTATAATCCCCAAATAACATTTGAATGTTGTTCTTGTTACTTGTCTTCCTGCTGTGTGCAATAATCAGTCCTATACTTGACAGCTTTTGTGGAACAGAGTTGAGCAGAGTGTATGTGGTGCAGCTCCGTTTGTGGTTATTTGTTAGAAATCTTTTTTCCTGTTTGTGAAGGTTTATTTCCTCCTCTCCTCAATTCAGCCTGAGGATCTGTGTGCAGAAGATGATATGCTGAGACAAGATGCTACTGAATGTGGACAAAACTGAGAGATAAACAAGTGAAACTGGATGTGGTCAAGAATGTCATTTTGTTAAGCCTGGAATGTTTTCCTTGCAACATTTTTGGATCAGTGGGATTTCAGTTCAGCAGGACCTGAGAGAGGGTTGATGTGAACTCTTGTGGTTTTAGAGTTAGAATTGCCCACCTCTTAGTTCTGCGTTTGAGCTAAGCATTGAGCTGTGCGATATGAGCTAGGGAGCCTGCTTTGGCAGGGGGGTTGGACCCGATGATCTCTCGAGGTCCCTTCCGACCCCTACGATTCTGTGATTCTGTGATCTTGGAAAGCCTTTCATCAGTCTTGTGGCACTCTGCTTGTTAGGATTCCAGATTTTTGTTGCTGTTGCAGTGCACCTTGTAAGCAGATATCCTTAGGGATGGCAAACCCTAAACATTGGATAACTCATCTAGAATTTCTACACTAGGAGAATTTTCTATGCCAGGAGCCAAATGAGATTGATTCTCACATAGGCTTGGCCTTGTTGCTGCGGAATGGAGCTCAGAGGTCCAAGGGTCTCGGAGGCAGGGTGTGAAGAATGGTGAATCTGGGAAGAGTTCCCAACGTCAGTGATTCTGTGATAATATGCCTAATGGGGCTGATTGGGAGCTGTAGATATTGGGAGCATACGTAGTTTCTCATGAAAACTGAGACTAATGTTTTACTGTAATAGCAGATATTTAAGGAGTGGAAGGAATATTAACAAGGTTTAAGTTTGCTGAGCCTCTGCAGAGGGCAGGAAGTCTTTGCTGGTCAATATGAATGAATTTTTCTCTATATTTCTGGTTTGTAGAGCGGTTAATGCACTCAGATTTTAGTCTTGCTCATGCTGAAATCTGGAACTTGCTGAGAATGAGAAACCCTGATTTCCAGTTACTCCAGATGCAACCCAATGTCTGAGTGCATTGCACAAGACACTTTTCCTGCTGAGTTTCTGTCTGTATTCAGACTTTGTAGAAGTTTTCTTCTTACTTTTATGGAACTTTAGATATAATTTTACTGTGTCTTTGACATGAGAACAAAAAATGCGCCTGATGTGTGTGGTAGAAAATTTCTGTAGGTACCAATGGTAAGGTTGCTGTGATGTATTTTAAATAATTACAGCTGTTGGAAGTGGGGATGTCTCTTGATGAGAGAAACAGAGAAACTTCTTGAAAGGATTCAATGGGACATGTGAGAAGATATGTCTGAGGTTTTTTTTATCAGGCTTAGAGAAGCAGGATTGCTGTTTGTATTGCGGCATGTAGCTTTAAAAGGAAAAGAAATAATCACATTCCTTTGCTTTTTTGAGGAGCTAAGTGAGCAGCTTTAGTGAAGTGGAAGGATTGCAGTAGAGAGAGGAAAAAAAAAAACCCAAACAAACCACCACACCACCACTTTTATGGTTTTGGAAATTGCCTTGTAGTATTCAAGCAGCCTGACATTAGTGTCTGTGTCTTAAAAAACATGTTTGAGCCCAATAATGCTTCATATTAATTAAAGCCTCTATTCTAACCTACCCCAGCATAATTTGGGAGTCTGTACAAAGACAGGGGAGTTACCACCATGTGAAACTAGCATGAGATCAAAATAGGCTCCAAATTATTGTAAATATTAGAAGGCACTGATGTATATTGTTTATTATAATTCCAGTCACTGGTTATAAACCTCATGAAATGAATCGCCTCATTTATAATGCATGCCATGGGACAACATCTAATTTGGTGACAAGCATGGAGTCTAACAAAGATTCAATAGAAATATCTGTTTAAATGACTATGTTGCTGTCTAATTACATATATTTTCTAAAGCTTTGTTATTTAATATACCTGATGTTGTTATTTTGAAGTTGTGAAATTCAATTTAATATTCTGGTAAATAAATGCCCATTTCTCTGGGAGATGCAAGGTTTGTGTTTATTTTAAATCGTGACTGTTTTTGTGAGAAAGATAAGAAAATCAACATATTCTGTTATCAGCCCTCACTTTTGAAACAAGGTGAGGGCTGTCCTTGGAAAGTAATTGATATTCCTGTACAGGTTGAAAATGATATACAAAGAGATAAGCAGAATGCTCCTAGTCTGCTCTAGCAGCGAGAAGCCATGCCAGTAATTGTCTTATGGAGCCTCCAGTTTCAGACTAGGTCTTTGACCTTTTAGGCCATTCTACTCATTTACTCTGACCATTTCAGATGCCTTGGACCTACGAAATTTTTAGTTGCGTAAGTAGAATATAAAACTATTACAGTGATGCTATCTAAGTTAACATTGTCTTACTAAATGATTGTAAGAATAGGTGCATAAATAAGGGCTCAATTGCATGTAATTATTTTGCACTAAAAATGTCATCTGTACCTTGGATAACACGCAGCCAAGTAGTATGCTAAAATTGCACTGCTTATCTAGCTGAGCTTGTTAACAGTTGCACAGTCTGATGGAGGAACTTGTAATAAAATCTGCTCTTCACAGATCACTGTGGCTAGGCAGAAAGCATAAGGAACGCTTCAGTATCCTTGGCAGGTAATATAGTGGTGGTTACTGGCTGAACTAAAGGCCGTAAAAGTATAGTTCTGCTGAAAGTTTCATTCTTAGACTTTTGGAAATTAGCTCTGGTCTATAACCAGAGTCAGTATAAAATTATAACATCTGTGGTTTGATATAAGAAGGCATATTTTTAATGATTTGTTTCTGTGTAGTTTTTGGTCATGTTTAGCAGTGGTAGTGGCAGTGTGAGGTATCTACTGCTGTTCTGGCTGCAGCTTCAGTACAAAGTGTAAGGATGGTGGAGTGAGCTGTGGGGTTCATCCCTGTTTACTGCCAGCAGTGAGTTTGCTCCATTCCAGCCTGTTTTCCCCATGGAAATTCGTTACAGATGCAATTATTATACTCGTGCTACCCAGCACGTATTTTGAAGATAATGGGGCTGTTGAGGTGTAACAAACCAATTGTTTATGATGTTACAAGATAGGGAAGGGTGCTTTCCCTAAATGGGTGTACAAAGCCTGGGACTCTACCAATGATTGATAAAACATGCTCAGATGGGGGAATCCTATATTACTGTTTATGCAGGGTCACTCACTGGATGACATTTGTTGTATGCTCTTGGAAGCTGCAAATGTTTTGTCTTCTATTTGTGTAAATACTTTTATCTTTTGAGCTCCTTAAACATATATGACCTAAGCAGTTTGTGGGGTTTTTTTTCCCTCCAAACAAAAACTAAATTATGGGAAATAGCCAACCAATTAAATTTAAGAACTATCTTCTGCATTATTCTGGAATACTCTCCTGAAGCCTTGAAATTCTGCACCCACAGCAGGCTTATGCTGCAGTTACAAAGCAGGTGCCATGCTCTGGATGTGGGAGACAGCTGAGCTTCAGGTATGTTTCTGTACTGAGGGAAAGAGGAGGGTGATAGATGTTGGAGATTCTCTCGAGTCTCGGACAGAGGCACCCATCTGCCATAGAGACCTGAAGCTGTAAGCGGTTTGTAGCTTCTTAGGTTGTTGTAGTTTTGTGTGGCTGGGTTCTGGTGGAGAAGGGCGGCTGCTGCAGGAAGCAGCCAGGAGCTCTCTGCAGGCCTGAGAGAGTAAACACCATCTGGGCTCAAGGCCAGAGTCATGGATGAATTAGTGGTAAAGGGCACAGGTAAGCCTGAGTTATTTGTGCCTCAGTCCTCAATAATGAGGGCTCATGGGCCTCTGTGCTCAATGAAAAAGTTCAAGAAGGACAAAGAGTCCCATCAGGAAACAAGGACCAAGTCGGGAATTACTTGAGAGAACTTGACCTGTGCAAATCAATGGGAAAGAATAAAATGTGTTCAAGGCTGCTGAGAGTGCTGGTTCATGTCCATACAAGGCTGCTATCACTGTTGGTCATGGAGAGTGGGGAGGAGCCCCAGTGGCTGGAGAAATGCAGATGTACCAATCTTCATATAAGGTTGAAGTGCAATATAGGGAATGGCAGGCTCCCTTCGCTCTGTGGGAGAAGCATGGAGGGAGTCCCCTTGGAGCACATCTGTGCACAGATGTAGGAGGAGGTGATTTGGACTGGCTCTGAGGAAAATCTCTCCCTGTGAGAACAGTGAGGAAGTGGAATAGGTTGGTTGGAGCCTACATCCCTGGAGATTTTCAAGACGGGACTGGATTAAACCCCTGAGTAAGTCTGACTCTGACCTTTTGAGCCAGTGGTTGGACTAGAGACTTACTGAGGTCTATTCCCACCTGAACGAGTCTGTGATTCAGTGCTTATATAATGCACAACAAGTCAAAGATGGGCAGATTAATCCTGTTGTGCTGTTCATGTGTTTGGCATGGCAGAGTGCATAAACAGAGCAGAGGCATTACTTTAATTACGTGAAGATGCAAACTTGATGGTCTGGTATCCATACTGCTGCTTCAGTTGGGGAGTTCCTCAAGTGCTGTTATGAAAAGAAAAATGTAGGTGATGAGAAACTGAGGAACACAAGTCTTGCTGTAAAGTCTTTTATCTAATACTCTTCTTGGTGTGATTTTTCTTTTTTCTTTTTTCCCTAGTGCTTGAAAATTTTGTTGTTTAAAGGCCATGGCCCATAGTGTGTCAGGGATATAACTGCAAGCAGATAAATCTGTATGGGTCTCTTAAATGGAGCAAATGGCACTAGTGAGCATAGATGTCCATTTGTTAGAGGTGGGGAGGAGAAAGGCAAATCACAGATTTGTAAGTTAGAAACAAGTGCAGCTGCACAAAACTTCTGTTACGTGGACTCCAAGGGATCTATCTACAGTTGGGTTTTTATACGGTGATTGGCACTACACAGATGGGAAAAGGGGAGAATGTGATGAGAGAAGTGTCAGGGCATGAAAGCATAGGAAAGTGTGTTAGTGGGTTTTCTGGTTTTGTGCACCATTCATAAATGGTGCTATTCATAGGTCATCTGCATGGACGATTTAGTTGACATTGCAGAAAATGTTTTCTGCATTCAGTGTAGGAGCATCCTCTAACTGTTGTAGCTGATAGCAGTTTTGGACATAATGCAATGTTGGTAATTATCTAGTATCAGTCTTGCATAAGAAACTCAAGTGAAGACAGCTTGAACTGAAAATAGTGTCAGTCCAGTCTCTTAGATGAGAGATGCTTTTTAACAAGCATAAATGTGAGGACTACAAAGTAGCTTTCAGTTTGTGCTTTTCAGTAAAGATTCTGAAAAGGCTGTTCATATTAGCCTAGGACTGCACACAAAAACGAAAAAAGACTCCTTTTAAATTAGGATTCATAAATAATCTGGAGTTCAGTCCTTGTGCTGACTCTGTGGCATGAAGCGGGTTGCCAGATTACTTGAGGAGACAGTCTTTTTTCTTTTTTTTTAATTTCTTTTCATTCTCCTGGAAGGATGTATATGCTGTAGTTAGGCTCTGCATGTGAGAACCTAAATACATGGTGCAGCAGGGAACAGTGTGAATTTGGAATGCATCAGAGCCGTTGCATTCTTCTGACGACCTCGATAGTGTCAGAGCAATCTGCTTCCAAAGAACCTGCTCTCACCCAGAAGGACGTAACTCCAGATGATATTTCAGATAGTAAAGAGCACTTAATCTCTTTCCAGTACTTGAGAAGAACAAGTATGCTGCCCTTGGACTATTTAATTGGTCTATTTTCTTAACTACAATAAAAGCATAGCAGGCTTACATGGTTGTGCCTTGGGATGGAGGTAGGGGTGTTATGTACTGTGGGACTCGATGGCTGCAGCTCTGAGAGAACTTGCCTATCATCTCTCCAGGCACAAACACCTTTTTTGGAGTCGTGTCAGTGAGGTAGCTGGAAGAGATCCTAATGTTGTCTAAAAAGGGATCTGTCTGAAAGAAGGTATGTGTTTACAAGCAGAGGGAACTTTCTGGAATAAAAAGTCAGATTGTTTGAAGGAATGGGTAAAGGAAGTTCATGCAAGTTCCCATTTTGACTCTGTATCAGCAGACTAGGAGCTTCTTGGTAGCTCTAATTGCTGTTACTCCTGAGGATCTGATCCTTAAGGTCTGTAGCCTAAAGATACCACGCTGAGGTAGCCTACACTATACTTTCCAGAGAGATAGAGCAGGGGTTTTAGAAACAGCAACTCGCTTGTGGTAGCATGACATCTGTGGTAAAAAAAGAAAACAAGCTCAGACTCCTAGTTACTTTAACTGTCACTTTCTTCCCTGACATAAATAAATAAATCTTTAGGCTTATCCCATTTACTTAATACTCTGTGAGCAGAAATGTTCTTTTGTAGCTGTGTGGAAGTTTTTCTGATGTTAAATTAGACTCGGTGTCAGTGTATGTTTGAATGTGCCAGTAGATCCCTCTTTGAGGCCTGAGCTGCACTGAAATGCTGCAGTGGTCCAAGGCTGCATCATCAGCCCTTAAAGTGCTTTATGGTAATGTTCACAAGGCTGTAAGAGAGTGGCCTCATTAACGCAAGACCAGTAAGGTATGCTTTTCCGTTGTCTTTAAGTTAAATATCAAAAGCTTTTATTGTTACTTGCCATTTTGTTATTACATAGGTATTAACTCAGCAGCAGGGGTGTAAGTGCTGATAGCATCTGAAGAAATAGCACTTAGCTTTCTGCCTGTAGTGTTTGGAAGAATGTTCTTTTTAGCCCTGGGGTTCCTTTGTTTCTCACTCCCCAGGTCTGTATCTACTGGTTTTTGGGGAAGAAGTTGCGGGGGGGAGGGGGTGAGCAAAGGTAATTATCTCCACTAATAGTCTGTCTGCTTCTGCTTGATTGAAATGCAGCCTGGCTCTCCTGTAGCACTGATTTATTCCCAAAGAGAAGTTCCAGTTGTCTACAAAGCCAACACCTTTGGACAGGCACCATCTGGCCAACAGCTTATTAACTCCAGTGGTCCTCCCTGATTCTACCAGTGAAGAGCCTGGTCTCAGAGAAAGCAAACTGGAGGGATGCTGTCAGGGGCCCCAAGATCTCCCTTCCCTCAAGAAAAAATTAATTCCATGCAGCCTCCTTAGCGTATGCCATGTAAAAATAATTAAAAGGGTACTGAGGAAAACCAGCTAATTAAAAAGACTGAACATAGAGTCTTCTGATTCTTTAAGCTGGCCGGTTTTTTTCTGGAGGGGTTTGAGGGACTGGAAGTTGTGTCTTTACGCTGTCATTTCAGTTGCCCTGTTTTGGACCTGTGAGAATGTTCCAATGAGTTGAGGTACAAGTCAGAGTTCCCTAAGCACCCTCATGCCCCTGGGATTTGCTGCCTGGCCGTGCTGGCCTTACACTTGCTGGTGGCTTTACTCTCTTTCCGCAGCAGCAGAGGTGGAATCCATTGAATAGAGTTGCTAAAAGATTAGGGTTTTTACTGCAGAGATTCTGTGAGGACAGACCAGTTTATCCAAGATGCACCAGGCTGCTGTCACACTGATGCCATGCTTTTGAACAGAAGCTTAAAAGCAAACGAAGGAGAAATTTAAGGAAGGTATAATGCACTGTCACCATAGGGATCTTGCTGCATTTTTAAGCTGAAGGAATGTGGTTGGCTTTAGGAAGGCCGTAGAGGGTACTTGTAAACTCACAAATGACAGTGCAGTGTCTCTGAAAATTTTCCTTCTGTAAAATCTTCTGAAAATTTGGACTTCAACAAAATACAAGCAATTACAGGCTTTTTACAGGAAGATCTTTGTAGTAAACATGAAAAGTAGCATAAGTAACTGTTACACGATCAGTGCCTTACTTTGGTTTAAAATAGAAGATGTATTTTCCATTATCTGTTGCTAGGTAGTTTCATTGCTAGCCACGGCAGTCCAAATGTTTTCTTTGTTTTAAATTCTCTGACAAAAATTTAAAATGAATACTCAGTTACTTAGAAAACAAAGTCTGATATAAAAACATATGTTCTTTGATTTCTACTCCAGTGTTCAAGTATTTTGAAGACCGGGTGGAGAAAATTAGTCAGAAATCTTGTCTGTCAGCTTGTTAAAGTTATGCCATAACCCACTGTATGGCCATGCTTAAATCCTCCTATTGTTCTGCCTTAAAGTTAAGACCGTACAGGACTTGTTCTCACCTGCTTGCACTTGGAAATTTGTTCTGAACAAGGACAAACAATGTAGCAGCAGACTCTGGTACCTTCTTTTCTTTCCACTTCCCTTTTCTTTTTCCAAAGGGACTTGTCTTTTTTTGCCAAGCAAAACACACAGCAGAATTTCTGGCGCTGTTTCTCCTGCCAGGGACTGAATGGTACAACTCATAATCACTAACATTGTGCACAGATGCTCAGAGAGAAAATAGGAATAGAAAACTGACCATAAAGCAGCTGCATTTTTGGTTTGATTTCCCCTAATGCAGTGTACTCAGAAGTTTTCTATTTTCAGTAATCAAATCAGGGAATATTACAAGAAGTCAATGGCTGACATCTCTATCAGGAAGTTATCTGCACAAAGGTGTGGGTACATAAAATATTTTAGTCTTATCTGTGGAACTACCTTTATTTTAAAAAAAAAAAGTTACCAAATAAAGGCAGATAGAATTTTCTTTTTTCCTTTTCTTTAGCCTGTGCTCTTTGCAACTTGCTGTAGTAACTTTTTACCATTATACAATTGTGCCTGAGCACGAGCATTGGCCAGAAACATGCAACTGAGGAGAAGTTCTGTTTGAAGTCATGAGGAGTTTCCCAGAGAAGCTGTGGCTGCCCCCTCCCTGGCAGCGTTCAAGGCCAGGTTGGATGGCGCCGTGAGCAGCCTGTTCTAGTGAGAGGTGTTCTTGCCCATGGGGGTGGGGTTGGAATTTGACATAACCATTCTATGATTCAGCAGATTGAGGATGGTTAACTCTTCTGTTCTATAAATGCTGTCTAATATTAATGGCTGATCTTGAAAATCAGAGCATTCAGACATACAGGTAAGACTTCAAGGTCCTTGTTCTGCATTCATTCTTCAGTTCATACTAAAGATCAGAATATCTCATGATGGATAGTCTTGAAATTTGTCTAGGTCGGTGTATCCCTCTAAAATTTAAAGCTTGAGAATTCTTAGTTAAGTCATTTAATTGCTGTGTTGCTAATAGACTTTGGGACCTCAGTGCTACCTGTGTCCATTCCTCAGTCCTGTGTTTTCTCAGATGCTTGAACACATTCGAACTCCTGCTTTTCTGAAGTCTGACCAGTGACTCTCAAACATTGTGTGACCACCTCTTGAAAACCAATTCCCTATGTTCCCAGCAGTGTATGGAGTCAGCATTAGTTCTATTCAAGGGTTAAACTGCAAGATAAGACCCAAGCCTTTGAGACCTAAAATGCATCTAGTTTCTTAGAGAAAGAGAACATTGTGTTTGTCTTGGTCGGAGTTAACTCTGGCCAGTTTTCATAATACCAGTTTTAGTGTCAGGGCCAGGTTTCCAGTGGCTGATCCAAAAAGATAAATGAAACAGGCCTACAGGTGTTGCAACTATCTCATGAGTAAGATGCTTTTATAACACAAAACTGAAGAAAACAAAATGCCTCAGACAGTTGTACAAGAAACAGTTGTTCTGACATTAAACTCTCTTTCCAGTTTTTGACTAGCCTGCTTTGGAAGACCTCACAAAGCATTGCAGAATGTCTTTGAGTGACAGTCATTCAGAGACGTTAACTGCCCTCATAATGTAATTTTTCCAGTGTCAGTATATAATTAGGCAGGATGAATAAAGAAGAGTCCCCATTGTGAAATCCCTAGAAGTTGCTGTGCCCCTCCCAGTTCAATGCTGCTGAATAAATCAAATTTAACTTTCAGTTGTGCAACTTCTGGCTTTCTGAGCTTTGAAGCCCATACTAAGTGTGCTGCACAACTGGTACAGCTGACTTCTGCCTTTGATCTTCAGTGATCCCTTGGAAACATTATCTACATGTTTTTAAAAAATGGGTTTTTTTTCTTTTTCCATATTTTGTTGAACCTGAATGTTGTGCTTGTGAAATGTGTTACCTCCATGGAGCTGAAAGGCAGAGTTTTCAGCAATAGCAGCAGCACTGACAGTTTGAGATTTTTTTTTTTTTAAATTTTATTTTTTAAATTTTTTTTTTCACCACTGATGTGTCTCAAACCCCATGTCCTCTCCTTGGGGGATGTCTGTGTCTTTGTTTCATCAAGTCCTGTTAGATAGTGGAGATGGTGTATAGATTGCTCTTAAGAAGCTGAACTATCAAGCAGCTATCAGATGCTATTGTAAAAGCTAATTCTGCACCGTGGAATCAGAATGTTTCTTTAGATCACAGAATCGTAGGGGTTGGAAGGGACCTCGAGAGATCATCGGGTCCAACCCCCGTGCCAAAGCAGCACCCTAGCTCATATTGCTCAGATAGATGTCCAGATGGGTCTTGAATATCTCCAGAGAAGGAGACTCCACCACCTCCCTGGGCAGCCTGTCCCAGGGCTCTGTCACCCTCACTGTGTAAAAGTTCTTCTGCATGTTGGTGCAGAACTTCCTGTGCTCCAGTTTACAGCCATTGCCCCTTGTCCTACCTCCAGATGACTGAAAAGGGGTTGGCCAATTCCCCCTGCCTCCCATACTTAAGATATTTATAAACATTAATTAGGTCCCCCCTCAGTCTTCTTTTCTCCAGGCTGAACAGTCCCAGCTCACTCAGCCTTTCCTCATACGGGAGCTGTTCCAGGCCCTTAATCATCTTCGTAGCCCTTCTCTGGACTCTCTCCAGGAGATCCCTGTCTTTTTTATACCAGATGAAAGTGAAAGCTTCAGTTTGGCAATGTGTTCCAGTTGCCATTGAGCTGTGCCGATTTTGAACTGTTGACCTGTGGTATAAAGCTTTATATTCCATTACCTTTATTCTGAGAGGTCAAATTCACTCAGTGCTCACTGTTTTATTTAAACATCCTTAGGAACACTCCTCCTGATTGCTGTCTGTGTGGGTGACAGTTTGTGGAACCAGGCATTTCATAGTTATGGTCCTTCAGCAGTTTTAGTAACAGTGTTTCAGGATGGGAAGGTGGTAGTTGGAGAGAATCTCTCTTTTGTTACATGGGTAAGCATGTCCAATACTGTTCCCATAATTGCTCTCTTTGATAGGAAATAAAATTTCTGTTCTCTATATGGAATGAGTTCACTGGAGGAAAAATGATCGGTTCAGGTGACAGGCTACTGAATGTGGTGTGGAAAATGAATCTACCAGAAGAGTGCACCTTAAATAGGAGGTCCCTTTGCAACCGGATGGTTGGAGGATGCGTGAGGGTGTTGCTCTGGCTGTTGTCAGTTCTTAATGACTCTGAAGACCAGCCTACAAAATGGCAGATGAGAAGTTTGTTTCAGTCAACAGTGGTCCACTGTGTTCTTGCTCTTCTGCAAGGGAAAAACCAATTAATTGAATACACACAGAACTGCTGCTTTGCAAAGCTCTGTGAACAAGGCGTTGTAACCTCCACGGTAGACATGGTGGTGATGAAGGTGGCCTTGGCAATAGTCCTAAACTACCTTGCAAAGCAGCATTAGCCCAGCTATTGATAGACTGATCAACAGGACTGACAGTATGAGCCCTTAGGGCTGGTTTTATAGTGCCTGTGCCTGGCATCCTGTGTAATAGGGTGGTTGTTGTCAGCCCCTCAGCTCCCTAGTTTTAAGCTTGCTTGAATGTAAAGATCTTCTGCTGTGATGTAGAGATACTTGAAGATGTGTCAGCTCTGTGATTTCAGCTGTCTAAAAGTTTGTGCGTACTCATCAGGCAGGCCCCTTTTCTGGTCAGGGGAAAGTGATACTCTCTGGGTACCTGTGCAGGTCCTGCTCCCCCGAAGTGAAATATTATTTTTAGGGTGAGATAAATCACTCTCTGGAGGTTCATCTCTCTCCATTTAGGCAGCCTAGATGTCTAGTTTAGATTAGATGCCTGACTTCTAGACATCTTCTAAAGATACTGAGATGAATTAAAGTCTCTGCACTGTTTCCTCTTTGTGCTTGGAGAGTCTATCTGCATACCACAGGGGATCTTGTACCTACAGGATTGCAATAAATAAGAAATGAAGGACTGATCTTTCTCTTTTAGATAAAGCTCAGAATCAAGGGGGAGGGCGGGGGTGGGAGGCGGGGAGGAATCCTATGCATACAACTTTTTGTTCTAGAGCAAGCTTCCAGCTTTAGTTTACAAATCTTTGCCTTTGTTGGGAGGGGATGATGCTTGCTACATAGTTACAGAGGTGCTGCAAATAGATTGCATAGTACCCTCTCTCTAGCATGTCTGATTGAATTAGTCTTTTGAGGTAAATTCTTTGTGTTTTGTCTAATGCTTGGAGAGGGGCTTTTTTTGTAAATGTTTAAAATAAAAATGTTGTGAGGTCTTAAGGTTTAGAAGAAGCCTCTCTACACTTAGAGCTAGCAGGGATAGACCTCAGAGATATGAGCAGAGCAGTGTTGCAATCTACAAATAGACACAATTTATGTACATTCCTATCCTAAAATTAAGTTTACTGAGTTTAAGTAACTTGTATTGGAAGGATGTATGAATTGGTTGATGTGGAAGAGCTCTATGTGATCTTCATCTGAACTGTTTATTGGGATGCTCCTGGAAGGAACAAGTACTTGCTACAGTCTAGAACTTAACTTTGAGTTCTTGATCTTTTGCAAATAGTAGGATTTGCCTTATGATTAATCAGACTTGATAAAAGATTAAATTTAAGGACTGCTTTGATTACTTGGGGGTGGAGCATAATCAGAGCAGAATTTAACTCTGCTCAGTGGTTTGAAAACAAATTATGAATCTAGAATATTTGAGCTTAAAAGTGAAATGCACACCGATCAAATGTCAGCAAATGTTGAGAAGCCCCCCAAGTGCAGTCCACAAGGTTGCTTTTGCCAAGTGCAGCTTTGAAGCTCCTTTTTCTCTCGGGAATGCCAGTCTGCAGTCTTTGTGTATGTATAATAGTGTGTGAGCACTGCAAGACTTGAGAATGTTTTCATGTGTCTGCTGTCCTGATTTAAAGCAATGTGTTACACTAAATGTGTTGAAGTAATACAGGCCTGTGATGTCAGGGAGACCAGTTAAAACTGTGTCCCACACCTTTGTAACCAGAGAAGACTTAGACCACTAAAATTAACAACGTATTGCACAGACTTGCATATTAAAATACATACTTATATATGAAATATTTGCATACTTTTTGTCCCATCAGCCTCAATGAGGTGGTTTGAAAAGTTAGAATGTAACATATTTGTTTCATAGGCCTCCAAAATGTACATATAGTAACAATTGCCTTAGCAAAACAGTTGAACTTCTCTCTAGGGCTTGTTTCTCCATTAAAATACAAGCCTCCCAAATAACCCCACCAAACAAACAACAATCAAACACCAAAACACTCAAACCAGGAAAAGAGATTAAAACTTGAGAAAGCAGCTTCTGGAAAAGAAGAGGATGACCAAGACAAGAAATGACCTGATGGTCTTCTGGTTGTGATACTGTTCACTGAAGTCCTGGTTCACCATCATGGGGAAGAGGGGTGGTAGAATTCTGTGGCTCTGGAAGGTGGGAGTTCCACTGTAGTTAAAAACATTGAAATCTTCAGGGTTAGATATTTTACCTTACAGAGTCAAGAAGAGAGTTACCAGGTCTACTCTACTCTTAGCAACTTCCCAGAAACTCGAATATGGGACTTGCATTTCTTAGCCTGGAAGATGTTTGTATGGGAGAGAGAGGAAATAGTTGGCTGGAGGGCTGAGTTCTAGTGTGAAGCTGCACAATGGGGAAGAAACTCCATGTTGGTGTTGTGGCTTTCCTTATGCCACCAAAAAAGTATTTCCTTATCTCCAGAACCAGGATGCTTATGCCATGTTTCTTAGGATGTGTCATAGAGCAACAGATACCTTCTCCCAGCCAGATTCTTTAGGGGTTTTCAGAGGTGTCCTGGGTGCTAAATTAATGATTGCAGTGTCTAAAACCAAGGGAGCTGGATAACTTAAACATAGCCTCCAAATGACATTGGCATCATGAACTTTCAAACTAGAACTACAATGCTGAATATGTTCTGTGAAGAACTGAGTATTCCTGCTGCACTGCTTAAACTCCTTAGGATTTATAAGCAAGTGGCAAAGCCAATCATTAAAAAGGGTTCATTTGGTTGGGTGTTTGGTGTGTTTTTTTTTTTTTTATTATTCTACTTTTTCTATAGGCCTCTGTGGTTTGACTAAAACTTTCTCCTCTGCCCACAACCTAACTAGATACTTTTGAGGAGTCTACTGATGTTTGAGGTTTGCCAGAGGGGATGATTTATAGTAGAATTTAACATTTAAGACCTTTGAAATGAGACATTAAGAACCAACACCTTATGATGATGTGTGCTAAACATTGGCTGTGAATTCTTTGGAATTTAGGAACCTGAATCATCTTGTGTAGCAACAGTGCCTGCAGGCAACCGCCTGAAAGGGGGGGGGTAGGGGTGGTGCATGACAGAGTGTGCTAAAAAATGTTCTTCCTTTAATTTTTTGTTGTTTGTTTACTGCAGGGTAATGCAGAGCTGAGCTCACCTCAGGAAAGAGTGCTTGTGCATTGTGAGCAATAAAGCTGCAATAATACCATGTTGTGCTTGGGGTAATTAGCCCAACTAGGAGCAGGCTGCTCATCTTCTCACCATTGTGCCAGTTCCTTGGTGGCACTTCAAGCCAGCTGTTGAGAGGAGGACCATGACTATAAAGGGATATCAAACTGGGAGGCTGCACCAGAGCAGAAGTCACAGGAGTTCTGAAACATTACTAGATAATGGGTCTTCAGCTGGTGGAGTATCTCTGCTGCCTTTAACCTGCTTTCAAGCTTGGTGTGCCAGAAGCAGCTGAATCAGAGATTTGTTTCATCATCTGGCCTTGGGAGATGAGATTGGCAGCACTGCACCTTGATGAATATTCTGCAGTACTGACTCCATGAGCTGGAAGCCCACTGCATGAGCCCTTCTTTATGGGCTCAACTGTTGAGAATCTTTCTTGGTGGCAAAGTGAGCAAAATAGTGGCAGATACCCCACCACCATATTCCCACGAAAACATTGGCTTTGAGGCCAGCAGGAGGCAGTGAAAATCTGTAGATCATCTCGTCATTGTTCTTGATTATTTCTTTTCCCAATTATTTTTCCCCCTCAGTAGCAAGCTATCTGTAAATCTTGCCATTTTTTCATAGTAGTGTATTTCAGAATCTTAGTAAAAAGTACAGGAAGAATTGTGAAATCCAATATATATGTAAGTGCCCTAGATTCCAGAAACATTTAAGCACCTTTTTGACTGAAGATCTGTGGTTTTAGAATAAAGCAGCCCACACACCTACTTCCACGATCAGACTGGGTGCACAAGTATGGAAGTCTTACCAATGTTTCTGCAGAACCCATACATTATGTATTGAGGGAGTCTTTTAGCTTAATGAAAAGTTTATCATGCTCTAAGGTGGAAAAAAGTGGACTTTTTACTTCAGTTATGATATTGTATGTACTAGGAATTATAAGAATAATGCTGTAATTGTGGATACTTTTTTCCCCCTTCTCTCCTACTGTGGAAAGAGGATTGGCTGCCAGTAAATGCAGAGGGCTCACAACTGTCCTCAAGCTATTCATGTCAGGAGTTAAACCAATGGATAGAAGGTGCAAATTCTGTCTTAAGACTTGTAACTAATTCATTAGGGAGGCTGATAAATTTCTAATATGCTAGTTCTTTGAAGAACCTAAGGCTATTCTCACATAAATTGTATAGATTTTTAAAGCCAGAAGAGATTATTAGAATACTATCACTGCAGTATAATGGAAATGATAGCGGTTTATGCAGGTGTTTCTTCAGTTAGCCTGCGTCTTTGGAAGAAGCTAAGCACGTGGTTTTGAAGACCTAGTCTTGGGTTAGTCTTCTATTAATAGAGAATCCTCTACATCCTTCCCAAAGTGAGGTGTTACACTGATTACTTTATCAGATTAGTACTGTAGTTCCTGATCTATCTGGCATAATTTAATGTGACTGCTGAAAAGGGCATTCCCATTGTCATCTAGGTGCTTATTTCTGCCTCTCCCTTCTGCCAGCTCTGTGGGTTTTTGTGCTTTGCAGGTGAAACCATGGTAGTTTGTTGCCAAATGAATTTCCTAATCTGCTGAAAGTAAAAAATCATTTGCTTTTCATCTTGCTCTGTTCTTGGGTTTGGTTCCTCACACAAATGACAGTACTGATGCAATGCAGATAGTGGGAATGAACGGCCATAATATGAAGGAGGAAGATGGGACTGGCCCCTTTAATCAGCAGCAGTGAGCAATGACAGATGAAATGGATTATGGAATTATGGTGTGAAACATAACAACCAAGTAGCTATCAGCTGACAGACAAATTTAGATGTGCAAAAGGTACTGCTGTGGTCAATGAAGATAAAGAATCCTTTGCTATCTGACACTTTCAGTTGGAAAATTTTATTTCAGAGGTAGAGAATTTTGTGACCCTGACAGAGCATATGGCATATCTTTTTTGACAGCCTGCGTGGAATTTAGGAATCAAAAGGACTACCAGTATTCCCACAGAGAGGGTGGGTGCTTAGAAATTTCACGATACCATGGGAGGGGGGTGGGGGGAGTGGGGAGAGAGAAGAAAAAAGACAAGAGTTTTGAATCCTCATCCATGCTGTGGAAATCTTACTCTGTGGAGGACTAGACTGTTGTATCAGAAGTTCAGATTCACATGCCTCTGAACTCAGTCAAGAAGTTTTCACCTTTCGTCCTTCCATACTTGAACCTTATCCATATGACAAAGCAAGATGTGGGGTTCTTGCCAGGCTGGTTCAGTGCAGGTTGGGTTGAAACTATGGGAAAGTGTCAGTAGGCATTGGCAGACAGGTGTTTCCCTGCAGTATTTTCTTTTGCTATAATAGGAAACAAGGTGCATGGCTGTTGATAATCAGAAGAGGTCAGACAAAATCTCCTTCCTTTATTTTAATCATTCATACCTTTGCTGAAGCAGAATTGGATGAGACTGACTTCCTTCTCAAAAACAGTTGGCAGGTGACCAATGCGTTATTGAAGAGCTCTGTTGAAGACTACTTTCATCAAACCCACTGTTTTCCAGCAGGGTCAAATTCCTATTAATATCAAAGCTATTAGGTTAATCCTCACATAATAATATGGTTTATACCTTCTGTAGTGCACCTGTACTGGACGTGAGGTGTAAAAGTAGTGTGACAATGGACAGACTTTGTTCCAGGGGCTTGTTAGTTAAACATTTGTGACTAAATGCCTTGCAGTCTGCTGGGAGCTGTATTCTGTACTTTTCTTGAAGAATCTAGCCATATCTTAAGGGTTAAATTTTGGACTCTGAATTTGCCATTAAAACATCTGTTGGTTTAAGTGAGGCTATGATTTCTCCAAGACTTACCAAGCAACAAAAGTTGCAACAGGCTCAGGTAATTAGAGCCTTGTTTTAAACTTCTGCTGTGATATAACTTCTGCAAGAGTATACCTTTTATCATCAGTAGTTGCTTGGCATCTTTTCATGCGAGTCAGGGAAGGTGCTACTAAGCAACTCTAAGCTTTTATTGTCTTTCAGAGGATGACAGATAAGGCACTGATGAAACTTGGGCACTGAGCTCACAGGGCACTTTGCCAGAGCAGCATAGTTATTTTTTGTAGCTATCTGTGTTTCTAACATGACTCAGTATCAGCAATGACAACTGTAGACTAGAAAGGCATGCAGATACATGCTTTCTGTGTCGGCTTTTTTTTTTCCATAGGTTCCTGAAGTCAGCTTAAACTTTGAACATGTTTTCATCAGTAATACTTTCATTTGGTCTAACAGATCTCTTTAAGAAATGTGCTCGTGTATTTTTGAGTTTTAGTAAACAGGGTAGCTTTCCACTTTGTATTTTTTTTTTTTTAAAAAAATGGTGCATTCAAGCACAAATGCTCAGAGAGGCAGTATCAAAGAGACTGGAGAATGAGAACCCTGCAGTTTGTATGCACAGTGACACATGATGATAAATGAAATTGCCAACTTCAGATGACATGGAAACATAGTGAAGGAAGCATGTTCAGGTGGCTACTTGCGGGGTGCACCTTCTGTGTGAAAGGTAAGACAAAGTCAGCCTGCTGTTTGCCATCCAGGCAGGACAGGCTTGGAGAGAAAAGCCCAACAAAATAACCCCCTGAATTGTTACTGCTGCTCAGTTTGATGAGTCCCTGGTGGCAGGTTGCAGCATGCCATGATTTGGCTTTTGGTTTTCTTTTCTCCCTGTCTATCTGGGAGTTGTTACTTCTGTGTTGAAGGATCTATTCCAGTAGCATGAGTGAACCCCCGCTGCTTTGCAGGGATGCTTTCTGGGAGTTGGATGTAGCTGGTTAAATGACTACTGTGTGGCTAAAAAAAATAATTGCCGGGATTGAGTAGATAGCTATTAAGAATCTTGGCCTAAAAATATGCTTACAGGTCAATGCATGTGCTGAAGGAAGTGACTAAACTGGTTTTGCAAAGTGGGTTGCTAACCAGGGTGAGAATTCACCTTACTGATTGGAAGGTTAGAAGTTATCACTTGAGTAAAACATGCCCAGTGATGGAATCCTGAAGCCCTGTTTTCTTGGGAATTGTTATGGGACAAAGAATTAGGAGAAACGTTAGTAGTAATTTCTTAACTGAAAGAGTAGTCAGGCATTGGAACAGGCTGCCCAGAGAGGTGGTGGAGTCACTATCCCTGGAGGCATTCAAAAAACATGTAGGTGTGGCACTCTGGGACAAGGTTTAGTTGGCATGGTGGTGTTGGACTGATGGTTGGACTTGATGACCTTAGAGGTCTTTTCCAACCTTAAAGATTGTATGAATCTGAACCCAGAAAGTGTACCTGTCTGGAGACTGGAATGTAGTGAGACATAGGAAAGTTTACAAATTACCTGAGTTCTAGTGTGGAAGCATTTTGTGTTTTTGACTAGGGAACTCAACCAGGCTTGTGTCCGTAGATACTCATGCTGGCAGTGGAAGCTAATTTTAAAGGGTCAGGTTTGTCAGTGTCCTGACCAAGCAAACTTTCAGAATTAAAAAAGCCCGAAACAAGCAAACCTTCCTTTCTCCCTAGAAGCCTGAGCCCCTAATCTTGCTTAAATATCCATGGTTTGGCTTTGGCTTGTGTTTTTTGGAGAACTTCCTAATTTGAAGGATTTTGCCCTTGTCCATATACTCTCTGTGCCTCTTGAAAAGTACTGTCAGTGCTTAAGTTTTCAAAGCTTGCTTGTAAGCCCTTTTAGTTTGGCAGTGCTTTTTAGTCAGTGCCTAAGCAGAGAGAATTTACTAAGGTTTTCTTAAGTGAATCTTAGCGGTGTAGCCCTGATATGAAGGAATGCTCTTCCACTTTCACCTCTGTACTTATGACAGTTAAGATTAAACAACAATTCTGTGTCAATAGTTCAACTCTGAAATGGTTATGCTGGGAATACCTGTGCAAATATTCCTCAACACTGGATGTCCTACGTTTTAGTTTCATCTTTCCTGTGGTTTATGATCAGTGTGTTTCAGCCGATACTGGGGGAGAGATTAAGCTGGAAACACCCATTCTATGGTTAGACCTTGAGGGATTCGATTTTTTGCTCATGCTTGATCTTCCTTTGCTTCCTCATTTTCTACAGACTGGTTTCAATCAAATGGAACTGCTGAGAAGTGCCTTTTACTAGTGTCTATAGGCAAGATATTTACATGCTGTTAAAAATGAAGAAAAACAGGGTGCTTATGAGTACTTTGTGTGGTATGCAAGCAACAGATCGTTCTGTTGCCGAAAACATTGGTGCTGAATGCTGTTACAGAATCACAAGGTTGGAAAAAAACTTTAAGATCATCAAGTCCAACTGTTCCTGTCCTAAGCTAAACCATATCCCTAAGTACCTCATCTACCCTTTTTTTAAACACACCCAGGGATGGTGACTCAACCCCCTCCCTGGGCAGCCTGTTCCAGGCCCCAACAACTCTTTCAGTAAAAAATTTTTTCCTGATACCTAATCTGACGCTGCCCTGGGGCAGCTTTGTGCCATTTCCCCTTGTCCTGTCTCCTGTCACCTGGCTGAAGAGACCATCGCCCACCTCTCTACATTACAATTACAACTTGATTTATATGTGACTGAGTTGAACAGTGTAGTTTGGTATGTCCTGGTTAGACTAGCTATTAAATTTTGCAAGTGTTTTTTTTGGGTTGGTTTTTTTTTTATTTTTAAATCAAGTAATATGAACTTGCAGCATGACTTTGCATGCCTGTTTCTTTTCCATTTGAAAGTATTGGTGGAAGTGGTAATGCCATATTCTCCTGGAAGGACCTATGTGTAATCTGAAGGCAGGTACTCTAATCAAACAGTACATAAGGACTGGTGTGTTTGTAGCAAAACTCAATTTGCTTTTTCTCTGTTGTGACGGACGGTGTCCAGCACTTCTAAAAGGACTGAAATTGTGAGCAGGCCTATTGGTAAGTGTTTCTGTCTCCATTTTTAGTGCTGTGACATAGCTTTGTGCTCTGACCAGAGCTTAGCTCTTGGCAGTGAAGGTGGTTTGTCTCCAAAATCAAGAGCTTGTGCATCCTGGAGCTCAGTGAAGTATCTCGTCAACTGTACAACTGCCACCACCAGAATGTTCTCCGCTTTTAGAATCAAATGGATCCACTTTCCTTAATTTAAAGTAATTAATATTTTTAATTGTATGTCGTCTCCATGCCCAAGTAATGGAAAAAGTGCTATTACAGACATGGTAATTACAAAGAGCCTACATATTAGTAGAGAGCAGAAACTGTCTATTAAGGAAGGTAATTAAAACCATTTTGGAAATTACTAATACATATTCAATATTTATTTTTAAGAGATCTAAGATATAATTTTTTGCTCCCCTAAAATTAAATAAGACCCATAAATGGTCAAATTACTTTTAGTGTGGAAAATGTATGGGCAAGAACTTCCTAGCTTATGAGTGGCCTGAAGTTCAGCATGTATTGTTGTGACTTTATGGGGAGCTTCTTTATATGTTGTAGTTTTGGAAAGGATGAAGTTTTTCTGATTTTCTTTCATTTTTAGATGTGGTGCATCAAATCAAGAGATTAAGCACGTTTTATCAATGTGTTCCTTTCCCCTCTAAACCTCCAGGAAGAAAAAAACCAAACAAACCCAAAACCATTTATGGATGTTCTCCTTGAGGGCAAAAGCAAATTATCCCCTTCGAGTCATTCTGATACAACTAATAATTTTAAAAGTATGACAAAGTATGGCCAAAATTTTGTCCAAACCAGCAATGAGCCTGCTACTAAGGAAGAAACCGGCATGTGTATCTATGAGGTGGTCAGCTAGTGACACAAATTCCTTCTCCCTACTCCCAGAGCTAGTGTGTGCCACTCTTCCTCTATACAAAGACAATTTGCTTTTCATGTAGTAATGAAGAACAATGTTTTAACAGACAAAGGCACTTCTAGTGTATTATTGTGCTGTCTTTTGAGTAGCACTAGATGCTGGGAAAAATGGTAATTCACAGTGTGAATGCTTTTCGCCAGCAACGTGGGTTAGAACTGAGCATGTACAATCCATGTTGCATAAGGTACAATGGTGAACATTGTGAGGGAGAGAAAAGCCCAAATTGCAGCTCTTGGTGATGGCCAAGAAACTAGTCTTTTGTAATTTTTTTTTTTAAGACTGACAGCCCAAACAAAATTCAAAATATTGTCCTTCGAAGTGTGTATGTGGCTACATTTAGTAACAATATGTTAATTTTTAGTGTTTGCAAATTCATATAAAGATATATAGCTGTATTGCTCAAACACCTGTGTTCCTCTGGTTTTTTTCTTGTAAACTGATAGAAGGCACAGGTGGCTTCTCATTAACTTATTTCACACAAATATAAATATGCTGCACAGTTTCTCTTGCTGTAACTATATAATCCAAGAAACATGATTGCTGCTGATTTAATGTAATCAGTGTTGTGAGGGGAACATTCTGAGCCCTTTGTGAATGGCTCTATTCTGAGGGGATTTACACCCCATGTAAATCTGATTTAAATGGGAGAGTGGTGGAATGTGGCTTTCCTATTTAACCTATGCAAAAATCTATATTCTCCCACCTAGGTTTCTTGCTGTGTGATGGGATACTCAGCTGGTATGTGGTGGGGGAGGGGAGGAACGCAAGCCCAATAAGGACAGAGAAGGTAGGTAAGGGACTATCTCAAACAGGCAAGTTATACATTTTGATTCAATATTCTGATATTCTTATCGAGGCTTTCCAGAATGTGACACTGACTCAAATTGCAAACAATAAGGAGAAAACAGCAAACATGTATCAATGTCTTCGGTGTTCTGCAGTGATTTCTTTTCTTTAAAGGGCCAATGTTGCCGCAGAAATAAAAACCTGGAAGAAAAAGAGAGAGCCATCTTACTGTGTAAAAGCAAATGTGTTTTTAAAAATTATTTTAGTAGTTTAAAGATATCTTTGTTTAAATTTATTGAACTATAGCCAGATTTATTCAATTAAGATAATACACTTCAAGGTTAACTACCATTTGCTGTTCACTTAGGCAAGCTATTGTACAGTTATGTAAATTTCATGAACAGAGACATGACTTGAGTGTCTTAATTACAAGCAAAAAGTGTCATTTAAATATGAATAAGTGAATAGTTGTCTGTATTTCCTGTTCACATTCTGCTGTCATCTTTAAGACCAAGAGCTAACTAGCCATCTATATTGTGCTTTCAGTTTTTCCTTCTGCTTCTAAAAGAAAAGAAAAGAAAAAACAACCAAAAAAAATAACCCCACAACCACAAAATCCAAAACAAAGCCTGTCATATGAATGCATCTAAAGCAGATGATGTGGTTTGTCCTACTCTTACATTTGTTACTAGCACAGTGAATTTTAATTTACTCCGATCACAGTGAATAGCAGTAAATATGCAATAGCTTTTCTGTGGCTTGCTCTGCCTTTCAATATGACATCTATATTTAAATTTTGTCTAAGAACCTTTGGTAGTAACTTTCTGACAAGTCTGCTAAGGGCTTATTTTTATATGTTTCTATTTACAGTGCAAAGAGCTATTATGAACTACTGTCATTTATTTATATACGCTCAGTTGTGTTCAAAATAGTTTGTTTCCTTATTAATTTATAGTCAGTCCAAATTAAATTTTACATAACAAAAGGTTTGGTAGTGATACTCCCTCATCCTCTTTAGGACCAAATTCCCTGTGTTCCTATCATGTTGATAGTTTGGGATTTTCCCCCCACTGTTTTTGAATTGTTTGTCCCTCCAAAAATGACCGAGGAATCTGTTGTTAATCACATATCAACGAGGGAGGGATGATTAGTTAATAAAAACCATGCCTTGTTTCTGTGGACCAAATGGCTAACTCTGGTTCTCAGTGTGTACAGAGTCTCTTGAAAGACCGTTCCCATCCTTCAGTGATGTAGCTGCAGCTCTCCCCGAGGAATGAGAAGTTCACTATTCACTCTGTGCTTGCATCACCCTTTCCAACATGTTCCCACTGATACATTAAAGGAATTAATTGCTCATAATGATCTCACCATCTGTTAACAGAGGTTCATACCTACAGGCTGGTGGCATGTGGTGGTCCTATTCAAAAATCAATAGGCAATGCTGGGGGAACGCTTTCCCACATTGCCTTCCATTGCACTCTGAAAAGGGGAGGAGAGCTCAGTGTTGGCCATCTGCTCCTTGTCTTTCTGTGCAAGAGACCTTGATGCAGTCCAGCCCGGCTCTGATCTGACTCCAGTCTGATTGGAATGTGGCTGATCTGAGAGCCTCTCAAAGCTGTGAAAGTGAGTCAAAAGGAGATCCCCATTGTCCGGCCGCGCTGAAAGAAAATGATCACTTTAAAATTCATAACTCCCAGGTGCCCGCCATCTATTCATGGGAAAAACTCTCTGAACTTCTCTTCATTAAAAAGCGAGGGAGTCCAGCTAAAAAGAGAGAAAAGGAAGTAGTTTGTGGGAAATGTGCAAGGGATTTCAGGCTAAACAAATGAGGAATTTGGAATTTTTACTCGTATTAAAGGAACCGTGTAAGGAAAAGGAAGCATTTGTAAAAGCAGGGCCTCTGCATCGGGGGCCCTTCCCTGGGGTCCTTTAGCAAAATAAAAAGGCTTTTTTTTTTTTTTTTTCTCCCCCACACCCCCCGAGTTTTTCCTCCCTTCTCTCTTACCTGTGTGAATGAGGGTAGGAATAGTACATGAATTAGGCTGTCCTTGCTTTATGTGATAAAATAGCATGCATTCAGTCTGCCCTCCTCCCCCTGTCCTGTGTGTATTTCATTGTTTAGGCTGCACGTAAAGCTGACCTGATAGCAAATGTAAACTGAAGCTGAGTATCCTCATGGAGAATTAGACTTTTGAGGGGGTGCAAGGGACGCGCTGTCAGCTTGCTGCCTAAACTCTTCTCTGCCCCTGTGGCTAGTAATCTGAGGATTTGCCATATCAGAGGAGGGATTTTGGTTTTCTTCCCCTCCCCTACTTTCTCCATCTTTTACCTCCTCTGGATGTGAGGTAGCAATGAATCTTTCTTCATTCCTCAGGTGCATTGCATGTGCTTCCTAATTCTGTGCTCTTTCACAGGGCCTTACGATATCTTGAGGGTGTTTATGCTTGTTCCTACAAGGTGAAATGTGTTTTTCCTCTGATTCTGTTTATGAAGCCAGATGTGAGGACCACCACAGAGAGTTGGCAGGAGATTTTCTGTCAAGAGTGGACTGTTTTGACCACTCTCTGTACAACTACCTCTGCAACAAAAGCTGTTGAATTGCTCCTGGTAATTCCAGTTCAGGGCCTGTAGCTGTAGGCTAAATACTGAGTATCTTTCAGAAATGTCCAATTTCAATTTGGTGATTTCCAGGGAATTCATAAATTGGTAAATTGTGTAGACACTTATCTATGACCTATTTCCAGTCTAGGGTACCCATTTCAAGTCTTACCCTGCCCTTCGTGACTACCGGGATTAGACACGTTTTACGCCTGATGGCACGTGGTAAGACACACAGGTTGTCTGATTGCATATGTATTTGCTGTCAGGGTGTAGTCACTTACCTCCCACCAAAGCACTTGTGTAAATTTTGATGTGACACTGACCTGTCTCCCCAGTTCCGGGCGTAGTGATGTTCCCATCTCCTCCATTTTTCCCTGTTATATCATTTGGTAGGGGGAGCAGTTTTGTGGTGATGAGCCTTCCCACTGGGATGTTGTTCTGTCCACCCCAACTTTCCTTTTGGATATCTTTGAGATATCCAAAGCAGAGCCAACTGTCTTGGATCACTATTTCCTTTTCATGTATTCAACAGCACAGGAGGATTGCTAAGCATTGTTCAGCTCTCTTCTTCCCTGGAAATTGCTGAGGGAGTGGCAGCCATCACCAAACAACTGAGAGGCGATGTCCCAGCAGACAAGAACGGTTGTCTTGTAATTTCATCATCACATGGTGCATCTCTATTCTCTACTTCTAATGTCTGCTCCAGCTCTTCCTTGTCACCATCATCAGTGTACGATGGTATCATTTATGTCTCTCCTCTCTACATCTTCAGTGTCATGCATGTATATTCATCAGGTGAAGCACTCTTCTCACCATAACCAGAGCCGGTATTTGCATAGTAATTGCTGGACACAACTGAGCAGCACCTGACCCTGGCTTACCTTGACCCTGGTGCTGCAATTCACACTGAAGTCTGCTTGAAAAAGCAAACACCCACCCCTCCCCAGCACAGGCACTCAGACTTCGCTTGTGAAGTTGGCATACTGAGTCTGAATTATACTTGCTGTTTTACACCTGGCACTGTGTTCTTTAATTTTGTGACCATGTTCTGTCCTCAAATGGCTGTCATCCTTCTGAAAACTTTAGATTTATTTGTTTAATATCTTGTAATATTTAATTCTCTTCTGGAGAATTAACTCTTCTGGAGTTTCTACTGCAATATGTGGTGATTAATATAGCTATCCAAATGATAACCATATAATTTTCCAGAGGTGCATTTTTGTCGTCTGCTTGTCTGTATTGAAGGTGGGTTTTTTTTCCAGTCAGTCTCTCTTACCAGAAGTTCATGAGTGGGGTGGTTATTATCAGAGCTAACTGAGCAGAAGACTTTAGTGACCTAGTTACTTTAGTTTCTCAGTGATGCCCAATGATAGGACAAGGGGGTAATTGGTGCAAGCTGGAGCATAGGAGGTTCCATGTGAACATAAAGAAGATTGCCTACTGTAAGGGTGGCAGAGCACTGGCATGGACTGCCCAGGGGGGCAGTGGAGTCTCCTCCCCTGGAGACATTCAAAACCCACCTGGGCATGTTTTTGTGTGACCTAATCTGGGTGATCCTGCTCTGGTGGGGGCAGGGTTGGACTAGATGATCTTTTGATGTTCCTTCCAACCCCTAACATTCTGGGATTCTGTGATCTAAAGAAACCAGAAGATTTTCATTACAAATAACTGAAAAAGTTGGAAAATTGAGTATATTCCTGATTCTGACAATTTCTTTACTTTCAAGGACAATAAAAAGTGGGAGCTTCCAGTGCTGTACACAACATATGAATGCTGTGTGTAAATGGTGCCTGCCCAACAAGGTTTACAGTCCAAATCAGCAAGGCAGATGATCAGCATTTGGAAGAGGTATAATGGCACTTAGGCAGACGGTTCAAACCAATCCCAGGCAACGTATGCCAAATGCATGAAAAAATAAACAAAGTTAGTTACTGCTTCAGTTCTCTGATGTCACATAGTCCAGCTGAGTGAGTGTAAAGCTGTGTGTGAATTAATGATTGAAAAGTGGTGTATTAAAGAGCTATATGAGAAGTAGCATGCTCAAACACCAATTTCAAAGCTAGGAGAAGGGACCACAGTTCCTGTAGGGAGGAGTTTGGCAGGAACAGTGTGTGGTGATCACAGATGGAGATGAGAAAGCAAGGGCTTTATAATATTAAGGTTCTATGCTAATGTTTTTTCACAAGCAGATACAGTGTAGAAATACTACTACTGCTCAGCTTTATTCCTTTCCAGAAATTCCTTCATCTCTGCACAATTCAGGTGTTTGTACTGTGATACTTTAAAGAAGACCTGTTAAGATAATCTGGGTTCTGAGGCCTTTCTTGTTTGTTTGTGTCTTTGGGGTTTTTTGTGTGGGTTTGGAGGTTTGTTTTTTTTTTTAATATTTTGTGAAGTTGTTTATGCTTGGGGTATTTGTTGGGGTTTTTTAGCTGTTTGGATGTTTTTAATTTGATTAATGTTAACAGAAACCTTCCAGTGATACAGCTAGGTAAATGCTTGAGTCAGCGCAAATGCGGGATAGTAGCCCCCAGTAGAACAAACCTCAAAAGTAAAGGATATACAAACTTAAACCAGTCCTATTGTCAGCAGAATAGTAATGTTCAGTCACAGCTAAAGATCGTGCATCCATTCAGGAAGGTAGGGAGATGTGCTGTTGCTTCTGGTAAGTTAAATTTCAACTTATGTTTGTTTAATTTTTAATTTATTTTTTATTTAGACAGCACATCAGTAATAAATATGAGGAGGCTTTTAAGAGAGGTAAATTTTCTTTGGGGTGCATTATCTCATCCTGCTATTAACTGTTATTTGATAGTAAATACTTGATTTAAGATATTTGATTTTGACACAAAATTTGAGAAGTGAATGTACCATACCACCATTTTAACATAAAGTCTTATACATGGAGTTTTCTAATACTGTTTAAAGGAGAAGACATGAGAAGAACTCCCAGGAATGTCATTCCCAGAATCTGAGACACCAACCACTTGGAGAAAATGCCATGTGGTGATGCTTTGTTGTCAGTAAACACACTATAGGCTGCCCAGAAGAACCTGCTTGCTATCTTCTCTACAGTGCCTGTGAGGTGCTTCTGCCTTTCTCATTGATGGAACCCTTGCAAGGCATTCAGGCACAGTTCTCAAGTGTAGAAAGACACATAAGGATAAGCACTTAGGGGTTTTTTTTCAAGGACACTGAAGTGGCTTAAGTGTTGTCGAATTCCCTTTGACTTTGGACTCTAGCTTGTAAAGCCAGTAAGACTGCTACCTGCAACTTTAGGTCTCCACCACACTGCTCTGAATATGCTGTATCAGGTTCCTTCAGCTGGGTAGGATGGAGGGAGTGTATCACTGTAGAGGAGTCCGAGGTCAGGATACTGGCTGAAGATAGATGACTTGTCAGGTTTGGTGCCTTCCATAACCCTAGGGAAGTGAGCAAGCCTATCAGTTTTTTCCCTTTTTATTGTATGTTGCCTGTTACTAGTGCAAGATTTAACAGCTCTGAGAGGAGCGCTGGAATGGGGAGATACTTGGTGGTTAGGTCTTCTTATTGTTGTCAACCAGCTAGGCTGGGAACTTGAATTTGGTGAGCTTCCTAATCACTAGGCTCTGGTGAGATTGCATTGGGAGGGAAGATCACTGACTAGGAATGGCATCTGGACACGTGGTACCTCCCAAGTGGCTCTGCATTTTACTGAAAGAAAAACCTGAGCTTAGTAAGGTAGTTTTGCACAAGCTCTGCTCCAGGTCAGTTCACAGTAAAGCAAGCTGCACATAACATACAACTTACAGTGTGAACAGCAGTCAGGCTTGAGTTCCTTTCCATTGTTCTCTTCTTCCTTAGCTATGCACTTTGAATAGCAGAGAAGAAAAAAAGGATGAAAATGTGCTGCTCAGTATTTGATCTTTCAAGGGCTGTTAAAACAAATTTCTTGTGATACCTACAAATGCTATTCTGTTTCAGCTTTAAATCTCTGACATGTTCAGTGGTGCTGGTTCTCAATTTATTTTGATTTTTATGGTGCATCTGAGAGCAACTGTTAGCTTTCCTCTCTTTCCCCTGCTTTTAGTTTCAACACTCAAGTGACAAAGCCCAAGTTTTTGCTTTAAAAAGGAAAAATTTAAACATTAGTGTTGAAGTTTTAAATATGGGAAAGTAATTAAATTGAAGTAATTAAAATGTATTATCAATTAAAAAAATAAAAGAGTTCTCTACATTAATTTTCATAGATTTTGATGTCTGAGGGTGGCTTTTGCCAATGTTTTTCATTCTGGATGTATACAGCAAGTGACCAGTATTGCCTTAATCTGAAATACTGCACTTCATTGTCAGGTGTCAGTAACTTTGTGAAAAGATTGAGGTTTTTGTGATGACTTGCTGATCATAAGTTTGTTATGCTTGTCCAAAGTCAGATTTTCTGTTCAGGAAAAGAGGCTGTAGGTTGAATTGTTCTACCAGATAATTCTTACAGTAACTAAACAAGTCTGAAGAGTTTATTTTGCACAAATAAAATCTGTGGCAGGGAATGACTATGTAAACTTGGGTATAATATTGTTGTGGAAGTAGAAGATGCATATGTAAATGGTGTGTGTCCTGGTTTCAGTTGAGATAATTTCTTCATAGCAGCTATTATGGGGCTCTGTTTTGGATTTGTGCTGAAAATAGTGTTGATAACACAAAGATGTTTTTGTTACTGCTGAGCAGTGCTTTCACAGAGCCAAGGCCTTTTCTGTTTCTCACCCCACCCCACTAGCAAGTAGACTGGGGGTGCACAAGGAATTGGGAGGGGATACAGCTGGGACAGCTGACCCCAATGGATGAAAGGGATATTCCATGTCATATGACATCATGCTTAGCATAGAAAACTGAGGAAGAAGGCGGCGGGGGAATATTTGGAGTGATACCATTTGTCTTCACAAACTGTTTCACTTGATGGAGCTCTGCTTTCCTGGAGATGGCTGAACATCCTCTTGCCCATCAGTAGTGGTGAATGAATTCTGTTTTTTCTTTGCTTGTGTGCAGGGTATTTATTTTACCTATTAAACTGCCTTTATCTCAACCCATGAGTTTTTTCACTTTTGCTTTTGCAATTCTCTCCGCCCCCATCCCATTGGGGGCAGGTGAGTGAACAGCTGCGTGGGGCTTAGTTGCCAGCTGGGGTTAAACTGCAACAAATGTGTAGCTTTGCATTTATTTTATATACATATATCTATTTCAAGAATAGTCTTAAGGAAATAGTTATTTTTAATCTGTCATCTTCACCTTCAAAACCAGCTCACCTGGTTTTGCTTGCAGGTGAGAGGAAACTTTTTGATCTACCATTTATATTGAATACACATAAATTCAGGTATCAGAGGCTCAAAGTTTCAGTAAGATTTTTGACATATGAAAACCAGATTACAAAATCGTGTCCCTCATGACCTCTACTGGAAACGGAGGTGTTGGCTGTATTCATGCATTAGAAGAATCGTGACCACGATCAAGCCTCATAACAGTAGTTCAAACAGTGCCCTCAAACTTCCATTGGTGTTTTGGAGAACTTGCTTAATTGCTCTGTGCCTCCGTTACTGACTTGTAAAACCAGTTAACTGTATTTCTTCAACTTACGTGAGTACAGAAATTTTATATGTTGTCATGCAGGGAGCTCTAGAAGTATTTGAGAACGGTGGTTTCTCTGTTGCAGAGTTCTGACATGAGTGTCTGAACGTCCATCTTGCTCATTGCTTGGTCTCCAGCAGTCACCAGCCGCAGATGTCTGGGGAATGGTGTGAGAATAGGGTAGGCAGGTAGCAATACTTTCCCAGAATATTCCCTTAGCATTCTTAATTTCATGTTCTTGGATGCTCCTGGTCTGAGTTGTCTTTATGTTTAATAGGCCTTGCTGAAGCTTTCTTCCAGAAGCAGCCTGACGTCATGCACTCCTGTCGATGCTCTTATTTTGGGGGAAAAATGCAATGAAGTGAGTCATTCCAGATGGCAAAAAACATGTCAGATTATTATACCTTAATAGGTATTTGTGTGTGGAGCTTAGTTGTGGGCTGGTTGTGGTTCATTATACTTCAAGTTATTTAATTTTTTTTTAATGTTCAGGTCTATGTGCAGTTTGTATTGACAGTCCTTGACACTATTCAAACCTATTTATGGCCCATTTATGCCACGGGAGGACCCAGTCTCATTGAGTGATACTTTTCAGTTTGTGCTCTTGCCTGAGCTGCAGAGCACATGGGACAGCAGCTTCTGCTGAACTGCTGCTGCTCATCAACTTCTGTGGGCAGGTAAGAAATGCTAGAGGCTGTTTTTTACTTTCAGCAATTCACTGTGACTCAACAGTTTGACATAGTGGAAGTGTGGAAAATTTGTGTAAAGTGTGAAGGTGAAATGAATCAGTTTTCTGCTCTTCAAATTCTGGAGTACAGGTAAAGTATCTGAATCATCATGTAGAAGTCTCTGGAACCAGAAGACAAGTTTTCAGTCTTGCCATTTTCCCAGGTTGTGGCCAGATCATTTGTAGAAATACAGAGAAAGTTTCTGGGGTCCCAAGGACACAGTCATTTTCAGTTATTTGCCAGGGTCTGCCTTTATTCTCCAAAAGGAGAGGTAACAGATGCTTCATAAACTTACCATCACCAGGTTTTGACTGTGGGTGGTGCAGGAACCTCCCCTTTCTGGGAAGGCTTAGCATTGGATAAAGAATATGGTTGTCCAGACGGGGCACTTGGCCCTGCATGGAGTGTCAGTAGATCCAGTTACTGGCTTTCAGAATTGGGTACTAATAGGAGGAGGTAACCAGTGTAAAGCAGGAATATGTGAAGACACTTGTGAACTGTTTAGAAAAGGATAAAACAGATTTTATGTATCTTACTTGATTGAATATGAATATCCTGTCCTATGGATATGGTTTAGCATAGGACAGGAATGGTTGGACTTGATCTTTAAAGGTCTTTTCCAACCTTGTGATTCTGTGAATAGTTTAAAGTGGAATACTTTTGTATGGGGAGGGCACTGCATGCTGGATGAAGGAGTGGTTTGGAAGGGATTGAGAAAATAATTATGGATGCAGTGGACAAGAAGGATGCAGTTGGTGGGACATGGCTAAATGTGGGAGTAGCTATGCTTCAAGTGTATTAAATACCAAAATTGTGCATTACACTGAAGAATTAAGCCTGAGTTTACGAGGGAAATCTTTAATCTGCTGTTTTGGTTGATCAGAATTGGGATTAAATTCAGGAAATTAAGCTGGTGAACGGGTCTAGACCACAAGTCTCATGAGGAGTGGGTGAGGGAACTGGAGTGGTTTAGCCTGGAGAAAAGGATACTGAGGGGATGCCTTCTTATACTCTACAACTACCTGAAAGGAGATTACAGCCAGGTGGGTATTGGTCTCTTCTTCTAAGTAACACAAAATAGAACAAGAGGAAATGGCCTCAAGTTGTGCTGGGGAGGTTTAGATTGGATATTAGGAAAAAGGGTCATCAGGCACTGGACCAGGATGCCCAGGGAAGTGATTGAGTCACAATCTTTGGATGTATTTCAAAGACATGTAGAGGTGGTGTTCAGGGACATGGTTTAGTGGTGGACTTGGCAATGCTAGTTTTATGGTTGGACTTGATGATCTTAAAGGTCTTTTCCAACCTAAATGAGTCTGTGATTCTAAATGCTTGGAAGGTGCTGTCTCCTGATTACCTACAGATCCTTCCTCTATTGGGGTGATAACACATGATTCGCTGCCTGGCTGGGCTTGACTAAAAGCAAAGGAAAGTAAAAATATGCTGTAAGCATACTATAGACTTTCATATATGCTTCCTTGTGTAGGTCACTTTCCCATGTGTAGTGTGATTGCCAGCAGTGATTTGGGGGAAATAAACACTGACAGAAAGAGGTTTTACTTCATTTTAGTGGGAAACTAACAAAACCTTGTAGTAAAGCTTGGCAGCAAGGTTACTACTTCTCCTGGTTGTGTAGCTTAGAAGCAGCAAATCAGAAAAGTAAGTTTGCTGCAGTCTATGAGAAAAATGATTGGAAATTAGTCTGTAATGACTCTCTGATTCTAAATGAGAAAGTATTATAAATTTTAATAAAATATCTAAAAGACAAACAATAATAACCTGGCTTGATATTTCTGGGAAAAAGGTGTAAGAAAGCCCCCACTTTACTTATTTCTAGCATGATATTTTAGCTTAATGATTATAAAAATGAGGACTGAAATATTTTTCTTGAATGCATGCTGGTATTTTTTTTAAAAACCTCAAGATTAATTTAATATTTTAGTTTATGCCCCTTTTTTCTTGCATATGGACTTCCTAAATGTTACAAAGATGCTAAAAAATTTCCACACCATATTCTACTTGTTTCTACTATATGTTTTTGCAATATGGCATAGAAATTAAAAAAAAAAATTTAGAAACCTCAATTACATTAATTTTTGGAGGCTTTTCAGACCTGCTTTTCAGACATAGAAGTGTGTGCAATGCAGGAAGCATTTTGACTCCAATAATAGGTGTACTGAAGCTTCAGTGTTTCAGACATTTGGGATACTATCTAGTCAGATATTTCTTCAGAATCTCGTTCTGTCTCTTCTTTTTTTTTTTTTTTTTTTTTTTTAAAATATATAAAGCCTTCATGATTACAGTGGCAGCCAGCTAGGTCTTCAGCAAATGTCCTACCTTTAGACTGAACCTTTATCACAGGGAAGAGCTGATCTTTGTGGCACATTCTTGTGCTCAGAAAGTCTGGGCTGGTTTGATCTGGTAGGAGGAACAAATTCCAAAGTCAAGGAATGTCCTCTTACTAGCTTCCGTCTAATCATATCTATGACTCTGTGTGCAACCATGTGTGCTAATTAGCTGGTGAGACTAAAATGCATTGCAATACCTGCTCTATAAGATATAGTTTATAAACAGGTTCAATTTGGAGGGACTTCTGAGAGGGTGCCAGTGAAAAACCAAGATATTCAATGATTGCTAAGTGTATTTCAATTCTGAGTCTAACGTGTGGATATGTTCTTTAGTGATTTGGAAATTCCTTAAATCCTATCTATTGTGGCTTCAAATGAAGCAGCGCACCCCTCCACACAGATGCTCACAGGTAGAATTTGGTCTTTCAGGCTTACTGTTCTTTCATTTGAGAAACCATATTTTAAAAGATGTTTCTCCAAGATCTATTATTTGTCTTTGTAAGAATTTATATGTAACTGCTAGTTCTATGTTTACTGCCATGTGCTTACTGCTCTGCTTCTCTACTGAGCAGTGACTGTATTTTAGTATCAAAACCATTTAATGTAAAGGCTTGCTTTCCATACGGTTTTTGGAGTCGTCATTCCTCCTTTATATCATGCATAGAAGGTGAGGAATTATTAAGGAGCTTGTTTCAAATGTGTATTTTTCATTTAAATGCAGTCTGGAATTGCTCGGATTTTTGAAGTTGACAAGGAAATAATCATCGATGCCGTAGCTCAAAAAATGTGAGTTAACATTTGCACCAGCCATGGATTTTTTTTTTTCAATTAGCACTCCCTTAGAAAGCCCATTGCCCCCCCAGCTTTTGTCAATGTGCTGTAGGAGAAGAGCAAATAGATTGGAAATGCTCTGCAGCTCAGGCTCCTGGGAAAATGTAACAGGTGTTACAGCTCAGCTGGGTATGAGCTTTATGAAAAAGACCCTCTCAGACTTTACCCATAGAATTCCCTTTCCTAGCCAGAGCTTCAAGTAGGAAGAAACTAATGACTTCATTACCATCTCAATTCTGGGAAATGCTTGGTCCAGACCTGAATCATTAAAGGAAAGGTATAGTACTCTGTGTGACCTTACAAGATCAAAATGTTATTTAGAGCAATTCCATTAGTCAAGGCTATAAACCTGAAAGAACACACCCTTTTGCGTTGGCTTTTGGGCCATAAAATGTATGTGTATGTCAGGAGGAGGGGGGCAGGAGGTGGATGGGGGGGGTGTTTGGGAGGGGGTGGGGGGAGAAAAAACATATTCTACACTCATTGTGCAGCACAATTTCCTATGCTTGCTTTGAAAAGCCTCCACTTCCAGCACTTCTTCCCTTAACTCTGTGTTGTGACATGCTTAATGGCTCTTGTTGTTCTCACTCTTCTAGGGGTTTCTAATTGGGGATGATACTGAAGCCAAGAATGATGTCAAAATTTCAAGCCATACCAAAAAAAAAATTGCTGTAGCAATTAGAAGCAACTTTATTTTATTTATTGCATCTTTTGCTAGCTTAAAAAAGAGACCAGCATAATGTACTGAACACTGACTTGGGATTATTTTTCTTTTCTCCATTACTGCTTTTGCAATAATAAGAAACCTCACTTAGTGAAGCTGTGTTCTTGCTACCTGTCTAGAATTCCTTTACCTAATGCTAATGCTGCTTTTGAAGCCCTGGCCTGACAATCTCTCAGTAGTAGAACAAAATGTTCACGTTTTGGGTAACTTTAATGGACCTGGTCAATGAGGAAAAACTAATTGCGTTTTTCCACGCAAACTGGCATAAAGCCTTTTCTCTTCCTGCACAAACGTTCCTCTGTAGGTAAAGGTGAGTGTAAGCTCACACAAAGAAATGTGTTAGTTAATGCTTGCTTTAAAGGAGGATTTGCCAAGAAGTAATAGAAGCATGGTGCAGTGTTTTGTAGAAGGTCTTGAAGCCTCTGTGATATATAGGTGTCTGCAATGCCTGGATCTCATGCCCAGAGGGAAGCTATATCTTGTACATCGAGCCAGTAATGTGAGTCAGTCTGGTACTAGTGGGCACACAAAGAATGCTTGTTTTGGTGGACATGTGTCTGTGTTGGTATTTCCTGAAAGTGAAGTCTTTAAAAGGCAAGACTTGGCCACGCAGTGCAGGACACTTTGCTGGTGGTCTCATAGCTTAACTTCAGCTGGATGCATCTCTCTGAGGTCATTGCAGTGGTTACCGATGCATCCTGCCCTCTTCTGCAAAGTACTCTCACCTTGTAACAATATGTTCTAGAGTGAAATTCTTACAACCCATTACCACAGTTGTTTTATTTTAACTCTTTCCTTTCTCAAAGAGGTGAAATTGGCGATTGGAAGCTGGAGCTTGTGATTGGCATTTGAGATGAGGCTTCAATTATTTTTTTTTCTTATTGATACACCCTAGGATTTCCTTTCCTGCTTTCTGCCTTGTGCCACTGGTTGCTCGTTTTCATGCAGTGATCACCTGGCTTTCCTAGGTTCTCTTCCTTGTTCTTTCCTAGCGATAGATCTGTAGTCTGAAGAATGACATCAGCCCTTAAATATATGGCCTTGCACTTCATACCCCTGAGTTTCACTTATATTTAATCCCTTTAATCCTCAGCGGATCCCACTTAGTCCACTGCAGTGGTCACGTGAGCAAATGCAATGGACACCTCTTACTTCCCATGAGAGTGTTGTGTGTGGCATTTAGCAGCCTCAGGTCTATGGGTTCTTTAGGCTGCTGTTCCTGAGCAGTTAGGTTGGCAAACACTGTACACTTGCTAGTGATGGTTTTGACATTAGGAATTGGATCTTTGAGCCTTAGTCTTCTGCAGCAGGTCTGAGCTGTGCTGTATTATGTAGGTTAGCTTAACTTGGGTATACAACAGGTACAGTTGCATTACCAGGATGTTTGTTTCTGAGCTACTACCTGCTGTGATGCTGCATTTTGGTGCTCGGCTATAGCCTTAGTGTGTTATGTCTTTCATTTGGCTTTGCTTAACAAGCCCCCCTCGTTCTGTAAGTCTGGCTTTGTATTTACTCTCCCGGGTTCCTGTAGCAGGTGGCAGGCTGTTGTGTCGAGTTCTGAGGGAAGTGGGTGAAGGTGTACAGACAAACATCTATTGTCTCCCTGGAATATACTGATATGACTGGTTCATGAACTGGAAATGGTACACTTCTGGTAAAAGTCTTCTGATAGGAAAAGACAGTTTTGTTACTTAAAACCAGCATAAAACATCCCCACCCCCCCAAATATTGATCTTTGATTTTTTTTTTTTTTTTTTTTAAGTAAGTAGGTGGACTATTGTGGATAAATGCTGATTGGACTGTGTACTGTTGTTTGCAACCCAGAACAAAAATTATTTCTTAGTTTAGCCTCTAAAACCTGGAAGAATCCTTAGAAAATCCACACTGCAAAAATCTGTTGTTTAGAAAACCCAGAATTTTCAAAGTGCAAGAGAATTAGAATATTGCCACATACCCATTAAGAAGAAACTAATGGTAGAGACTTAATCATGGAACATCTATTTGTACCTCTGTGCTAGTTTGTGCATCACAATGCCCTTTATCCAGGCACCTAGGAGGACTCTTCTAATGGGAATTTTTTAACCCTTTCAGTGAATCTCTGTGGCAGAACAGTTCTACAGGTACTTCAAGCCCAGATGCTTGAATAATCCAGGCATTATCCAGTGAATCAGTTTGGTGCACCTAAGTAGACATTGTAGTTGTATGCTTCCTTGTTGTGGTTGTACGTTTTGAATGTATCTATTTTGTGCAGCCTTGTTGTGTTGAGTTCGTTTTGCTGGTGATGTGCTTTACAGGTGTGAAGGTGAAATTTTACTTTTCGTGGTTGTGGTGTGAGTTCTGCCATGGTGACTGTAGGCCTGATATGCACAATAAAGGAGGCTGGTGTCAATAATATTTCTGGATGGGTGATAGCTGAGGGTGATTTAAAAAAAAATCTTCAGTAATTCTGACCTGTCTTCTATAAAGTGGATTCCTTTGTGAGAATTATATCAACATTGCATCCCCTGGTTAAGCAGCAGGCTATACCACCTCAGATGTAACCAGATGTTCACCACCCTGTCGTCATATATATAAATTACTCCCGAAACTATTTTCTGACACTTTTAGGGAGCATGCTCCCTGATCCACGTACAGTGTTAAGAGACTCCATGCTTACCTGTCCCTGCAAGGCACGGTGAACTGGAACTATTCAGTACCTACTCAGTGACCAGTGTGTTTTGCACAGAAGTCATCACTGAGGTGTGCTGTTTGTTAATTGCCATCCTGGATTTCATTATGCCCACTGAAAGACGTTCCCTTCCGATGCCATTAAATGTGTGGCTGATTCCCTCGCTCTGTTTGCAGCTCACATGTTGTTTTCATGTGGTGTCTCACAAATTAGGTGAAAGCACCTTTCTCTTGTTCTAGGTGTTGCTTGTTAAAGGTGTTGCTTATTGGTACAGTGTGGCTTGGACCATATCACTGCTTGAAAGGTCTAGAATGTCTGTGTGTAAGGCAAGTGTTAGAGTGGTCCAAAGGGTGTGTTTTGCATTCCAGTATTGGTCAGAAGTCAGGACTTTGCCTAATAGCTGCCTTTTTCTCTGTGACAAGATGAAAACAGCCTTTTCTTTAGCAGTATATTACGACATGTATTTAAAAGGGGGGGGGGGAAAGATAAAACCAAAAAACTTAGAACCCCAGTTAGGAGAGTCTAGGTATTGACAGGATTTTTTTCTAATCAGGAGAAATTTATGTATCTGTGTGTAGGATCGTTAAAGTAGCTATTTTCCCTTCACCTGATGGTGCTTGCAGTTTGTATTTCCTGACACCAGAAGTTCATTGTATTTAATAAGCAACTTCCTATTGCATTAGCAAATTTCCATCTGGTTGGAAAGGTACCTGATTCTATTACTATATTTGTCTTCACGGCTGTGATGCAAAACATAATTTGCTTATAGCTTCATAAATATGGCTAATGCAATGATATGTATATCATATTATCCACAGAAAGGTTTTGCTTTGTGCAGGGTACTACTGAATTTATGAATGAACAGAGAGCATGAACCGAGAGGGGAGGTAACTGCTGCTTCTATAAGCTTGGAGATGTCCCAAAACTTTACAGAGGCTTTAGAAGGAAGATTAGAGGGAAGGGTAAAAACAGAAATAAAATTACTGTCTGAAAATGTCAATGCTTTTTGTGTGTGAGAGAGAGGGGGCAAGCGGTACCTACATTTTTCATGTGAGCAGGATTTTGGAGAGGTGTCTGCCCTCTGGAAAAATGAATATATGGGATGATGGGATGTCTCACTGAAATCTTACTCTTCCAGCTTGGCAACACTGTCCAAAAAATAAAAACCTATAAGCATCATCATTTAAAAACCCAACCCTAATTTGAAGCTTTAGAAAGGGCTGGGAAGGAACTATTGAGGGAAATATTAGAAAGGACAGGATTTTATCACCTGAGTTTTTCAAGTTTCCAGGAAGCCTCAGCAAACAAGTCATCTTTGTGAATTCTGTTACCAACAGAACCATGTGCACAGCATTACTCTTATGTCCATTTTGGAGCTGTTCAGAAGAGGTGTGGATGGCTTTACTGACTTGCCTGTTGTCTCAAGAAGCCTGCAGCAGATGAGGAAATTAATCCAGGAGTTCAGAGCTGGCTCCCTGAGATGCTTGCAACAAAATCCCTTCTGGGAAGGGACATCTAGAAACATCCCTGCTCTGAAGAACATACAGACTAGATGTGAGGTGAAGCAAAGGAAAAAGGGAAGTCAGTAGCAGAGTTTGAGGTTTTAGTTTTTAAAGAAATGAAGAAAAAAAACCCCAACAACCAAACAAGAAAACAGGATGCTTACATCCACATCAGTACTTACTCTTCTGTTGCTAAATATGTGATAGCATGGAGTACTGCAGCATAGAGGGTGAGCAGGGTAGGAGGTCTTCCTTGACAAGGCCATCCCCCTGTGATCTGCTGCTTTCAGCTCTCCTTGTGGCTCACCTTGCTGTCACAGCAGAGCTGCAGGTTCCCAGTGCTGACAGCTACAGGGCCACTCTGTGGGACGCAAGTGTATTGATTTCCAAATGTCATCTCCCAGTGTGACACAGCCAGGAGACGTGTGCATCTCTTGCCACCTTACCTACAGCTTTGAATGGCACTCAGGTGGCGCCATGCTCCATGGTGGTTGTCGTATGGCTTATGTGGATGTCCTACCTTTCTATTCCAAGGGGGTACATGCCTGTTTTTAAGTGTGATATGCTGGAGACAGAGCGGACCAAGCTGTGTGAAATGATGCTGGCCCTTGCTATCCACAGATAATGGTGGGGATAGCTCGTGGCTTCTCCAGTGCATAGAAAGACCATGGAAATGCTGATAAATTATTTGCTGTGTGTTTTGTCACCACAAATTAGTGCATTGATGAGGCATCCTGCAGAAGCAGTCTTTGTCTTTCTGAAGATGTGCAAGTATATTTACCAGTGAGTACTAATGAAGTGTGCTTGTGAAGGAAATGAAGCCTCAAGTGTGTGTAATTATGTCCCCTTCCTTCTACGATAGCTGCCAAGAGCTTGATAACAAGAGGCTGTCACCTATAACAGCAATAGGGATTTTGTCTGTTATCTGGGCCATTTGCTCAGTATATGAAGAACCCTGTAGGAGCCATGTCTGTAAAAGGCGCTGGGTGTCAGTCTTAAATTCAGAAGTCGTTGTTTTCAGAAATGTGTGAGTTTAAAGATATTCAGTCTTACTGGGTGTTTCGTGACACGTCAGGCATCCATCTTGTCTGTCAGTTTCATCTGAAAGCTCTAAGTATGTTCTGAAGTCTCTTGTTACCTTCATTCTTAATTAGGGTTTATGCAAGACTATCATAGTCTGGTTCCTTAAAACTAGACTGCAAAAGAAGTGTATGATAGGGTCACTCATCCTCTCTGGAAATTGAATGTCTGTTTTATGTGTCAAGATAAGGACCATGGACCCTAACTTGAGGCAGTAATATTTGACAGCTTTGACTGGAGTTTTCTTGTTTCATCAGATGTTTCACAGGATAGCCTAACTCTATACACTAACGAAATCCTCTAAGATGTCAGGCTGCAATCTTACATCATACTGAGAAATAAAGAACTACATGGGAAGCATGTGATTCTGGACTTCAGGATTTTTCCAAATAGCTGCATGTGTTGGCTGCATAACTGATGGTCTGAAAATAAATCAGTCCCAGAAATGGAGTAATGTTCTTTGAGTCTTTGTTAGCAAGTAGATATTATATCAAGGGTGTAGCCATGCAGTAAAAAAATCAATTATCTCTATGAAATAACTATGCAGGTAGTCTTCCTTTCCTGATTATGACAGCTAGCTTGTTTGTTTGTTTGTTTGTTTTTTCTTTTTTGCCCCTGACAGACATTATCCTTCTTTTGTTATTGAGAGAAAGAGGGTGAGACAGTTCTGAGAATCAGGCAACTTCAAGTCTGTTGTAGATTCATGTTTCCACCATATGTATCCCTGTGTATTCAGTATTGGTGTTTATCTAAGCATGATCGTGATCAACTATCTTGTTAAAAAAAGTATTCTTTGGTGTTTATGTTAAACTACCACTAATTATATCTTTTGGGTTAAAACCAGTCAAACTGAGCATCTGTTATGTTTGTGAGCAGCTGGCTAGTGCATCTGGGAAAAACTATCCCTGGATGTGGAGAGAGGTGGAGGATGGAACAGTTAACTGCCTGAGGAACAGCTCACTGCCACTGGGGAGGCTGGTCTCTGTCCAAAACTGTGGTGGGTCTGGTAAGAAGCCTGGTGGGCACAAAGAGGATAGTACGAAGTCACTGTGGTGCTGACTGCCAGAGCTCCCGCAGAAGCATCTGTTTTTGGAGCCAATGGCCTTGCTTTTTGGCCAGTGACCATAGTTTCCATACATATGTAGTCAGTACAGTGCCTCCAGTAAATAGTACTCTGCTGTATTTGCTGCAGGAGCTAAAGAATTCCCATTCTGCCTGGAGTTGGACACCAACAAATACAGCAAAGATCTTATTAATGACCAGGTGGGCAGTGAAGTGCCAGCACCTCAATCTGGAACTGGCAAGAACTGCCAGAAATAGAGTCAGGAAGAAATGAGAATTGAGAACAAGTGACAAGGAGTGTTATTAGGTTCCTCCTCCTTGGGCTTCTGATGGTTTAACAGTTTGGGAAGAGAAAACTGAGTTGTTCCGCTGATAAACATTAAATTAATTATAATTGGTTTCTAGGCTATTGTAAAAAATGGATAATACTTATTAGCTTTTCTGGAATCTTTACCTTTTTGGAAGCATTGCTATGAGTCAGTCTGAGAGAAAGGGACTCTGCAAAGAAAAGAGAGCTCATGCATGCCCATAAACTCTGAAGCTCAGGTGTATCAGAATTAGGTATTGGTGTATGGTAGATCCTAACTGTTAAAGACACATTTCTATCCTGCCTCCCTCCCCTGCTTCCCTGGCAACAGGTTGGAGAAGCATGAATGAGACAGAGCTGACTTTACACCCCTGCCCTGTCCTGGAAAATGGAGGATCTGGAGCTGACAGCACAATTGAAAGAAACAGTAGCTTGAGTGCGTTTATTCTGCTTAGTGCAGTCAGCACTTCATCTATATAAATACAAACTATGCTTCTACATTCTGGTGTTACTCTCAGGTGTAAAATAGGTACAGAAAATCAGGATTTAAATATAATTTCTTATGAATTGTAAAATTTTTCTGCTAGAGTCTAATGTGTGAAGTAAAAATTAAGCGTTGTATTCTATCCCACTGCAAAGAAGAGTTTGGAACTTCTTACCCACCCTCTTCAATGTGTCAGTAGGGAAAACAGGGCAATTAAATCAATGGGGGTGTGTGTCTGTTTTCTTCTGTTTATTGGGGGGGAGGGGGGGGAGGCAAGGACATAATTTACTTTTTTTGTAAACAAAGAGGATAATTTGTCCTGAGGCCTAGTGAATAAGCCTACACTTTTGTTTAGGATATATGATTCTTCGTTTTCCTCACATCTGTCCACCCTCCTACCAAGTGAAATTTTGTGGGATGCTTTAAGTACATAAGCTGTACTTGTACACATAAAGGCAAGGCTTGGTTGTACCCACTTTTTGTACCTGTGACTTCTCTACTTAGATGTGAAGTGAGTTTAAATCCCATCATATACATTATCCTTTATGGGATGAGCTTCACTTTGTGTGCTCAAGCACAAAAGCGATGCCTGTGAATGGAGGGCTACTGTTTGGTGGTCCTTGGTTTCCTTTTGGGTTTAACTCACACTTACAAGGATTCCTGATAGTTTCAGGAAACTTCTGTGGAGTCTTCCTGACAGTTAGATCTCTTGCTTGGTACTGTGCAGCCGAGGAACAAGATGTGACAATTATTTTATCCCAGAGTAAAATGGGTAGATAGTATTTCATTAACATCCTCCCTCTAGAATCTGTAATCTTTACTCAAATGCGATCGTGAATGTTTATATGAGATGGAAAATTCAGTATATTTCTCACGTTATATATGACTGAGATGCAGTGAAGCTCACTTGCTGGTTCATCAGTCATTGTGCTCCTGATACTAACAGAAATTGAAATGATAGTGTCGATCCATTGCTCTGCAAGGAAACAGATGTAAAAGAGAGACAAACCAGTAATGCAGCTAACACAGCTAATCTCGTAATCCTTACTCAATTTCCTTATAGTACAATTAATTATTTTTGTTTGTTTTTGTTATGGGAAAGTGTGTTGTGATAACTTCCTTTAGCAGCTCAAAATGTAACACCAAACTCCCTGCTGGCATGACTTCAAGAGCCGCGCTGTGCCAGCAGATAATTTGGCCTAGATTATTTTAAAGAAGGTTGTCAGTCTTGTTTTTCCTTGTTACAAGCTTACTGTGGTAATATCAAATATTTATTCTACTGATTAGAGCTTTAACTCTAAACAGACTCAGCGGTGTAATCTCTTGACCTGTGTGGTGACAGACAGCACCCCTCACAGAGCTGTTTGGGAGTGATTCCTCTTGGGAAAATTTTTTGTATTGCTAGAAATCTCAAAACCGTGGGTTTTTTTTGTGCAAGTGTTGTCCTTTTTTGCCCTTGCTTGAAATACTTAATGAAACTTCCTCATCACAAACATGGGAGTGAAATCCATGGCTCTTCTCTCTCCTTTTTAACTGCTTTTCCCCCCGGTGTAATTATGCTCACTCACCTGTATACACATACACAACTGCGCTCGCTCACCTGTATACATACACACACGCTCACGTGTGTGTGCACAGCATATGTGGTCAGGTACTCCTCCTGGCTTCAGAAAAGGAAACATTAACATTCCATTAGCTGCAGGGTTCACACAAGGGGTCTATAAAGAAATCTGTGTTCCAGAGCATGTTGAGAGGAAAACATAATAAAAACATAGGTGCTGCTTACATCACTCACTAGCTCACTGATGTATTTGTGTCCCTGTTCCCTCTCCCCTGCCTACAACCTCTTACATCTCCTTGGAACGAGGACTCCCCTCCCCTTTAGGAAGTCTCTTTCATTCATGTTTTGAAGGAATTTCTTAATTCTCTTTCAGCAAGATTACTGCCATCCGTGCCCCTTTTCCTTCTCTCTGCCTTTGCCAGAGAGAGAGAGAAGAGCAGGGCCTGCCCAGATGGTTGAGGACCAAAAAGAAGGAACATTTTCTCATGCTTTTAAAAAGACCACTTTCTTTCCTGCCTAATATTTAGCTCCTTCAAATGCAAATGGAGAGGTTTCACTCCAAGGTTAGCATAACAATTATGGGAAAGCTTTAAATCTGAAGCATTTGTTTACACGATGAAAGGAGTCCACAGTCCAAAAGCTCCGAGGCCAGGCCTTTTCAGTAGCTATTTTCTGACTAAGTAGTGAACTGCAAGTCAATTTTAGACCACAAAGAAAACCAATTTATATCAGTGTGTAAGCTAATTTTGGAGGGAGTTCTACTTTATAAACGATGGTGTGTTTTTTGCTTTTTTTTAAAGTGACTGTTACTGAAATAAACTCCTGATTTCCCCCTCCTCCAGCCCTTTGCATCTTGCTGTTTAATGAGACCCCAGGTGTCTTGGATGCTAATGATGGTTCCCCAGTACCCTCAGAAGAAGGGACATGGAGGACCTGGGGAATCAGTTTCATTAATACCTAGGTTGTCCAAAAGCCTTTACTGATGCTCAGGAGTGAATTCCAGATGGATAGAGCTCCTGTCAAGTATTTTTCTATCTTGCTTTCTGTTGAAATTGCTTTTCTGGTTGCTTAGTCTCTGAGTGCAACCTCTTCTTAGTGAACTTTTCATTGGTAAAATGTTCTGAAGTGAAAATTCTTTGGTACAGTTATTCCATGGAAGCTGTAAGATGTTTCTGTTGTAAGCAAATTTCTTACTTCTCCATTGCTATTCTTTCAGTATACCACAATCCTGAAATAATATTATTGCTGTATAATACTATTTGACAACTAATGTTTCCATGTCTTTTGTTTGTTAGTCCCTTCCCCCAAAAGCCCTCTCACTGTCTACCTTGACTTTCAGTGGCACCGAAGTACCTGTGCGTCCCTTGGACCCTTTGCTGAATGTCTTCTTCAAAAAGGTGGTATAGAAGCAATGTGCTGCTGTTGCTTCTCATCCCAAAATAGACTGCAGTGCATCAGATGATGTGCATCAGAGGTAACTTTGGCCAGTGATTGCGTGGGAGGAGTATGTTGTTGCCTAGATGCCAAGCCAATGTCATCAGCAAAAAAACAAATGGGTTTGGTTTTTTGGAGATAAATTTCCTGCTCTATGAAGCCTATCTTGGGTTTGTTGGGGAAAGGGCTTCCACTGGTCCCAAGTATTTGGGGTCTTTAGCCTCTACACTCTGGGAGAAGTTTTCTTTGTGGAAAGCCTCAGGAAAGCTTTTCAGAATGTGGTGGTTTCCTGAGCAAGGTGGCTGCTTTCTCAAGCAAGAAACTTCGTACAGATGCCACAAAACCCTTCAGTGTTGTTCTTAGTTTTATGTATTGAGAACTAACCACTTGCTGGTTTGGTCTCCCTAAGCTTCTGAGCAGACAGAAAGTAGAGAATCCTAGAAAGCATAGCTGGAGGGGCATAGGCTATGCAGTCCAACTTCCCTATCCTCTGGCAAGATCACCAGTAGCAATGTCTTTCCCGTCAAATGCTTGTCTAACCTGTCTTATGAAACTAGAATCTGGCTCTTAAATAGTCACCCGACTTGTCAACTCCTGTGGAAACAGACCATGTGAAATAAGTGGTTCCCTTGATTGTTAACTAGAGTTAACACAACCGTATGCATCTCATATTTGTTGAGTTCGTGAATTGCTTTGAAAACGTTCTTTGACACTGCAGCCAATACAGCCAGGCTGATGAGTAGGAACAAATTGAAAGAAGCCAGTGCAAAGCAACAAACAGGTTTCAGTGAACCTCGGAGGAACCTGTCACTAAGAAAAACCTGCAAAGCAAAGAATTAGTGCTAGGGTGTGAAACCCCTGTGTTTTTGTGAGGCCATTTCTGTGTGGTTCGGTCTCTGCTCTTAGTCTCGTGAATCTGTTTAGCAGGGGGAGGGTGTTTTTGGCTTCCAGTACCACTTCCTGGTTGATTAATATTCATCATCATAGTTTTTCAGTGTTGGTGATGGCTGGAACTTGGTATTAATATAACTGCTACTGGATTAATAATTCTCAGATTGTAGTCCAGAAAATTGTCTAACATTGTTTCTCAGATAGCTGTAACTGGTATCATCTGTTGTTCATCCTTTGGAGTTGGTTAACTTCTGAGTGAAGTTACTTTCTCTTCTGATTCCCGTTATCATAAGTTCATCTTGGAGTTTTTTAATTAATAAGTTATTTTAGTTGGTCCTGTAGAGTGACAAAAGATTATAGCTGTGCCAGACATTTCCTTGTTCCTTGTACTTAGAAACCCTTGAAATTTGTTCAGTCTGTATGTGAGCAAACTAGAATTTGGAAATAACAAATCTCTGTTACTGCAGTGCTGTGCTCAATCTTCTCTTAAAAGATTTTCTTTGAATTAAGTCTGATGGGGGAAAAAAAAAGAAAGGTAATCTCATAAGGTTGCACATCTCCTTTTGAGACTCAAAGTTATTCGATATCATCATTGTATAATAAGAAGAAGACAGGCTGAGAGAGTTGGGCTTGTTCAGCCTGGAGAAGAGAGGTCTCCGGAGAGACCTAAGTACAGGCTACCAATACATAAGGGGGTCCTACAGGAAAGTGGGAGAGGGACTGTTCGTCAGGGAGTATAGTGATAGGACAAGAGGTGTAATGGCTTCGAGCTGAAGGAGGGTAGGTTTAGATTATATGCCCTTTACTATGAGAGTGGTGAGGCCCTGGCACAGGTTGCCCGGAGAGGTTATGGAAGCTCCATCCGTAGCAGTGTTCAAGGCCAGCTTGGATGGGGCTCTGGGCAACCCGGTCTAGCAGAATGTCTCCTTGCCCATGGCAGGGGGGTTGGAACTAGATGGGCTTTGAGGTCTTTCCCAACCCAAAGCACTATTCTATTAACCAACCTCTCATGCAGCTAACGATAGCTAATAATATAGTCCCTGATTGGGGTGTTTGGGGTGTATTTATGATGTAAATGACAAAAGCAGTTCTGCAAGAAGTGTACTAAGATCTTAAACTCCCTTAAGACTGCCTATCACACTTCTTGTTGTGGGTAAGATCCTCTTTCCTTTTAATACATTTAGGAGATCTTTCCTAGATCTTCTCCAAGGTTTGCAGGTTGTAATGACCCTATAGGAGTCATTTAAAGTTGTCATTGCAGCAATTCCTATTGTGAAGAGTTAGTATGTGTGCTAGCCTCTTGTAAATCTGGAGATATAGAACGTTTTTATAAGTTTTATATTTATTATGCCCAATGACAGTTTTAAAAAAAAAAAGAACAAAAAACCCACAACAAACCCCAAATTCCCTCTCTCAAAGGCAGGGCTTGCTAGCCCACTAAGTGTATTTTGAAGAAATGCTTACAAAAGGAAAGATGGCCTTTGTGTCATTGTAATGCTCAAGGCTTCATCTTTTAGGCCTTTCTTTGTAGCAAGGGATAGGTTATACAGCTATTTTTTAACCTTTGACCTTTTAACCTTTTGGGTTGGAAAGCAAGACTGCTATGAAAGCTTTAGCTACCCAAGTGGCAATAGCAAGCCCATTTGTACTGCTTTAATGCAGGTTCTGTATGTTAATTCCCTAGTAATGTAATCAAGAAAGCACTGGCATTCAGAACCAGCAAGTACCTAGTACTCACTTCACCCCCTGACCATAATGAATGTAAAATGCTGGTAGTAATAGATTGAAATGAAAAACTCCTTCATCTGGGCCTGCAGGAGATTTGCAATCACATTTTGATTCTGAGTGCCGCTTGATTTGGGGGATTAATGTGTGGGTAGATCGACCTCTCTTGCAGGAGCAGTTGTTTTTGTGCTAACTGTGTGAAAAACAAATTTCAAACAGATGGCCTGTTGCCCTTCTCTTGCAATTCATATTACCACCTGTTTGGTTCTTCAGTATTAATACCTGCTCTGAACTCTTCAGGGTTTTTCCTTCTTTTCGTGTCTTACAGGGAGGAGGGTGAATTTTATTATCAACAGGAAAAATCAGCTTCCCTTTTTTCTCCCCTTTGCTGTTGCCCTTGATTGACTTGGTTAATTTAAAAATTGTTAATTTGTGCTTTTCAGAGCAAAATTAAGCTGTTGCTCTATGTTCTAAGCTATTTCTACCCGAGAAGTAAATTATGCTGTATGTATTCTATGCAAAAAAAAAAAAAAGGCAAACCCCACTTCTGTTCAGATTAGATTTCTATCCATTTACCTGTTTTAGGCACATCAACTACCTTTAGTTTCTGGTATTGGCTTTGTAGTGAGAATATTAAGCTACATATTCCAGAATTGTCTAAGCAACAGTAATATGAGCATGTATACTGCAATACCTGCCTGAGAGATAATAATATGAGCCAAATTCTTATTGCATCCTGGTTTATTAAATAAAATATAAAAAGAAAAGCCTGCTCAGGTGCATCTTTTGTCTTTGTGCTTGCGACTACGTAACCAAACAGAAAGCGGAGCAACAAGCTCAAGCCCAGGTTTTGGTGGTATTTAGAAATTCCACAGCAGGCTTTTGAAGTTGCACTTACATGGTCTTAGACAAAGTATAAATATGTCCTAGGAGATAGCAATCCCAGTTTATTTTTTACCAGTTGAGGATTACAAATGACCTGGAAAATGTATTGTCCTTTCTTGTTACCTTGTGTTTTCCCGTCAGCTTTGTGGATACTAAGCAGGTGATGCTGTTACCTTATGTCATGTTTTGTGTCCTTTTTTTACATTTATCTTTATTTAGAATTATTAATTTTTGGAAAATTGTGTGGGTAAAGGGGTCAGCTTCTTATACCCTGAAAATCAGGTGATGTATATTTAAGGTTATAACTGATTCTGGTTATATAGAGCTACATTGTGTGGTGCAAAATGACATTAATGTGCATAAGAATCTGGCTCATAAACTGTAATAGGAAAGGGAAGGGGAACTTTCAGTGTGCTACTTGTCTTGCAATAGGTGGTTTGTCAAACTGATTAAGATGTTTTTGTAATGCAGGGAAACATTTCCCCAAAAACCCCTGCTATTGCAGACAAATCCTATCTGGAATCATGAAAAACTGAAGTTTGTTTTGTGATAGTAGAAATTACAGTCAGAATCAGCTGTGTCTCTTATATCTTTTGTTAGATCAAAATAGTGGTGGGAAATAGCTCTGTACTCCTGAATGGATGGATGAAAATGATGCAGACCGCTGGCATGCTCTAGTGTTTGGATCACGCTTCCTCCCACACCAGAAAATAATGTGGTAGAATGTTAGCCAGTGCCAGTCTTGTTAGCAGAGACTGTTTAGGAGTGTTTAATTGTCTATATTAAAGGCTCTCCAAAACTCCATTTTAGTTATATAATTTATATACATATAATACATCATCATATGTATTATATGTTATATGTTATGTTTGACTTCCTCTTGGTCTTTAATGTATTCCTGTAATTATGTGGGATTCCTTTCATTATAGGCACTTGATACTGCTTTTGAATGCAGGACATCTAGTGTTATGATGCCTTGAACCAATGCCCTACAAGTCCTAACTGTAGCAGCACTAATGTAGTCATTAAAGACTATGTTCTGCAATATGTCACATCTCCTGGCAGAAAGGGGTGGAAAGGTTACTGGATCTGAGCCCTGAGTGGTGTAACAGGTTGCCTTCGTAAGGGTAGTGCAAAAAAACCTGCATCTGGAGCACTGTGGTTGTACCAGTCCTTCTGTAGTAGCTCCATGCTAGAGGCTCTTCCCAGACTGGAAATGGGGGAATGATGGTGCTTGCTTTTGACACTTACTTGGAGTGCAGCTGGATGTGAAATTTAAATCTATGAATCCTATGTCAAGAAGAGCTAGAGTCTGATTTGACAACTGGCTCCTATAAACATGTCTATTTCCTATTAGAAGAAGTACTGACAGTAGATAGTCAATTTAATTATGTCTAACCTACTGCGATCAGTATTAAATAGGGTCCTCGCTTTTGCTCAGTAGCCTTAAAGGCTTTAAAAGATATCTATTCCAATTTTGGTAAGTGAATACCAGTGCTGTTCTGTGGAAATACACGAAGAAACAAAACTTTACCAAACAAATGCTTTTTCAGAGAGCCATGAATAGATCTACATCTTGCCAGCTAGATAACACTACAGAAAATATTAATCCTTCATCAGCTCCCACCCTTTAACATGCAGAGAAAGGTAGCCCCTATCACCCCAAATTCTGCTGCTGCTGCTAAGACAAAGACAGATTAATCTACTTACTCAAATAGCAAAATATATTGCATGACTAGCAGACAAAGTAAATTCTAATTAGAAAAGATTTGTGTGACAAATTCTATGTTAAATGTTTTGCAAGGATATGGGTAATGTTAGCACACAGAACACCAGCATGACTGATGTTGGTATGTTTTAAAACAAAAAAAGAAGACATACAAAATGTGAAATGAGTCAAAGGGGAAACATCTAGTAGTGAAGAAGAGCGCTCTTGACTTACAGTAAGCTTTTATTGCTGACCTGGCCAAATCTGTGGTAATGTGAAGCTTGCTGTATTTGAGGCATTTGAGATGCCCACTAATGAAATATAGAAATGAGATAACAAGCATTGGTGTTGGTGCAGCAAATATACCTCCTTGCTTCACATCTTTTATAGTAGATAATAAAAAGAAAGCAACCAAAACACATAAACCTCCAAAAGTGAATTGCCAATTTGCTGACCGGTGCTTAAAATTATAAATCTATAGTGTGAGTGCTTCCATGCTGAGTCCCTTGTCATTGGGCCTTTATGCATGAAGTGGGTGGCTACTGTCAGTACTGTCACGTGTAACTCTGTAGACTCAGTCTGAGTTGCAGTGCTGTCATTCAAAATACATCTTATTTTGGCCAGTTTTGTGATGAGAAGCAACTCTTCATTCTGGATGATGTGTAGGTCAGCTAAGGAAAAGCCCTGTGCAGTGAAGAACAAATATTTGCTTCTCCCTGTGCAATGTAGATCCCTTATTTAAAAATAAAAACCAGGAAGGAGATGATATATTGTGATATAGCTTTGTATGCACTTAACTCCTTGCCTTGTACATAGTCAACTTGGTAATAAATCTGTGGAGACCCCAGACAATACTCTGTCTTGACTTGAGAGATGAGAACCTGTGCAGGGTAGCTTCTTGCATTTGCTTAAAGTGTGGAATTGAGTATTCATCCTTTGGAATGAAGTCCACTAATAAATGATCATCCATCAAAGTTGCTGAATGTTCCAGAGTTGTCAATGTAGCTAGTTCATGAGTAAATTGTGATAGCAGAATGAAATGTTTCTGTGGTCCTGAATATTTTTGATAACTCATGAAAATGGACAATGACATGGCCTTCTTTTAGGACTTCTGCACGCGAGATACAGGAGGTAACGTCAGGGAATTGAACACTGCTGCTGGGAGTTGTCCATGTGTTGAGCTCTGTTCTGAGAGAATAGACACTTCTAATCTTGAAGTCTAACTGTGAGATTAGTTTTATCTTCCAAAAAATAAGTTCTGAGTGAATAAATATAATGTCAGGCTTTTAATATTCTGTAACAACATGCTATCACCTATTTGTCACCTACTTAAAGTTAGTAGGTGTGGTCCTAGTGCTAAATTGACATCTGCTTAGAATGACTGTGTAATAAAACGATCAAGGAAGCGTAAGTGACACAGAGCCAAGTTTGGAGGTTAACTTTCGCATACCAAGCAAGCTATCTAGAATTACTTTCCTTGCATCAGCTCTTTATTTCTTCATATCATACATTCAAACACCAAGTTGTCAAACACGGGCCTGTATTGTTAATCCTCTTCTCTAATTATCAGTTGTTTAACTGAAGTATGACTGTTGCTACTTTCATTTTTTTTTTCTTTTCAGTGTTTTGCAGACTGATTTCCTCTTTGCAGCATCTTATGTTCTGAGGGATTTCAGTATTCTTGTCTCTTCTGTCTGAAGGTGAAAGATAAGAAGTTTGAGGTACTCGGTGTGAGGTACTCTGTGTGACTGAGTTGTCTTCAGAGGACGAATTTGTCTTCAAGGCTAAGATTTTAAACAGGAGAGCAAGATTAATTTTTTCTTGGTGTTCTGAGTGTAATTCAGCATTCAAAAATGAACGTTATTTACTCTGTGGGAGAAGTGAATTTTAGTATGTTGGGGTAGGATGGTTTTATTTCTATATTTTTAACCTTTTGTGAAGATCCCCAAATATGTATGTAAAAAAACCCCAAACCAAACCAAAAAACCCTATCATTTTTATGCATATTTGGGCTGTACTAAATGCAAGGATAAGGAAGAAAAGGAGAGCAATCCCAACACTTGTGCCATGTGGATTCCCACGGTAGTATTCAAAGCAGTGTAAGGATCTTCCCCTGTTCTCATTTGGTACTGTTATTGTTTTTTAAAGGTGAATCTGGCAGGTTGTCTGCATTCCAAGAGAAAAAGAGCCCCTGGAGACAAGTGGCTCGTTTTCAGAATGGAAGTCTGTGAAAGAGCTAGTTCCTTTCATAGTACTGCAACTTGCCTACAGCTTATTTCTCTAAATAGGAACTTCTGTATTTTACAAAAAAATAAAAAAATAAAACAAATGCTGCTACAGCAGGGTGGGAAGTTTGTTCCCTGGTTCCCTCCTGGAGAGCTGTTTTGATGTCTGTCTCCTTGCCTCTGCCCTCTTCTCTTCCCCCACTATTTTTGAGAGCAAGCTTTTACTTTCTGCTTGCTTAGCAACATCTCTGATTCTTGGCCTTTCTCACTGAATTGGGACTTTGGTTTCATCCTGTCAGCAGGTAAATGGCCTTAAACCCTTCATGGTTTTGTCAGGGTAAAGTGGAGCTGAAAAGCATTACATATGTTCCAAGTTGAGAGGCAGCTCTTTTGCCATGTTCAAGTGGGTCTTTCCCTTCCCCCCCCCTCCTCCTCCTCCTCCTCCTCCTCCTATTAAAGGGCTCAGCCACAATGAAGCTTTAATCAGCTTCATTGATTTAAAGCTAATTTGCACTCGGCTTCAAGGCTAAGGTCTGTAGCACAAGCTGAAGACCTTTAAATCAGAAGTTGGAATGAAGAGCCTTGGGTATATCATATTGTCTGCTGTGCAAAAGAATAACAGCTTCTGAAGACTGCAAATTAACTACAAGGGGAAAAAAAGCACAAAGCAGTGTTTTCTTCTGTTAATGTAACCTCCGCTCGCTTAGTTACACAGGCTTTGCTATCAACAATTCTGCTTCATCGTGTAAATTAATAGTCGGCTGAATATGTTTTAGCTCTGTAATGTTTTCAGCACTCCAATTCTGGTTGGTTTCAGTTGCATTTAACCTAATTGCCAAACTGATTCCCATCAGTAATAACTTTTAATATTTATTTTTCCCAAAGGGAAAAAATTGTCTTGTCTGTATTCTGCAATTAAGAAGGTGATGAAATATTCAGTGTATGCCTCCTCTCTGACTTAAATTCTTTTGTTAACTTTATCAGATGAACTATAAAATATTAACCAGCCCGCTGTCTGAGCATGTGAGAGCTGTATACTGTTTATCAGACATTTTAAAGTATTTATAATTTTTAACATTGACTACATCACAGTAGAGACCGCATTATCCTCTGGTTTTAGAATCAATGTTTTTGATGGGGCTTGGTGTACCAGACTGTGTGTGTGCAATCTCTTTACAGTACAAGCAGCACACTCAAAAAAGCATCATTGCTACAAGCTTTTTATTAACATCTAAACAGGTGGAGCAGAAATAATATCTTTCCTTAATTTGTCCCTTCACAATATTTTCTGGTCATGCCGGGCTGTAGTTTACAGTGATGCTCACTGGAATTTTGTAGCCAGCTGCAAGTCTGGGACAGTCAAAGTTTTGTGTGGATGTTGCACACATCTAGTATATGTAGATAGGTGCAAACTCAACGACTAGATTGAAGCACGGCTGTGTAGGCTCTTTGGGAGTAATGTCTGAAAATGCCTTTTTATTTTTTTTGCACTTGCATGCCAAATTTTGCATGCCTGACTAATGCAAAATGTAAGGGGGATAAGCTTGGATTTGTGGCTGCTTGCAGTTGCTGCATTTTGTTACGTCAGGAAAGAAAATGCAATTTTCTGAAAGGTTTTGGCCTCTTCTCTCTCTGTGTGGCTTTGAAAAAATTCGTGAGCTCACTGCAGTGATGGAAGAATTTCAATGCATTCATTAAAAAAGTGACTCTGCTTTCTTGTCAGGTCTGTTGAAGGGGAGTGCTAAGCCTAAGCCACAAAGTCAAAGCAGCATTTAACTTGTTAGCTTCTCCACAGAAATTAATTCATGTTTTCACTTGCTCTTACCTTTTTAAAATCTTTTTTAAAGAAACCCAACAACCCAAACTTGCAAGTTTTGCAGGCAGAATCTGTGCGTTGATGTTGAATGCACAGTAAATTAGCAGCATTTAAAAGCTGTTGGGCACAGGTACAGTGAGGGGAGGAAAAACTGGAATGTTTGGAACGCTGCGGGAGTGTTTCACGCTGCCTGCTGAGGTATCTGCGGCAGGGAGGCGTAGCATTCCTCACCTCCCCTGCACATTTACATGTGGCTGATGGAGCCATGGACAGGCCTCTCAGGATTTTTCTTACCTGACACGTGAAGATCTATATGCCAACTCATGTGACTGCATGAGGTCTTCCTCCATTCCATCCTTTTCTCCCCGTTCTCCTGCACTGGATGATGTGATACAAAAAGGATGGAGCCAGTAAGGGTATGCTTTTTGTCAAGGCTCCCTGCGTGTGTGGTGTGCTGTTAGGGGGCTTGTGTTCCCTGGTACAGTGTCTTACTCTCACTGGAAACCCTGTACCAGGAGTGACTCTCTGTGAACAACGCAGCTGCATCCAGCTGCATGATTCTAGAGCGTGGCACTGAGGTGCCAGTCTAGGAGCTGTCAGGGGTGTGTGAAGGAGACGATAAGAGTCTTGCATGTAAGGAGTGAGACGAGATCAGTCTGTGTCTAGGATATGTGATGCCATGGATATTAAAAAAGCTTTTCATCAACAGAGATTCGAGATGACAAGGGCATGTGGCAATAAGACGAAGAATAATGGGTTTAAGCTGAAAAATCGTTGATGTGGAGTCACCATCCCTGGAGGTATTTAAAAGGCGTGTAGATGTTGTGCTTGAGGACATGGTCTAGAGGCGGACTAGGCAGGGTTAGGCTGTGGTTGGACTCGATGATCTTAAAGGTCTCTTCCAACCCAAGTGATTCGATGATTCTATGATTTGGAAGAAATTTTCCTGTGAGGGTGGTGGGGCCCTGGCACAGGCTGCCCAGATAAGCCCCTTCCCTGGCAGTGTCCAAGGCCAGTCTGGATGGGGCTCTGGGTAACCTGTCTAGTGGAGGGTGTCCCTGCCCATGGCAGGGGGTTGGAGCTAGATGGGCTTTGAAGTCCCTTCCAACCCAAACCAGTCTGTGATTCTATGTATATGGAGTTTATTCTTTTGTTCAGAGCAACTTGCAAAGTTGTGCAAGACTGCCGAAAATAATAATAAGGCATAAACTAAACTGAGAGAAGACTGCTTCCAAGAGAGTAGAGCAGACCACCAGGAAGGTCAGAAACCTTGAACGGGCTTTGCGTAAGTATCCCAAGTGTTCTTACCTGAAGTCTGGCTACAAACATCCTGTGTAACATAATTTCTTGTTTATTTTTTAACTCAAGTTATCATTTCATGGGACTAGCTGCTGTTTGACAGGATGCCATAGGTTTTTTTTTTAAAAAAAAAGAATATGCTACAGAACCAGTTTGATTTTCAAGATCGCTAATGTGATGTGAGCTTACTACACTCTTTATTGATTACTACAAGGCAATCAGCATATTACTGCAAAGGCATTAAAAAAAGCAATTTAAAAATGTGAATTGATTCTGGGGTTCTCTAGCATACTCCTGTGCCAATACATTATCAGAAAACTCTTTTTACTTTTGAACTTAGAGATAAAGGACCAAATGCTGTAAACAAATGCATATTTAATTAGCCTCAATGCCTCCTCTGGTATGCCCTCTGGGAGCAGACTAGCTCACACCTGAGAAGTGGCTGGTCTTAAACTTAACGTGTGCTAGACTTCTGTGGAAATCTGCTGTAAAATTACATTTGATACAAATTCAGTGTTCTGTCTCCTTCATAAAATACCCAAAGCACTTCTCAAAGAAATCTTCTTGATATCACACTTGGTATCATTTAAAAAAATTGAGGGTGAGGGGGAATATGTAGTCCCAAGAGATTTGGGTTTTGTTCATTGATTAGTAACTTGGGGTAGTTGATTTGGTTTGTGGTGTTCAAGAACTGTACGTGTCCCTTCATGTGTGTGAATATTCCCCCAGCTGCAATTGCATCAGAATATAAAAGTTGAGAGAAAGAAGCAGACTGACTGACTTCTAAATTTGATGTTAAAGCTCTTCTTCAGGAAGGTGATGCCAACTTTTGGTTACGTTTGGCTGCTGCTGCCTATGAACTTGTAGGGAATGCTATAGAAAATGCCTTGCTCTGTGAAGAAGGAAGCTAATGTTATTTGGAAATGTCTCTTACAAACTGGGAATGTCTGTAACTTGTTATGGCTTTTGATGACAATGAACTGTGCTCACATTAGGGTCCAGGAGCATTTATAAACTTGTGTCATCTAGCAGCTGCAGCATCCAGTAGGACGAAGGAGCTGCAACCAACAACGGACAAATTTTAGGACACTCTTACTCTCTTTTTGTTACATTCTTGGAGTAAATAATTATTTCTTTTATTTTAACATGTACTAGATGCAAATTAGAAATTCAGGTGCTTTAAGGCTATTCTTAACGCTTAACATTGGCCTGGAGAAGCTTCTCATCTTTTGTAGTCAATGCACAAATTTAGAGGTTACATCGGGACACCTGAGTTAAACCTAGAATATCTCAAGTTGGAAGGAGCCCATAAGGATCATTTGGTCCAACTCCCTGCTCCTCACAGAACTACCTAAAATGAAATCATATGACTGAGCATTGGTCAGATGCTCCTTGAACTCTGACAGGCTTGATGCCATGACCACTTCCCTGAGGAGCCTTTTCCAGTGACTGACCACTCTCTCACTATGGAACCCTCTCCTAATGTCCAATCTGACCTTCCCTTGTTGCAGCTTCATTCCATTTTCTCGTGTCCTATTGCTGGTCACCATAGAGAAATGCTATGCTTCTGCTTGGCATCTCTCTCTCTGGAGCCTGAAGGAACACACCTCTCCTTCCCCCACTCAGTGTAGCTGGACTGGAAGGAAAATACTGTCCAAGGGCTGGTGGTAGTGTTTTGAGTATCTCCGTGCTGTCTTGCAGGCTGTGGAAGATCTGTAAATGAAAGGCTGCAAGGCTGATCCCCTCACTACAATACTGCATGCGAGACCAGAGCTAAGTGAAAATTAGGACATTCTACTTAGTGGGGGCTGGTCTGGGCTTACCTCATTTTAAACATTTGTTGGAGCTTGTGACTGAAGTACAATAGTAATTACTGAATGTCACTGTCATTGCTCCTTTAGGACAAATTCTAAGATAAATCGCAGGTTTCTCTGGCAGTTCCCAGAGAAATACGTCATGGTGGCTTTCTGGATTAGTAAAAATGACTGATTCTTGTTGCTGGTGTGAAATAAGTGGGTGAGCTACCACAATGCTAATGCATTATTGCTCTCACCATTGAGCCAGATCACGTTGACTGAAGTGACGTGTATCTTAACTGAAGATAGAAGAAGTCCTCGCATCGTTAAGGACTTGAAACAAAGCCACTGAAATTAGTGAGTTTCCCATTTGCTGCAGTGTTTGTTGGCAAAGGCTTAGCTTTGCTTTGAAAGCTCCCCTCCTCTAACAGAAATCTGCCTGTTAACAAACTGGTTTTAAGTCATCCATTTTGCAAGGAGTGGAGGTTTTTGGCACTGATGTAGGACATAGAGTAGAATACCTGTGCAAGAGCATGGCATTCCTTGGCTCTGAGTGTAACAGAACCTTGTTCTGGATTAGTCACATATAGGCAGCCCAGTGTACTTCATGCTTATTGAGTCACCTTGTTGATAATTGCAGCACGCTGCTAATAAATGAACCTGCTGAAAACTAATTCACCTATATTGTATCTGCATAGTTACACTTATCGGTGTCAATTAAGTTCAAAGGGCATAGAAAGGCAGTTTGAATTTCCTTTAGTGTTTATGATCTTTAATACATGCAAAAGGACGAAAATCATCTACAAACTTAAGCTATTTTATAAGGTTTATACTCTTAAATATTTCCTGCTTTCTTGTTTTTTGCTTTGTATGAAAAAATTGTATGAGGATGGGGGGAGAAAGGGAAAAGAACACGAGACTTTGAATTTTATTAATTTCCCTTTTACCAGACTCTCCTGATTCATGCAGCATGCAGAATAGCATTGATCACAGTGTTTCTTTCAGTTGGAAATACCATGTCACACTCTGATAAGTTGGGTTTTTTTTCTTTCATTATTTGCTATTCCATTTGGAAAAGAATCTCTGAACATTTTTTAAAGAATAAGAGGCAGAATTTCTCAGGTATGCTCCAAGCTGAAGTAGCTGGAAGAGGAGATTCAAACTTGAGGCATTCCAGCCACAGCTGTTCAGTCCCACCCCCAAACCACAGCCTTTTGCCGTGTCAGTTGTGCTGATACAACTATTTGTAGGGCCATGCGCTGTTAATCTGTTCAGTGAGCTGGTTTAATCAGTCCTCTGAAACTGAGTGTTTATTTTTAACCCTGATCTGACTTGCAGCACATGTCTACAAGTCATTTGTCACCACAGAGGGTGGCCCATAACCACTACTTCAGGGGGGCTGAGACTTCCAGAGTGTGGAACATGGAGCAGCTGAGTGTCCCAGGGGAGGGCCACCAAGATGACCAGAGGGCTGGAACACCTCTCCTATGAAGACAGGCTCAGAGGGTTGGGCTTGTTCAGAGAAGAAGGCTCTGGGGAGATCTTATTGCAGCCTACCAGTACTTAAAGGGTCCTGTAGGTCCCACAGGAAAGTGGGAGAGAGACTTTTACAAGGGATTGGAGTGATAGGACAAGAGGTAATGGCTTTAAGATAAAGGAGGGTAGGTACAGATTATTAAGACATTGGGAAGAAATTCTTCCCTGTGAGGGTGGTGGGGGTACTGGCACAGACTACCCAGAGAAGCTGTGGATGCTCCCTCCCTGTCAGTGTCCAAGGTCAGGTTGGATGGGGCTTTGGGCGATCTGGTCCCTGCCCAGGGCAGGGGGTTTGGAACTAGATGGGTTTTGAGGTCCCTTCCAACCCAACCCACTCTATGGTTATAAGTACTTTCAGAATATCTGCACCTTGATGTCTGTTTGCCTTTGTATTCTGATAGAGTGAGAATAGGTACAAAAATTCTTTGTTATAACAGCTAACAGCTACCAAAAATAAGATCTGAATGAAATAATGACACTAATGCTTACCTGGTTCACTTTTCCTTCAAAAGACTTATCAAGTGAAGCTTAAATAATGATTTGCAATGTAATGTTAAAAAAAACGCTATTTCACTTGGATCCCAAACAGGGAAAAGAAGAAAAAGTCTGTTATTTGTACGCTACTGGAAGGGAGTCTGTAGGGTCTCCCTCATGGTTTCCCGATGTAGCAAATATTTCAGTAGTTCTGCTGCCTGACCATGCATGGTGAGTGCCATTTAAGATATCCAAGGGTATCTGATCTTTTTACATGGGTCTATGAAACGCAACACTGGATGTATGAGAGAGGCATGCTCTCTGGTACATCTAGGTAAAAGCCAAGTAAGATACTGTAGAACACCTGAAAATAGTACTTTGCATGACATCTGAAATATCACTAGATACCTGCACCTAGGCAGTTGAGTGACACCCTGTGTAGCTTGTGCTTAGAACAAGAGAGACCTCTAAATCACATTAGGCAATCACAAGACAGAGTGATTTCTGTCAGGAGGCAGCTCAGAAAATGTTTAAGTGAGCAATAGCTGTGTACCAGGAACCCAAACAGGTGGTTCCTCCTTTGTGACACTCAGTGAAATAAAGGCCCAAGGAGAAGCGAGTTGGAAAGAAATGAAGGTGGCCAAGCAGTGAGTGAACAGTTAAACCAGGGCAGAACTTAAGTCTCTGCATTTTTAATCTGTTGCTCCAGCTATAAGATTGGAAGTTCCTAACCTTTCCTACTGAACGCTAAAGAAATCAGGCTGCCTGGTATGTCTGGATCCAGTGCTGCACAGATGTCTGTAGCACATGCAGTACGCGTGATATGCCCTGAATGTGTCAGATTTTTTGGGCACGTGAAGCATGTGAACAGGTGGTCTGCCATGAGGCTTGTTGTACTGGCGCTGTGCAGTTGAAAGGTGAATGCGAGGTGGTACGCTGTCAGGGTTACCTGGTCAGCTAGGTGTAAAAGGGGTGTCTAGGGATAACCGGGGGGGGGTGTTCATTAAAGCTGAAAGACTCTTTCAGCCCTGACTTTCCCCTCTCTGTAAAATGGAGACATATTTCTCAGGCTTACTGCAATGATGAAAGGCTCCATTAGCCAGTGTTTTTGAGATGGTTGTGCACTCAGGGGAAAGGAGTCAAGTGTTCATGATACTGCAACATTACGAAACACACTCTGTCATGAAGCTCTATGGACCAAGCTCATTTCTAGGGTGTTAGTGTTCATTCCCACCAAATCACTGCAAACTATGAATTATTACAGAGATGGCCTGTAGACTGTCAACCCCATTTAAGTGAATCTTCTTTTCATAGCATGCATTTTGTTTGTCAAGAAGAGACACAAAACATTTTAAAGCTGTAAATATAGTAACTGCTATTCTGAGATCAAGATGTGCCTGCATGTGAGAGCAAATCTGCATGCTGAGTAAAAAACACAAAAGCCATAAAGGCAGTATTGCATACCTTCTAACACCTATGTTTCACCAAATTTGGTATGTGAAGGCTTGCAGCACGTGGATACAATGAGATGAGCTTTTATCCTGACCAAACTCTGTTACCTGATAATCAGGTCAGCCACTAGGCAGCCTAAATAACTCCCGCTGTGAGTCACTGCTAGATGAGACCCCACCTGGAATAGTGTCCAGCTCTGGAGCCCTCGACATAAGAAGGACATGGAATGCTTGAGGAGAGCCATGAGGATGATCAGAGGGCTGGCACCTCTCCTGTGAAGCCAGGCTGTGAGAGAGTTGGGCGTGTTCAGCCTGGAGAAGGCTCAGGGCAGACCATATAGCGGCCTTCCAGTACCTGGAGGGGCCCTACAGAAAAGCTGGAGAAGGGCTGTTTGTAAGGGCATGAAGTGGTAGGAAGAGGGACGGTGGTTTTAAACTAGAGCAGGGTAAGTTTAGATATGAGGAAGAAATTCTTCACTATGAGGGTGGTGAGACACTGGAACAGGTTGTCCAGAGAGGTGGTGGTTGCCCCAACCCTGGACACATTGAAGGTCAGGCTTGATGATGATCTGAGTAATCTGATGTAGGTAAAGGTGTCCCTGATTACTGCAGGAGGGGTTGGACTAGATGACCTTTAAAGGTCCCTTCCAACCTAGCACATACTATGATCTACTACTATTGTTCCATGCTGCTTCCAGCTCTTTCATTGTTTTATTGTTGTATAGTGTGTCATGGCTTTAATAACATGAGCTTCTTTGAACTCTGTGTGCATTATACTAAGTAGATAGGAAAGAGAGGTTATTTGTGTGTAGTTGTTATTGCTAACAACTTACTACTTACTTCTGCTGTGGTTGCTGTGTCACTCGGGCCTTGCAAAAGGGGAACGGGAGGAAAGCATGGAATGTGATGAGGAACGCTAGTTTCTGTACTTTGATGGGGGCTGATCTGGCTGATTATTTGGAACTGTGCTGCTGATTACTTGCTCGTGCGCTCTCTTTATCTCAGCAGACATCGCTGAATTTCTGCAATTTGTGATAGTAAATTAGTGGTGATAAATAGAAATCGTTTGCGTCCAGTGCTTTCAGAATTTGGAGAAATGAATCCAAATTTAATGGAACAGTGATTCTATCCACCAAACCCTGACATCATATCTCTATTCCATTTATTTGTTCTGTGGTTTATGTATTTATCTGTGGTTAATTTTCCTTACTGGTAGATTGCAAGTTTGATGATAGGGCTGGACCTTCATACAGTGGTACAAAAGTACTTATTTTTACGTCAGATGCAACTATAAATTTCAATTATGAAATAAATGAATTTCCTATCTAAATAAAATTAATTAATAAATAAATGATCCCATTTGTGTTACGGTCTCTCTACACAGTTGTGGTCCAAAGAAAGATGTGGACAGCTCAAGAAAGGCAGCTTTTCTATGAGAGCATTTGGCTATTCTTAGTTGAGGAATTCCTACTGGTTTTGGTATGTCATCATCTGTTTTGATAAGCTGTCCTGTGCAGCAGAAGCATTGCTGTTTTGTAGGAACCAAAGGCATGCCAGACCCATAACTGAAGCTTAATGGATATTGTAAACTGCTGGAAACATGAACGGTTCAAATTCAGTCTGAGGGAAACTAACGATGGTGAATTGCTCACTCTTAATTTGCTGGGAGCACATCAGCTGTAAAGCTGGGAAGACCACCACTCGGAAAAAAGCTTTCTGTGTCTGAGGGGTGAGAGTTGTCTTGCTAAAACATTTTAGACAGAACTACTTACTGGTTGGGTTTCTTTTGTTGTTTAAGCTCTCAGAAGCATTTCCCAGGTACAGCAGGAAAAAAGCAGAATGTTGCCTTTGAGACAGTGAAAGAATGAATAAGAAGAAAGGCTAGCTCATGCTGAAAAACCAGTAAAAAAAAAATTGCCTTGACTTTGGAGAGGACGATAAGGAAAGGACAAACATGCTGTGGTGTGCATTCGTGCGCTGCTACACACTCTATGATGCTGACATGGGAGTTTGAGGAGACTAGTGTGGCTCCACCAGCACTCTCAACATGGTGAGATTGGTTATTGCCAAGCAGAAGGTCTCAAACTCATGGCAGAGATATACATTACAATAGCATTAAAAGTTGAGCGGCTGCTGCATACATTTTATTGGATCAGAGCTCTTAGAATGAAACATAGAGGCTCCATATGCCACCTATGGAATTTCTAAACCTGTACCTGAATTTCTGGCATGGAAACATTTCTGGAAGACGGCTCTTTTTGCTGATGCCTTAGAAAAAGCAATTTGCTACTGGTGGAGCCCGTCAGAGGTCATCTGCATCTTCTGTACTTGTGCTAGACATCAGGTTGTCAGTCTTGTTTTGGACCTGTACATGCAAAAGGGCCCATCAAGGTAATGTATGGTTTTTTGCCCTGTGTGTTTCGACTGCAGATTTTACCATTAATTCAAAAAGACTAAATGAGTTTTAGAATGCATGTTTGGCAGCTGGTTCAGTAAAATGCCTCAAATGCTTCACAGTAAGTGTTCTTTTTTTTGTGGGGCTGAGGCAAAAAAACCAAGCAACCAAACAAAAAGGGCTGTTAGTATAAGTCAGCCCACTTAAGACTCCATGAAGGGCACTGGAACATCCTACTAGTTGTTTTGATAGCATCTTTGACACCTGATAATCCCAACAGCAACTCATTAGATGAATTAGTTTTGTTTTACTCAACATGTTTGAAATACTGGGCCAGACTTAGCCAGGTGGTAGACTGAAGTGACCCACTGTTGAGTGCTGTGACCAGAGAGATTATGCTGTTACATCATATTACATATAAAATGTTAAATCTATGAAATATGCCAGATATCTTTGTGCCAGCAATGCAAAGTTTAGCAGAGCCCATCAGCGTCTCTTAGAATATTTCCAATAGGGTAAAAGACCAGGATCAATTTCTCTGATTTGGTGTGTACAGCAGGCTTAAAATATTCATAGTCCTCAGCCTGCTGTACGGTAACTTAATAAGAGACTTCTGAGGAGGGAGAGATGCTGTGAATCTTGCTGTACTGCTAATGGATTTGAAGAGGATGCTAATGCATTGTACCAGGAAGTGAATTGAACTCTCGTGTGTAAAGGCGGATTAGAAAATATAATTATGAAAAAGCAACAGTCACAGGCTTGAAGAAGTCTCATTGATGTGTGGCTGCTACAGACAATGTTTTGTTGATGAGAAAGATGACTTTGATGGGTGTATGTTGCAATAGTAATCTTCTCTATGAAGTAACATGGAATGAATTCTAGAAATAAGTTTTGTAAACTATGAAGGGAAAATTAAATATAAAGACTTATATTGACAAACTCATGCAGCTTTTAATTTGAAATAACAGTTGTCTACAGAAAGCTAAGCTTTCACATCAAGAACTGCATGAAGGCTTTAGGAGAGAAAAATACAGCATGATATAACTGTCAAGACAAACGAAAACTAGGCCCCCCCGCTACACACACAAAGCCAACCAAGAAATTAAATAATTCATAGTCTCCAGCTGAGTATGGGAAAAAGATCTGAGCTTTTTTGAATATCATTCTCTAGTTCAGAAGAATAAATGGCATGTCATTATAAATTGTGAATATATTGATTTGTGTTTCATAAGTCAGTCACCTTGTGCGTGAATGCTGTTGCTGAGGGCTGATGACTCTAAATAATACCTATTATCACACTTGCTGGTTCGGTATACATTTTGCTATTCACATTTGGTGTGTAGGTAGTTACCTAGTAGTAGTAGTTGGCCTGTCACAAACAAGCATGAAGGCATCTTTATCTGAACAGATTTCTCTTGTTGCAACTGAGGTGTCTTGGTAAGAGAAGCTTGGACAGGACTGAACTTCCTGACCCCTTTGGAGAGCCCAGAATAGCTGAATTTGCTTAGATTTAACAAAGATTTGACTGTATTTCTCTCGTGGTTTAGAAATCAGAAGCTATTAGGATGTTGGACATGCCCACAGCCCTTTTCAGGGGCTTGCAGCAGAAAACAGGAACTCTGATGGTAACTCCCTTTTCCCTAGTAAGAGGAACTAATGTCCCTACCAGTGCCACAGTCCTATGGGTGGAGAAGGCATTTGGCACTGGCTATATTTAGCAATGTAGACAGGGATGCCTTCCATCACAGGCCATAGCACACTTCCAGTTTTGAAACCTCTTTATCCTGCTGAGAGTACCTGTGCCATCCTGTGGTCCCTCTCTACAGCAAGGATCTCAAGCTTCTGAAAGTGGTACCTGTAGGTGATGTGTGGCCCCAAATGCTTTTTTAAGGTCGGGAGCAATTGTCTAAATAGTAAACTTCTTTAGCAATAAGATGTAAGACACAGAAGATGCCTGTAAAAAAAAAAAAAAAAAATTTAAACAAAGACAGAACTGAACAAGATAAGATTAGCTTACTGTCTTTATCCCATCTTTTTTAATGTATACCAGTAGATGTGAATTTCACTTTTTTATTTTTTATACAGAGAAGTGCATTTCCATACCAAAATATAACTCTTAGCTCTATTTACATTGATATAAACAAGTTTGTCTCTTGTCAAGTATCCAAATTTAGTGTAAAAGACAATGTGGTCCTGCTGTATATTTAAGAAAGCGTGGTGTTACCATTCACACCAGGTAAAGAGTCAGCCGCAGTACTGACTGTTTCAACCACGATATTAGACCATTTTTCATGTGAAACCTGTATCTGGAGAAAGTCAGCTTAAGAAGCAAAGAAAAATACTGTAAATATGATCTCTGCTAAGTTTGGGTGGGCTGAGTTTTATTCAGAATGTTTTGGACTTACACAGATACTTGGATAACTGAGGGATTTTTTGTTCGCCGTTCCAAAGTTTTTGACACTGACTGTGGTTTGTGTTTGTCAGTTTAACTTGAAAATTTTTCCATTTAGTTTTCAAGAAATTCTAAGTAATTATGAAAGACTAAAACTGGTGGGAAATAATTTAATTGATTGCTTTTTTGCTTCTATGGCACTTGTTTGGATTTAAAAACCAAAAGCTGTCTGCTGAAAATTGAACAAGTTCATAAAATTTCTGGCTGTTGTCTGCTTTGGAGGTGTGGTGGTTTTTGGTTTGGTTTGTTGTTGTGGTTGGGTTGTTTTAGGTCTGGGTTGGTTTTACTGTTTGGTTTTTTTTGGGATTTTTTTTAACTTGTGTGTAATCCCCCTAGTTAAGTATAAAAGCACGAAAGTTGTTCCAACTTGCACCAACATGCACCAGACAGACTTTCCTGTTATGGTAGCTCTAATTTGCTCACAGCATTATTCAGTCAACCTTTCTTATACTTTTGTCCCCCATGTTCTTTTCTTTAGACACCAAAACTGTGTTTATGGGCAGTAGTGTAATGTGAGAGCATAATGGTGACTATTACACATGGAGCAGCTCAGTTACCTAAAATATGCAAAGCCTGTTATGTGGTGCAGTGTCTTTTGCTTTAAAACCTCATATGCAACAGTAAAAAATGTTTATTTGTGAATTTTTATTTTAAATTACTTAAAAATGTAATCTGAGGTGAACCACAGTTACTGCTGGTTATAGTATGACTCATTAGTTTCAGAAGGATGAATTGTTAATATCAGAGTTCAGATCTGGTTGCTTGACCACGCCATTGACTGAAACTTTTCAAGTTCAATATACCGTACCATGAAAAGCATGAATGAAGGACCTTATTCATGAAAGAAACTTGAGCTCCTTCTGCTCATTCCTCAAGTTACTTACACGAAGAAAAAAAACTGAGGCATGGATTTCCAAGAGAAATTCTTCAAGTACATTTGTTCCTGTGGAGATGGGAACACTTTCTCTGTAATATGCAAATAGGTGAAGGTTTCGGGTGGGGATGTTGGAAGCAGAAACATCTGTCCTCCTTCACTTCCCATGTCTGCCAGACATGGAGAATGTTTAGCATAGAAAAGTATACATTGACAAAAATTAGATTGTAGAATTTTTCATAATGGAGGGAGAATAAATGCATGCAACCATGTGCTTTTTTCTTCCAGAGTACTTGCTTAATTAAAACACTATGATTCAGTAATTACAAGGTAATGATAAATTCAGCACATATATAATAAAATGTAATATGCAAGAAATGTAATCTGAAAAAATTCCACTTAAATTCACCCATAATATTGATATAAAAATCACTTTGCTGACTGTATTTTGTCAGTCACTCCTTTTTCTGTATCTTTCCTCTGTCTCTTCTTTTCTTACTGTATCATACGTAAGTTGTCTTCATTTCCAAGGTGTTTTGGGCTTCTGCCCATTTATTAACCGTCTCTTTTTCACTACTGAAATATAACATTCACTTTTCAATGTCAACTTCTAGGTCCTTCATATTAAGGATTCAGTAAATGCCTATGTTTTCTTCCACGCTGTGCCATTTGGGAAGAATTCTTCATAAACATATTCACTGTTTGTCTTTATACTTTCCTTTTTCATGATGTGCATTAGGAAAAAAAAAACCCAACAACAAAACCCCAAACTAAAAATACCCAAAAAACCTGAGCAAGCCAAGTTGTCAGCTGCTAATCTGTTGGTGTCCTGACCTCTCCCTTCCTATCTACTAGACTTACTTGCTGTTTCCTCTCTTTCTGTCACTTGATTTTTGTTTCTTACATTCATTTAAAATGAAAGTTCTTTGGACTCAAACTTGCCTTATTTTCTAGCATGTTTGCATAGTGCTAGAGTTGAGCAAAGCTCTTGCTAGTACTAAGAATCTAAGAGACTTAGAAAGCTACTACATGGACTTCTTATTACCACTTTTGATATATAAAATAATCTCTTAAGTTTTTGTAGTGGGGGCATTTGACCTGGTGTTCATTCAGTTGTAAGAAATGACCATTGATGATTGTTGCTGTCTGGCTAGAGACAAGCTGAAGAGCTTGTGCATGTGCTGTTACAGGTTGTCATAAGAAGATAATGGTAGGTGGGTTTGGGTTGCAAGGAGAACTGAAAGAGAAGTCAGGCTCATCTCATGAGCTGTATCCTGGTATTTCTGGTATTATTCATGCATCTATTTGTTGCTAGGATTCAGTTTTTTTCTTGCTTCTGATTTAACTGGGTGTTTGAGGGATTCTGTGTCCTTTTAGTGTCCATTAGTCTGTGGCTCTTCACTGAAAATTGGAGTGGGACACCACTCCAATGAGGACAGGCTGAAGGAGTTGGGGTGGTTCAGCCTGGAGAAGAGAAGGCTCCAGGAAGACCTTATTACAATCTTTCAATACTTTAAGGAGATGTATAAGAAAGACCAAGAAAGACTAATTACCGAGGCTGGTAGTTGCAGAACAAGGAACAATAGTTTTAAATGGAAAGAGGGCAGATTTAGATTGTATATTAAATTCTTCACTATGATGGTAATGAGACACTGGAACGGGTTGTTGAGAGAATTGTTGCCCTCTCCCTGGGCAACCTGGTCTCATGGAGAGTGTCCCTGCCCATGGCAGGGGTTTGGAACTAGATGATCTTTGAGCTCCCTTGTAACCCCAATGATTCTCTTGATAGTTTTCTTAAATTTCATGGAGTTGTGTCTGGTAGGCCGTTCTTCAGATAACCTGTTTGAATGATTCTACATGTCAAAAGTAGCTTGAAGACTCTGGTTTCTTCATGGAATGGATCAATGCGTTGGCTCCTCTGGCTGTATAGTATGGTAAACCTAAGGTAAAGATTGTTGTTATCACTTTGATTTAGTGCTATTTGTATGCATATAGTTTTAGTTGAGTGAAGAAAAGTTCCCTGCATGATTCTAGGGGATTTTCATTCTTTTGACATGCTTGCTGTTTTGTTCAGGGCTCTCAAGGTTATTTGGTCCTTTGACAGAATAAGGAGAATGGAACCAAACTATGCATGTTTTTTTGCTGGTCTGCAGAGTTGGGCAAGCCAAAAGCAACCTATTGTGTTGTGTGGTATTTTTTGTAAAAACTACTCTCCAGTTTCTCAAGTGTGTCAAAAGAATTTCAAGAGTTGATTCCCAGTCCATTCTAGAGCCTAATCCAGTTTTCTGTCAGAATTAATGTGGAAACATCCCTTTGTTTTCAGAGAAAATTAGAAAGCAACCTTCAGAAATAAGATGATTCACAAATGCAAGCAAGATTTCCCTTTCCTGACAAGTATTTGGTGTTCCCCTTAAAGGTTACCTCACTAGTTTAAAGAAATTTTCAATTTTGAACCTATAAATGGAAAATAAAATGACTGCTTCTCTCCTAAACCTTTTTCTTCCTATCTTCATCCCACTTTTTTCCATTCCTGACAGAACATTGATAAACTAGACTAGGACATGGACATAGTCATACAGGGCTTGTTGTGGTGATGGAAATGGAAGTATTGTTCTGTCTATGCAATGTTTTCCCCTTGCGTTACATTATCAAGCATTTGGTTCAGTTTAGGTTTTGATGTTCTAGTGTTAATGAGCTCATTACAGTGATATCTGAGCAGAGGCGTTACAGGTAATGGGGTTCTGCTTCAGTTCCTGAGAGATATTATTCCACAATGAATGGATCTCATTGTCATGATACTTGTTATTTATTGAGCCTGATTCCACGCTGCTCCCTCTCAGTTTCACACCTTTTCTTCCAGCCATGCTTTTCAAAATGGTTAATTTTCCCTACCGTTGCTTATTTTTGTTCTCATTCTTTTGCACTTTCCTAACTCTCCTATTTTTTTTAACCTTGGTTGCTAAGGAGGTAGAATACTTACATTCTGAATAGTCTCCAGACATTTCAATCCAAACTCTTGTTTGTCTCAAGCAACAGTTGGGAAACTAGCCTCTCCTTAGGACAAGTAACAAGCCTCATCCATTTCTACTATTTCTACCCATCCCACTATTTCTGGAGTAACACTTTTCATAATACACATACATGCCTGTTATCTGTACTAGTCACTTCTCTTCTGGGAGGAGATTTTGTTTTGAGTACAGTCCGCAGAGGGTTAAGTCTGGCTGCTGGGACTCCTGCAGGGGCAGTTTAGAGGTGTTCTTGTGATCCTAGCTGATGCTGTGACAGGCAGGATCTCATTAGCTTAAGGCATGAGTCAATGCCTTGAATGAGCCATCAGTACAGAGAGTCTCTGGAATAGTTCGACTGCAACCCTGTTGAGAAAGGGAAATCGCCTTAAAGTTGTAATGGAAGGGAAGAATTCTGAGGAATTAAGATCCTTGTCTGCAGTGTTACCTTGATGTGGGAATCCTTGTTGAAGAGAACCCTTAAATTATGTGGGATTACCCTTCAGCAAAGGACAGATTAAGGTGCAATATTTCATTTCTCTCTGCCTCCAGATTTTATGATTGATTTATGTGCTCTACTTCTCAGTTGAGGAGATCTCTTATTCTGGTGGTTTCTAAGAGGCTGGCAGATGCCAGCTATTCCTTTCCTATTGTGGTGGGGCTTTTGAAACTGTGTGTGGATTTTGTCGTAGAAGTGTCCATACCTGAGGTGCTTATGAACAGGACTCTTGCAACTTGAGATGCAAGACCAAGTTTGGAAGTCTTGCAAGGTAGAAGTGAGGAAAAGGAACCTGTGGGGAAGGTGCTAGCCAGAGCACTTGTGCTGACAAGGTATGGGGAATGCCCCTGAAATGTAGGAATTCTCTTGTCCTGCCCCTACCCCAGTACATATCAAGCCTTTCTGTTGGGGAGGGACATGATAAATCTTCCTGAACATGCCAAGTGAACCTCTCTGTCTTGGTGAGTCTTGGCTACAGTTTTACTAAGTGTGGAAATTCATCTGTTATGTGCAACTTCAGAAGTAATTCTGAAAGCACCATTTGTCTGGCAAATTTGCTTCAATTTTTCCCTCTTTGGTTCCTTTTTCTGCTGATATTGGATTTCAACAACATGAGTAAAAAGAGTTGCCTAAACGTCAGAGCTACAAACTCTGCTGCAGGTTTTTCCTTGGCTTTCTGGAAGAGAGGTTTTGTGCTGGTGAGGACTTGTGGGAGCTTGCTTATACCAAATGTGTCGCTTATTACTGTGATGACTGGACTCATCGAGGCTCCCCTGTCAAACTGTAATGAGACCTAGAACAACTGTTTTTCTGCATTGAATGTAGAAGAGAGGGTGTAGGTCAAAGCTCACTGTATATTTGCTTGTAAAGCAAAGGCTCTAGTGGCTTGCTTCTGATGTTTGGGGGGGTCAGATAGGTGAATTGGGGTTGTTCTGGATCACTCATATAGGTTCAACCTGGATAATTTTTGATTTTTCATGATTTGTCTTTTAGGAAACATACTTGGTCAGCTTTTAATAAAGACTTTTTTTGTCTTAGTAAGCAAGGGAGGGTTGAGGAGGGTGAAGGAGGGAAAGGATGAAAGAAACAGGACTGAGGACTAGAGCTGTAGTTATTTTTTAAAAAAATTCTTCTATTAAAAATATTACAGTACTGTGCTACAATCCAAGCCCATTTACAAAGTGTTTCAAAATGGCACAGCAGTGTGCATAAAAGTCTTGGCACCCCAAATTGTCACACATAGCAACATGAATGATCATCCAAACATGTTAATAGCATGTGGAACAGGAATGGGGAAGACACATCACTCTATCCATATTTTACAATTATTTCTTCCAGTGACTGAAAACATAAGCCATGATTCTCCATTTATAGCTATGAGCTGTCTGTCCATGCCTATGTGCTGAAAAGCATTGATGCACTATTGAAAGAGCACTACACTGCTCATTTAATCAGTGTTGGCTGTGTATTTTACATAAAGCAGATCAAATCTGACTGATTTATCACAGACTTTGAGATAAATTTTCCTGTCGGTGCAGGCATATTGCCCATTAATGAGAGAGGGAGTTAGACATGTCAGGCAAGAGCCTTCTGTTATCTGCTTACTCTAATGCTTCTCCAGAAATGGTCCCACCTACAAAGTCAGGCTATAGGTATGGAGGATTAAACTGGCGTAGAGCTTTACAGAAGTAACAGGTGCAAATGAAGCTCTGTGCCTAGGTTAGAAGGGAAGATCTGTGGCTTCCTGATGAGGGGAAGTGAAGGGGCAGGTGCCGATCTCCTCTCTCTGGTGACCAGGGATAGAACCCAAGGGAATGATATGAAGCTGAGTCAGGGGAGGTTTAGGTTGGATATTAGGAAAAGGTTCTTTACTGAGAAGGAGGTCGGGCACTGGAACAGGCTCCTCAGGGAAGGGGTCACAGCACTGAGCTTGATTGAGTTCAACAAGTGTTGGGACGATGCACTCGGTCCCATGCTCTGACCTGGCTGGCCCTGTGTGAGTCAGGAGTTGGACTCGATGATCCCTATGGGTCCCTTCCAACTCAGGGTACTCTATGATTCTGTGACTTCTGCAGGTGTTTCAGTGTGAATTCATAAATAATTGCTGTAACAGTTTGTCTTCCCTGTGCCATTACTTTCATAAAAACGGACAGATTTTTTTTTAAGATGTGGGGAAAGAATATCAAAGTTATTTTTCTCCATTTAGTTTTCATAAAAATGCAGAAGCTTGTTTGTGCTGCAATAGCACTAAGTACTCTGCCATCTATCATCGCTTCGCCACAATGCGCAACACGGTCACTCTGCACTGCCTAAAATCTAAGATGTATGCATCATCAAAACCTGCAAATTGCTGTATACTCAGCCTGTAATTTACTTAAAATGTTTTAAGTGAACAGTAGCTGTGTGCTTATGTGTTCATGGACAGTAAAGTCCATTTAGTCCTCTTGTGAATACTTGCAATTTAACATAGTGCCTAACACTTAAGGCCCCATAAGGTATGTCTTTTATTGGATGTTCAGTTGGGTCTGTCATCCAAGGAACAGGGCTTGCTTAGTCAGAGGAAACATCTTCTTTCTGGTGCCTGCAACAAAGTAGATTCAAGCTGATCTTTGATAGACTGAGTCCCACAATTCTGGCTGAGTGTTTGGGAGATTGCATGGTTATTAAGCGATGACAGAAAAATAAATTTCCTCTGAATTTTGTCTATACTTGATGATAAAGAGAAGTTGCCATCACTTAAAAATTTTAGTGTGTTTGTGTGGCTTGTGCTACATGGAGTACAGAGTAAGCCATATGTATAGCATGTGCCTGAATACCCTAAGCCAATGATGAAGAAGAGTATGTGCCTGGCTTCACTTGAAGAGAGGTAGGGGTAGGGGTAGGGTTTGAAAATCTTTTATTGAATTCAAAAGCTTCCCCCATCACATACTTTCTAATCAGTGCTATCTGCAGTGTATCTGACTATTTAAGGCATTTCTGTGAGAAACTTGGGTTCTGTTTGGGAATTTTTCATTGGCTTGCCATCAGTGTGAGGTCAGTAATTTCACTGGGTTGTGCCTCAGTTTCTCTATCTTATAGAACTAAGATAATGCCTGTGACTAGCCTCATAAAGGATGCTGTGATCAACTCTTTAAAAAAAAAAAAAGGTAGATGAGAATGGGATGGGTGGTAAAGCTGATAGTTTATTTTTTCCAGCTCTGTTTTAGCGTAGGCTATGTCTCAAGTTAGGATTGTCTTCCTTTTTAAAAAGATGTTTTCATGAATCCCTTATGGCTTCCTACGTTCCCTGTAAACTAAGTATTACTATCCGACTGTTTGGGTGACTTGCAGGGGAAATCTCGGGGCTAAGTATAGAGCAGCGTAAGTAACAGTATAAGAGCAGTGAAACACTGCTCTTAGTCTAGGTCAGTGCTGAATTCATGCTTTAAAAGGCTAATGGTTAACCTTTAGAAGGAAAGATTTTCTAATGAAAGCCATAGCATCATTAACAGTCACGTAAAAGCAGAGCTGTTAGTCTTGGTAGTCTCGTGATCCTGCTCTGGCAGAGGGGTTAGACTCAATGATCTTTTGAGGTCCCTTCCAACCCCTAACATTCTGTGATTCTGGGAGACTAAATTACACCACTGTACACTTCTACACAAATTAACTGGCTAAAGCACAGATCTTAACTTTTTACACTGAATGCCAGAGAAATTAGATCTCTGCTTAGTCCATAAAATATTTTAGAACTATTCGGGATGAAAGGTGTCAGAGAAGTGTAAGGTGATGCTTTCCATATATAACATTTCCATTACTTAACAGAAGCATACCCTAGTTTTAACTGCCATTGGTATGAAAATTCAGCGTCCAGTGTTGTGAGAATTACCAGAATTATTTGCTATCCCTAGACAGCAAAGCAAACTGAATTGGGTGCCTGTGTCTAACAGCTTTTAGACAATGTACCCTCATGCCTCTTGAAAGGGTTATTCCTGTCCCCTGGAACGTCCTCCCCTTAGACACAATTGCTTTCACTGTGTTGAGCAAGGCTGTACCAGTGGATGCAATTGTGACAACATCCCAACAGGGCTCTTGCTGTCCTCTTCACCCCAGGGAAAGGAATGGACTCGGAACTGGGACACCATGCAGCACTTCAGTAGTCAGGTGCAAGGCAGGAGCCCTGCAGTGAGCATCCCAAAGCTGGCGCACTGATGTTATGGCACTCTGAATCAGACATGTTTCCTCTGATTCCTTTTACCGAGGAGGGGAAATAAATCCATTTCTGGATGCTCAAAGGAAGCATCCAGAAGGAAGCCTTGTAGGCTCCAGGCTGCCTTTTGAGAGCATTTCTGTGATCAGTGCTTCTCTTGCATTGCCTAACGACAAAGAATAGTAGTAAGAGCACATTTTGGTTTGTAGGTTTGGGGAGAAATGTGCATTATCTGCCAAATTCTTTTGCAGACTTTTAGTGTCAAAAGTTGAGTAATGTTGCCTTAGAAAGTTCACTAGTTTGGTTCACTAGTTCACCTTTGGTTGTAGGAAGTCCAGGTGAACAACACATGCCACAAGTGTTATTCTCTTGCCTCTTTTTTTTTAACTGGTTTACGAAGAGTCAAGATTCAGTTCCCATAGCAAAATATGTGGATATTCTAAAGTATGTTTGCTATTTTTTCTTACAAAAAAAAAATTGTTGCCTTTTTTAAAGTGCTTTTTGACTTGCTTGTCAGTAACATTCACTGAGCTGCACTAATTTTGAAAAATTCAGAATAGAGTTTTGCCACTTTAGAGATAATCCATGAAAGCTCTCTTCCTGCAGACTGCAATAAATCATCCCCTCCACTAAAAGCCTGGATGTCATTTGAAATTTATTGCATGGAGCTGGTAGTGGACTTAAAAGCCATTTCACGTGTCTTATTACTCCAGTCATCTAATTTATGGGTTTCAGCCACAATTGTAGTTGGAAAAGTATTTTCCCTCAACTGATTAATATGATTTCTGCTTTTGCATTCATTTCCCTTTCTATAATTTTCTATAATCATTGCAACAGATTTTGGCATCCAGTGTTCAGATATGAAACTGGAAGAAAGGTGCCAAGACAGACTGATGCAGATTGACTAAGCTTTACCGGCTCTTAGCTGCACTTGTCAAAAGGTATCTTGGTTATTGTTAGTTGAGCAATCTTGCCCTAGGAAAGAGAAAGCTATCAGGAGCTTCCTTGTTTAGCATGAGAATCTGTGGCTCTGCGGAGGTAGTATGAAGGCAACCTATTAAATGCAGATGAGGTAAGTGTAAGTAACACTCTTAACACAAAGAATTATAAGATATTGGTGCTTTTTTTAATTTCTGCTTCTTAGTGTGAAGACTAGTTTGCATTTACTGAGCTAGGGAAGATTGTGCCTTTTGATTCTTATCAGGCTGACCTCCGTAAGGAAAGATAGTATGGAGGACACATGTACACCAAATTAAAAGAATCACAGCTATTAACCTCAGGGTGGACCATGTTATCCAATTTAGGAGCTTAGTCTTGCACTCAATTCCATTGATGCGAGTGGTGTGTGGTTTAGTAATTCTGCAGCACGTATTACCCGGTGTATGTGGTCTGCATGCATGCTTGCACGAATAATTTATGATGTGTATTATGAAAGTATCAAAAATTCTACAGGCACCTTCCAGAAGAAGAAATACTGCATAATTCTTGCCCTGATTAGCTTATGCTATTCTTAAGTGTAGACCAGCCTAGATTTGTACCAGTGTGTGCTCGCATGGTAATGGATAGCTGGTGAGGAACAGCATCAGTAATACCACACTTACTTGCCTAGCGTTAGAGCATGACATAACGAATTAAATGCTCTCACTGTATTTACCTCACACGTAAATCAGTGCAACGGTGACAGATCAGGCATGGACCCATCCAGAACTGCTTAAAGGCAGCCCATGAGGTGATGGAGGAAGTTTGTCTGCAGCACAGATGTGTCAGTCTGGTGCCCATGGCCTGAATGCCCAAAGGTAGGTGGCCTAGGGCAGAGCCAAGCTGTGTGTGATGCTACTTCATCAGCTGCACCAGAGTAGTGACTTTATTACAGCAGTGAATGTTGGCATGCTACAAACAGATGTTTGAAACCAATATATACTCTTTGTACGTGTCTTACATAAATGCAGTGTCTAATGAGGAGGCGGAGGAAGTCATACAGCTCTGACTCCCAAATACCCATTGACTCTGTTTCCTGAGAATTTGAAAAGATTAAAAAACAAGAATGGCGTAAAGAGAATCCTACTGTGGTTTCTATAACGCGTGTTTTCTGCTAATAACACCTGGGAGGCAGTGCGAAGTAACAGCTGAGGTGCTTAAGGGCACCTCTAGTGCCATCTACCTCCTGTGCACATCTGTGGATTTGGGCATGCATCCAAAAGGAGGCTGAGAAGAAAATCAGGCAACGATGAGACCATTGCGACAGGAGGAGGAGATAGTCCTCTGCTGCTGAATCTGTAAGTTTCTGGGTGTAACCTGGGCACTCCAAGGTGCAGGATGTTTGCCAGGTGTTTGAGTAAGAGCAGACCTCAGAACATCGGTTTGATGCAAGGGAGCTGAAATTTCCTCCTGGCAGCACAAGGAGCAATACCACACCTGGGATGCCTCCTGTTCCCCTTGAAACAAGCAGCCACCAGTGGACAGATTCTGCAAGCCTCAGTAGGATAGAAATGCTGCCTGCCTCATGCCCCTGTCTCTGCTGGGTGGTGATGTGCATGGAGCCTCAGCATCCAGGTTCGGTATGAGAGGATCTGGCAAGTCTAAATGGCAGTTTTGTAGGGGATTTGCTCTCAGATACCACTGCTGACTAGAAAGCTGATGCTGTAATGGAGAATACAACGCTGGAAGTCCCAAGATGATGAAAGATTAATGAGTAGGGGTTAGGCTTGCAACAGCTGTTTCTTTCTTTCCTGCATATAGACTGTAATGTTATGCAAAGATAAACATATTAGCCAAATATTAACTCTGTTTTAAGCACAACAAAAGCAGTGTGTGACAGGTTCCTGTATCTAAAACAGGGTAATGCAGGCTGCCAGTTTCAGGCTGAACTCAATTGAGCTGCTGCTGGAATTTCAAGAGAAGATTTTGTATAGCGCGATCAGTTTGCATTAGGATTTAGTAATGAAACAAAGACTTGTTTTCCATGCAGAAAAGTTTATCTAGGAACCAGATCTTGAGCAATTAATGCAGCTACTACAGCCACAAGTCCTAAGGTGATTTACCCAATTTGAGGCTTGCAAAGCAAGCACTGCACATTTTCTGTTGTTAATTTTTCACAGTTAATACTTCAGCATAATGCTTGGTCTGTAGTTGGACAATATTTTTGGGAATGTTCAATCTGAAAATTAATTTGCTTCATCTGTAGTGACGTCTTCTTTGTGTTTGCTTCCTGTGAACGTTCCTGCTGTCAAGTTTTGCTGGCACAAACATGTGAAAGCACCAATTTTTGAAACTATGTGCACAATTATTTGTGCTGGAAGTGCATGTTCACTCTTTCACTGGGAAACAAAAAATATGTAAATACTCTTAATTAACCAATAGAGCTTGAAAAGAAAGTATTGAACTGTCTGTGCTTGCACTTGCAGACAGCCGAAATAGAGATTTGCCCTCAACTCATTTGGATATTTAAAGAGAATCTGGGGGAGGGGGGACACGATGACACACGGAGGGGGGGCAGCTGAATTAATCTAAAATATTCCTTATAGTTAATTATTTGTTCAACTGTTTAATAAGTAATTCAGCCTATTATGTTTTAGTTATTTGCTTGTTCAATTTGGCTTTTGTTTTTTAAAGCAACATGGTCACTTTACGAAATCAGTGTGTTTGGTATCTCATCCCTTTGTTTTTTACTGTGAAGAATGGTAGGTATGGAATGCAAATGTACATTCATCATGCCATTTCTTCACCTTGCCACACCGAAGGAGCCTTCTACACGTTGTTTTCTATGAGACAAAGACAAAAAAGACCAACTGGGGATGTGAGGCCCCAGAGCAGTGCAGCTCAAGCAGACAGCAGATTGCTAATGGCACCTGTATTTCAGTTTACGGTAGTGACTGCTAACAACACACACAGCGAGCTCTGCTCCATTTTTTTTCTTTTTTTTTTTAGCCTCCCCCTCCCTTCCCCCCCAACTCCCACACACTTAATTAGAAAATCTGATGCAGCCAGAGACGTTATCTGCCATGCCGTGTGTTAGTGAGGAATGCATTCTTTGATGTTGCTGATAAGCTTTCCTGTGTTGTGGGTAGTTAATTGGTAGTGGAAAGGAAATGTCTGGACTAGTGTAAGAGGAAGCTTCCTAACTGTCTCTCATGCAGCTGGTCTCCCTGGTTGATGAGCCAAGGTGTGGTATGGATGTGGCAGTGGTGAGGAGGTCCTGCCAATATCGCCCGCCCCCCAGCAGAACCGTGTGGAGCACCTGCACCTTTGGAACAAGTTCTGAATCCTTCTCGCCTTTCATCTTTCTAAGGGAACAAAAACAGGAATAAAGCACAGTTCTTCCCAAAACCTGGAGGGCTAAATTTCCTGACGGTATAAACCAGCATGTGCACTGTAATCTCTCCTGGAGTCATGCGAGTCCATCAGCCCTTTGAGAGCAGGGAGTGTGGATGCTGAAGCATTTGTAAAACAGTGAAAGAGCCAATGGGTTAGATCCTTGCAAAAGTCAAAATAAGAACCTCCGTTATATTTGAGGTTTGTTTTCTGCAGTGATCAAGCCTTTTACCTTTTCAATCTTATTTTGTCTTTGCTGAATAGAACACTTAGCTGTAAATTCTACCTCCCTATTTACAATCTTACGAACTGTAGTAAAACCTTGCTTTATTCTTCTAACAAGAGAGTGGAAAGATTGTGATTTTTCTCTGGTGGGAAGGACATATTTTCAGATTCTTGTTTTTGGTTTGTTCAGTGGTATTATATCATCTGTTTCTTTTTCTTAGATTTCTGTTTTTGCTATTATTGCTCATAAGACAACTTTCTTAATCCAGAAATAGATAACTGTCATTGTGAGAGGTCCTTCTGTTCCTGATGAACTTTAAAATATTTTTCCTGGTTCTTTGGCTCTGTTGGGCTATTGCTTTGTTGTGGTTTTGCTTCCCTTCTCAATTTATTTTTTTTTCAGAGACTAGCTTCTGTTTTATACTTACCATTTTCACCTTTATTTTTCTACCACTTGTTATATGCATTTGTAGAATTACAGATGCTTTCACTTCCATTTCTGTAACCAGCATGATTCTTTTTTTGAATCATTGTAGCCTGGCATTTGAGGTACCTGATAAGATATTCTTAAGCTCTTGCCAATTGTTGTCATCTTTCCATCATATATTTTTTTAAAAGCCATAGTATTTTTTTCCCTTCTCAATGAATTTGGCTCTAATTGTATTCACCTTTTTGAAACTGACCCACGAGGAGCACCAAGTTGAAAATTAACTGGTTTGAACTTTGTGCTGTGTGAATGTAGCCGTTGTAATGGAGCCATGCTCACTTGTATGTAAATGACACTAGTTTTTAATTGTTTCTATTCCTTCTCATCTGCAAAAATAATTTTCAGTATAGGATGAAGGTCCTCAGTGAGGACCTTTTAGCTAAATTATTATGACTGACTTTAGTTGTTTTCCTATCTGCTCACCTCGCTGTGGCACTGAAGGAATTAGCTAATAATCGATGTTTATCTTGCTGGGAGTTCCACAGCAGCTCAGGTTAGTTGAAGGGCTCTGGCAGAGCTGTCAGGCTCAGAACTGACCCTCCTGGCCATCTCCTGTGTGGTTTTCAGGCTTCTTTTTTGGCTACCCTGGTATGGTGAATGGATGGCAGTTACAGCTATTTAAGAGATCCAGAGCAGCTCGAGACAGATTTTCTGTGTTAAACAATCATCCCAGTAAAGAGATATTAACCAGGTGTGCCACCCTTTGGGCCAATTTTTGCAGTCTGGTTCACAACTGGGTGGTAGTGAGGAGAGTCAGCCTCTTTTCCCTCTTCGTACAGCATCAAGGGAAAACCATGGTGCTGAGAATGCCAATGAAGAGAGCCAGATGGTTAGCTATTCTTCGTCATGCGCCTTTCACAGTGTTGTGCTGCCCTTCTTGCTTTGTTTCCATCTGTATCTGCAGTGCTACGTTCCACATTGAAGGCATGCTGAAGCATCTAGAAAGCATGGGAACACAACAGGGGAAAAAACTGTTTTGTCCAACATACTAGATTTGGAGTTAAGGCTGAAGAGGGTTTAACTTGAGTGATATCTGGGCAAGTTAGTGAGGTGTGAAGCACGACTTCCCTTACCACTGGCAGTAACGCCCCACAAGAGAGGTCACTAAACTCCCAGGCTCTGCCCTAAGGGTAATGGAATATGCAAGAAAACAGTTCATCCAGATTGATTTGACTGAGAGGCTGAGGAAAAGCTTTACACACAAGGTTCTGAAAAGGACAAAAGAGAAGATAACTTAGGACATACCTTCTTTCCAATTCATCTGTCTGGTCTTCAGTTCAGGTAGAGGGCTGCTGCAGCATTGATGAGCATTAATGTCTGATTCCACTTTCATCCTTAGTCTCTGTGAAGCAGTAAGCCAGGAAGCTTTATTTGCAGGCTGTGAGGGAAGGATGTTACAGCCTCATTTGTGATCAACCTCAAAACTTTCCCATCGTGACAGAGCCTTAGATCAGTGACTGCGCACATAGTATGAGAGGCCACCACTTGCAGGGTGTATACCGTGTGTCTGGGCTAGTGACTTGCAGTAGTTTATTCAGGGCACAGCTTTTCAGCTGTGCTATACAAAGTTGTGCATTGCACAAACTATTAATAATTTGTATTACAGATTGCTAAATACATACAGCTAGTAGCATGCATGCACCACAGATTGGTAACTCTTGTTGGTGTTGCAAAAAAATAAAAACACTTCTTACAGATTTTGCAGTCACTTTTGATATCAAACTTGAAAGTTAACCATGGCTCTGTATTACGATGGCTCCATAATTAAGAATGATTGTAGATAGTTGCTAGGTGGTTGCTAAGAAAAGGATCAAAGGGAATTGTTTAAAGGAACACCTGTATAAAGTAACTGTCCTGGAACACCAAGAACATCTAAGCAAGGCATCTCCGCACACACAGACAATTTGGCAGCAAAAACCAAAGTCCAGGCATCCCTAACTGAACTGTCTTCAATATAATACTAAAAAACACACCCACCCACAGGTCAAGAAGCCCAGGTGAAGATCCTTTCCCCATGTAGGTGCAGTGGTTGAGAAAGATCACAGAATCACTCGGTTGGAAAATACGTTTGAGATCTGGTGGATGACAGGTTGGCCATGAGCCAGCAGCGTGCCCTGGTGGCTAAGAGGGCCAACGGGATCCTGGGGGGCATCAAGAGGAGCATTGCCAACAGGTCAAAGGAGGTGATCTGCTCTGCCCTGGTCAGGGCCCACCTGGAGTATTGTGTCCAGTTCTGGGATCCCTGGTATAGAAGGGACAGGGATCTCCTGGAGAGAGTCCAGAGGAGGGTTACGAAGATGATTAAAGGACTGGAGCATCTTCCCTATGAAGAAAGGCTGAAAGGACTGGGACTGTTCAGCCTTGAGAAAAGAAAGCTAAGAGGGCCCTTATTCATGTTTATACATATCTCAAGTGTAGGACACAGGGAGAAATAACCAGCCCCTTTTCAGTCATCTGTGGAGACAGGACAAGGGGCAATGGCTGTAAACTGGAGCACAGGAAGTTCCGCACCAACATGTGGAAGAACTTTTACACAGTGAGGGTGACAGAGCCCTGGGACAGGCTGCCCAGGGAGGTGGTGGAGTCTCCTTCTCTGGAGATATTCAAGACTCGTCTGGACGCCTATCTGTGCAATATGAGCTAGGGAGCTGCTTTGGCAGGGGGTTTGAACCCGATGATCACTTGAGGTCCCTTCCAATCCCCACAATTCTGTGATCATTGAATCAAACCATACTTGTCCTGTACTAAAACCATATCCCTGAGCACTTCATCTACCAATCTTTTAAATACATCTAGGGTTGGTGACACAACCCCCTCCCTGGGCAGCCTGTTCCAATGTCTAATAACCCTTTTGGTGAAGAATTTTTTCCTAATGCCTAACCTGGACCTGCCCTGGTGCAGCTTGAGCCCATTCCCCCTTGTCCTATTACTCATTGCTTGGGTGAAGAGACAAACACCCATCTCTCTACGATCTCCTTTCAGGTAACTGTAGGCTGTGATAAGGTCTCCCCTCAGCCTCCTCTTCCCCAGGCTAAACGACTCCAGTTCCCTTAGCCACTCCTCATAAATTTTACTCTCCAGCCCCTTCACGAGCTTGGTTGCCCTTCTCTGGACACGCTCTAGGCCCTCCATGTCCTTCTTGTAGTGAGAGGCCCAAAACTGAACACAGTACTCGAGGTGCAGCTTCACTAATGCCAAGTCCAGGGGCACAATCACTTCCCTGGACCTGCTGGCCACACTGTTTTTGATACAAGCCAAGATGCCATTGGCTTTCCTGGCCGCTTGGGCTCACTGCTGGCTCATACTCAGACTGCAGTCAATCAACACCCCCAGGTCCTTCTCTGCTAGGCAGCCACTCTTCCCCAAGCCTGTAGCACTGCAGAGTTGTTATGTCTCAAGTGCAGGAGTCTGCGTTTAACCTTGTTGAACCTCATCCCGTTGGTCTCAGCCCATCGATCCAACCTGTCCCAATCCCTTTGCAGAGCCTCCCTACCCTCACAGCTTAGTGTCACTTGCAGACTTAATGATTCAATCCCTTCATCCAGGTCATTGATAAAGATACTGAACAGAACTAGACCCAGGACTGAGCCCTGGGGAACATCACTTGTGACCAGCCTCCAGCTGGATTTATCTCCATTTACCACAACTCTTTGGGCCTGGCTATGTGCCTGTCCAGGCCAGTGGCAGCCAGTTTCTCAATCAGAATGCTGTGAAAAACCATGTCAAAGGCTTTGCTGATGTCAAGGTACACTACATCCTCATCCACTAAGCAGGTCACCTGAAGGTGATCAGGTTAGTTTGGCAGAACCTGCCTTTTGTAAATCCATGGTGACTGGCCCTGATCCCTCAGTTGTCATGTGTGTGCTGTGTGATAGCACTCAGGATGATCCATTCCATGATCTTTCCCAGCACTGAGGTCAGACTGACAGGCCTGTGGTTTCCTGGATCCTCCCTCTGACCCTGCTTGTACATGGGTGTAATATCTGCCAGCCACCAGCTGAGTGGAACTTCCCAGTCAGCCAGGACTGCTGGTAGATGATGGTGGGGGGTTTGGCAAGCATGTCTGCCAGCTCCCTCAATATCCTCAGGTGGAACCCATCAGGCCCCATAGACTTGTGAATGTCTAATTGGCCTACCAGATCTCTAACCATTTCCTCCTGGATGACAAGTTTTGTTCTGCTCTCCTTCCCTGTCTTCTGGCTGGTGAGGCCTGAATATCCAGGGAACATCTCACCTTACTATTAAAGACTGAGGCAAAGAAGGAATCAAGTAAGATGACACAGCAATTATAATTACATGTTGTTTACTAGCCAGTCACTGTAACTGGGAGAGTATTAGCTTGTAATGTTTGTGTATAAATATATCCGAAGTGCCGGCTTTGGGTGTTCTTGATTTGCAGAAATCCACCGAGCACCCAGGCCTGAATAAAAGCACTATCTCCAAATCCACTTTTCGGACAACAGCTTGAGAGGATGTTTGAAGGCTGGAGTGGTGTGACAATCCCTGCTAAGGCTGACGTGTGAGGAGGATTTTTGTATTTTATCTTTTTTCTTTCCTGCTGGTACTGACTCATCCACTCTTTTTGCTGTCTGTTTACACTCATTTATATGCACTTACTCAGCTGACTGGTTAAGTTCCACCACCCACTTACAACTGCAATGAATAATGTTTTAGGCCTGGTGTCTCACAAGTGCAGGCCCCTCACACATCAATGTCATTACCAGAATTGCTTTTACTGATAGTTGCCACGTGGCAGGTGTACAGAGAGCAGCCTGCAGAACAAACAGCATGGAGAGAATCATTCATCAGGTTTGCTTACAAAAAGTAATATTCTCTGTTAACGTGAAAATATGGCTGTCCCCTTCCTCCTCCATCCTCTTCCTTATGCTGCCTGCGATCACAATGTCTGCTTTTTTGCTGTCTGGTTTTTTACAGTGTGGTTTCAAGTCGGGACTCCAGATGCGACTAGGTTACGTCTTGGTTTTGTATAGAACCTTTGAAAAAGGTTCAAGGAGTTCCTTGTGCTTCTGGAGGAAACTTCACTACTGCCCCATGCACCAAACCAGTCTGATTCATCTGTGGTCAAACGTGTATTTGTCTGGATACTTCAAGCTCAAATTTAAGCACATACTTAGGTGTTGCCTGAGCTGGAACTCTCGAGGGAGGTTCTATTCTCCTTCTACTCTGCACTGGTGAGGCCTCATCTGGAATATTGTGTGCAGTTCTGGGCTCCGTGGCTTAAGGACGGGGATCTACTAGAGAGGGTATAAAAAAGGGCTACAAAGATGATGAGGGGACTAGAACATCTCTCTTAGGAAGACAGGCTGAGGGACTAGGGACTTTTTACCGTAGAAAAGACTGGGCGGGGGGGAGTGTGTGTATGCATGTCTTATCAATGCTTATAAATCCTTGAGGGGTGGGTGTCAGGAGGATGGCGTTGGTCTTCTTTCAGTGTCACTTTTTCAGCGACAGGGCAAGAGATAATGGGCATAAATTTGAATATAGGAAGTCCCACCTAAACATGAGAAGGAACTTCTTTACATTGAGGGTGACAGAGAACTGGCACGGGCTGCCCAGAGAGGTTGTGGAGTCTCCATCTCTGGAGACATTCAAAACCTGCCCGGACGCTGTCTTGTGCAGCCTTCTCTAAGTGATCCTGCTCTGGTAGGAGAGTTGGACTAGATGATCTCCAGAGGTCCCTTCCAGCCCCTATCATTCGGTGACTCTGTGAACCTCTCAAGGCTGGAATCTCCCAGGAACAGGTAGCACAGCTTCCATCCTTACAGTGCTGCTATTAGAGGATGAAGTCAACTCTTTATAAGGATGGAGTAGAGTACCTTTGCTCTAGTGGAGTTTCTTCTCCAGTATATAATTCGTCTTGGAGGAAGCAGCCTTTGCCACATGTGCTCTTGTGCTCCAAGACTTGACAGGGATATGACTGATTGGACCCAGTCTGTGCTTGCTTTATTCTGTAGGACATTTAAGTTCCTTCTGGGTATTGATGATTTATTTGGACTTTTATTTTAACAAAGTGCGTCTGCTTGCTTGGAATAATCATCACAATGAATCTAGTAAGCTTTCGTGACCTTAAAAAGGGTAGCCGAACATTGGTGTTAGATTTAAAAGGGGGGGGTGGGGTGTGGTGGTGTGCTGTGTGTGGCAATTATTCTTAATTGAATCTGAAAGACAAAAAAAGACTTTAAAGATCTCAGTTGGCATATGAAAGAATGCCCTCTTCTTGTTCTAGGTTGTATTGTCTCATTAAAATGCCCCCTTTCCTGTAATCACTATTTCACAGTTCAGCCATCTCCAGATACTGTGAAACAGCTGTGCAAAGGTCAAGTACAAGAGGGCAACGGGAAAAGAAAGTGACACCACAGCTCCCAGGGTTTCCAACCACCCTGTTAACAAATCTACTGACACAGGGCATAATTTTTTACTGACGCTGCCCATTTTTTACTGACACTGACTCTTAAGACTCCATAGGGAGCAGATGCTGACATCTCTCTTGACTTTGAAAAGCTCATTGCTGAAACAAAATGGTTTTATGCAAAGATTTACATACAGTGTCTAAACATTAAGCAGGGGATCAATAGTTCTTCAAGTCTGAGTAATGATCCCACATGGCAAAGCTACATTTTAATTAATAAGATTGCATCCATACTTCACCTTTGTACTTTTTTCCCCCCGACTTAGAGGGAACCAGTGCATCAAGGGTTTATTCAAGCACACATGTCTTTCTTGCCACATACTCACTTGAGTCTCCTTGGGCTCTGATTCTGCTTTGAGACTTGTGCAGACAGACCTGACACCTTTATGACTTTTCAGTGAGGCTGGATGAGCCTGGCACAGGTATCTATATCCCTGCGAATCTCACTGTAAGACCAAGTCCTTGGTTAAGAGCTAAGGGTGGCTGCTAGACCTCGAAGAGCTTGTCACCTTCTGGATAGAGAGTGCATTTAACACAGACCTCATTCAGAAATAAGAGTTGCCTGTTTTAGCACCATACTTAGCTTTTGTCTCTTTGGTGTCTCCAGTTGTTTGCTGTTGACTTTACAGTCCTACCTAAGCACGGTTTTGTCTGGTTCATCTCTTAAATCTGACCGCTAAATTGTGCTCTGTGTGGTGTGCTTGTTTTTTTGGGTTTTTTCCCCCCTTTTGCTGCTTGTGTTCCCTCTCAGTTGTTGACTGTGGAAATAGGCGTAGAAAGCATTTTGCATTCTCTGAATGTACCACACAGTAATTCTGCTGTCTGAAAACTCTGTAATGTCAATAATTGATGCACTTGAGAAGTGGTAATTAAATTAGTTAATTATGCTGGTAAAATTACATGCAATTATGTGACTGCAGGGTATGTTTAGTAAATTAGGCTTTCCCATACTCACTACATATTGTGGTGCCAATTTTGTTCCTTGATGATTAGGTAGCTTTTGATACTTCTTAATTGATTTAATACCTGGATCTTCATTAGCCCTCGATTGCTATGCAATGTATGTCTGACATTTTTCTCTCTGATATTTCACAGAGTATCGTTCATCAAAAAAAATCAATCTATACATATTCCTGTCAGATGTTAAAGCATCAGGACTTCAGGGAAAATGCTCTCTTCTACAAGTGTCTAGCGGTGACTTGCCCACTAGTGTGAGATGCCAATCAACTAACTGTCCCTGGAAACCCTCTAATAGAGAATGACTGATTTCATTTATGTTTCTCTTGAAAGATCCAAATAAATAGGTGTCTCAGGGAAGACTGGCACGGTGACAGCTGTTTTAATGACACCTGTTATCTTTGCAGAGAGCAGTGAAAGGTTATTAAAAGGTAACATTAATTCAAATGAAAAATTCAAGGGGGTCAGATTTGATTGTGTCTGGTACCTGGGTGGGGTTTGCTGTTCTTCATTCATGCTTGCTCAATATTTTACATGTCAGAATCGCCTCCCAGCAAATGGTTTCCTTCACGCTGGCTGTGTTTACTATCACAAATCTTTCCCAGATATGCTTGTCTCCACACCCTGTGATTCCCCCCACCAGCGCATACTCTGTTGCTGTCAAAAATGATGTTAGTGATGAACTGTTAAAAGCCTGTTCGTGTAGATTAAGCTGTGGTCTTATTTCTGTTCATAGGGCAGAATCTCTGTGGGAGAAGGGAAAGAGTAAGGTGGAGAAATTGCTTGTTCTTTTGGCTTTGGAGTCATGCACTATGTAATATTGTCTCTACCTGAGTCCAGTCCAGCAATCTGCCAGGATCAAAAGCAGTGGAATCTGAATGACAGAGCAGTTCAGTAACTGGGCTCAACTGACCTGAGGAAGAAAGGTCCCACTACTGTGATGACTTCAGAAAATGATGGATGACTGTATCTTGTTGATGTAACGTTTCTGGGGAATTGATAGAAAAATAGGCAGGCAGGACCCTTGGTTTGTCAGTCAACTGTTGTGAGAGGCACACACCTTTTCTTGTCCCTGTCCCTCCGCAGTGCCGTTTGCCAGGCTGCTGGGGAATGTGCAGCCAGTGCTTGTGCCAGAACAAGAAAGGTGTCCATGCTAATACTGACCTTATTGATGAACTAAGCATGCACTGTCAGAGAAATAACTCCAGAGGCAAGGCTTTTGGAGGCATACAGGTATCCTACTCTTGAGTTTTGCTTCTCAAAGCAAAATACAACATTCCTCTATTTATCTGTGGCTGCTACAGCAGCTTTATGATGGCTTTAATATTGACCCATGGGGAGTCAGTCCACATTGCTTCTGTTGACTTTGTTTAGACCTTTACTGTTTTTTCCATTTTCTTGCTTTCCTCTCAACAATGCTTTTACATGAATTCTTTGTCTTTTCTTTTTCCCCTACAAATTGCAGTTTTACCTGACACTCTTCACGTGGTAAGTGCATAAACTCAGGATTAAAACTTTACAGGAGAGAATTTCTGGTATTTCCAGGGTGCCCAGTAATGTCTAGAGCTGGCAAGCTGGCTGACTTCCTAAACCCTGTATATCATGGCTCTTCAGACTTGTTGATCTTGGGAACTGAGGCTGCGTAGTTTGCAAGCACAGAGAAACTTCTGAAAAGAGGGAGTCTGGATTTCTGCAGACTTCTGAATGAGTGCTTGTAGGGCAGTTCCTGCCTTTATGAATACAACAATATCACAGATTCTTGAGCTGGTTCTGTAATTTTCAAGCTGACAGTAAAATTGAAGTTAACTGGGTGCTACTAGATGTGAAGGGTTTCCTATATATTCGCTCCAGCAGCAAGAACTGTGGTTCTATTCAAGCGGCTAAAAGGCATTTTGAAAAGCTATAGTTTTGTTCTTTGAGAAGTGCTGCTCTTAAAATGTGAAGGAGTAGAGTTGATTAGAAGGAAAACAGTGAAGAAACGTGTAGATTTAGGTGGGAAAGCTCTCTCCAATGTTATTACCAAGGTGTATAGAGAAAGACAGAGAACCTCCTGCAGGCATGTAATGTTCTTACTGAGTCTGTTAAAATACCACCTGCTTTGCCTGGCAATCTCTGATGTTCAAGAACTTTGTTCAGATTTCCATGTTTGGGCAGGTGCTTGAATATTGAAAATGGAAGAGATATCAAGCCTAAAATATCTAGGCATGTGCAGAAGTTTCTTGCTTTTTAGTGGTTTTTTTTTCTTTAGTGAGGACAATTTCTCCCCAACTCTTGCAGTCTTCTGAAAGCAGTGCATTCAAAGCAACCTATCTCTGTTTGGCACGTTTGTGCTAGTGAAGCTGGCGTGCTACCTTGTTAGCTGGCGTAATGCCATCCCAACAGATGGACAGGAGTATAGACAGCCAGGAGACCATGTACAAGCATCAGTGTGTGTGTTGAGGGCAAGATCCCCTAGTCAGAAGCGTTGAAATGCTTGTCTGTCCCGTGCTTCTGTGTTTGTGGCTAAAATGATGTTCCAGCCCTGAGTGGAATTAGCTTCACTGGTATAAGCTAATCATTCACCTCCAGGGCAGGAGTTGCTCTGGCCATGCAGAATTTGGGTTGCTATTCCACCAGGTATTCCTGTGGGAACTCTGGGGATTCCTGAAAAACTTTAATGCTTTCTACATAGCAAATAGTTTAAAGTATGGTGGAGCCAACTTTTAAAGTCATACGTGCAACAGCTCACACTCATAGCACCCTCAGAGAACAAACAGAGCTCCATCAGTGGTGGCAAAATCAGAGGTTTAAATGATTGAGCACAGTTCTGTAAAATTCATCGCACTAAGATTGCTGCTCAGCTTGGGAAGTGGGCAGAGCTTGCCTGTAGATTTCCATAGAAATTCATTGTTAGACTTCTTTGGGCATCTTTCGTGCTGCTTGTCTTTGCCTGAAAAGACAGAATTTTCCCAGTGGGACACACAAAATCACATCTGTTAATGTTAGGTGCTTTTGTAGATTCAAGTAGTTACTTGGCTGCATTTGTGGAATCAAAGATGAAGAAGAATGAATTGAAGTGTAGTCTGAGGGGTGGAAGGAAATCCATGCCTCCATAAGATGATGGCATTGTTGAACTCTAATCAGCTTTAAATTTATGATTCGGGTAGTGGGTGTTTAGTCTGGGAATGGACAATTTTGGGTTGATTTTTTAGTTCAAATTCACTTCCGGATGCTGTAGGGCAAACTGGAAAAAGCCCTGCTCCTAACTGAAATGAGCACTTATTTGTAAATGTCTTGCTAACTAAATTGGTTTAAATTTACTAAGGTTAAACTGTAATCAGCTCTAAATATAGACTCTTTCCAGACTGCTGCTTGATTTTACTTAATTTAAAGAACTCACAACCAGTTCAGGAGAGGTCTGTGGTGTTTTTGAAACGATACAGAAGACACTGATAGACTGCTACAAGGCAGCCTACAAGGGATTGAGATCTGCAGTCCGGAGGCCTGCACAGTTGGGAGTAAAGGCAGACAGTGGTACTAGCAATATGTTTATGTGAGCCACTGCTGTCGTGCTTCATATTTGGAAAACTATCTTTGCAACTATAAAAACTCTGTGCTTAATTTTTTTCTTATATAAACAAAGTCTTAGATTCAGTTTTTAGCTGAAATATTTTTGTGTGGAAAAGTATGCCTTGCCGTAGGTGACTAGAGGAGCACTTTTGTCCCAGGCCTGCTGGGGTCAAGGTCTGCTTTGGTACATACTCATCATGTCATGTCTCTTCCGCACTGTGTACCACCGTATTTTAGAGTAATTTTGCATGAAAGAGTTGTAATTATGTTCTGCTAATTTTAGCAAGCAGAACAAGTGTTGAAATGGCAATATTCACATTTGCACATAAGCAATCCAACAAATTAATTTGTTCTCTCTAAACATGTTTAAACATAACACCCAATATCTCTTGTATTAAATATCCATTGGCAGCGTGAATTGCAAAGGGTCCCGCAGATAAGCCAGCAAAGTCACCAGTCTGGGTCAGGATCATGTTTGTTGGATGAATATTAAGTTAATTGGTCTCAGTTCACTTCCAAATAGGTATATATGTGTAGGTAGCGGAAATGTCTGTTGGCCTATACCCAGCCTTGCTTTTCTTAGAAGAAAGAAAGATTGTTGAGACATCTGTTCAGCCTGGAGAAGAGGAGGCTTGGAGGAGATCACATCAATGTATAAAAATACCTGAAAAGAGGATGCAAATAATATGGAGCCAGGCACTTTTTATGGTGCCCTGTGACAGGACCAGAGGCAACAGGCACAAACTGAACCACAGGAGGTTCCCTCTGAACATCAGGAAACACTTTTTCACTGTGAGGCTGACCAAGCCCTGGCACAGGTTGCCCAGAGAGGCAGTAAGATTATCTTTCCTTAGAGGTATTCAGAAGCTCCCAGGACATGTTCCTGGGCAACTTGCTCTGGGTGACCCTACTGAGCAGGGAGTTTGCACAAGATAACCTCCAGAGGTCCTTTCCAACAGTAACCCTTCTGTGACATGAAGATAATTGCTGTTGAGATTGAATTCAGGTCATACGTACCAAACCTTTCAGCCAAAGGGAATTAAGTTTTTCCTGGTTTGGTTTCCTTCAGATTCTTTTTGTCTTACTTTTTGGGCTTTTTTTAATGCTTTTCGTTATCTATAGAAGGTAGTGAACAGTGTCTGTATTCATCTTATCAGCATACTTTTTTCTGCAGGCAGTGCTTGGGATCAAAGTTTTGAAGAGCAGTTGAAATGTACTCATCAGGTCCTTCATTCTCTTAGTGCTGTTAGGGATTTTTTTATAAAGTCTTTATGAGAAGGCACAGGAGAAGTCTCTACCTGTGATCTCTCTGATCATTCTTTCCAAGTCTCACAGCTCCCAGTATGGGGCCATTTGGGTGTATCCCACTGAGAAGTTTGGATGTTTGCATGGCAATAGGCTCTGTTCCAGTCTCTTGCCATGGAGAGAAGGCGGCCTTTCTCCTTACCCTGCAGTTCCTTAGTGTGCATATATACGTGAAGATTTCTCTGCTTTCACTCTCTGGATGCAGCATCACATTCTCCATGCCATGGCTTAATCAGTCTTTCTTCCCTCATCCAACCACCATTTGCAACCAAGTTATGGAGTTGGGCTTAATTATACTCAAGACCTGCTAGAAGCTTTCTTTGGGAGCCTGCAGCGTGCACCTGATGAAGTTTATAAGGGCATGGTAGTGGGTGTACTGGCTTCAAGCAAAGATCCACCTATCTCAATCTACTCTCTCCAGTTGTGGCTGCAGGTGGGTTGTATAACAATGAGTAAGAAGAGTGCAGGGATGTGTGTGATACCTCACCATTATACTCCCCTGTCCCTATCTCTTCCTTGGCTGGAAGCATTTCCTGTGGCCTTACTGATTCCCATTAAACTTATCTTCCAGAATTAGCAAGTTGCCCAGCCAACTTTTAGTATTTGCTTTGGCAAGGAGTTGTATGTGTTTCCTCTCCATAGTGTGGAGAACCACATCTTTCTGTGTTTGAACCTAGCTTTTGTTTGCTTCCCCCCGCCCCCCCCCCCCCCCCCCCCCCCCACCGGTTATTCTTTAAAGAGAGAGAGAATGGGACAGAAAGAAAACATCAGTGATTCCTGTCCTGTCTGTAGTGCTTGCGACTGTAGAGGTCCATGTTATTTTATCCTCTCTGAGGGTTTTTTTTTCCCCACTAGATTGAATTACTCTCAGTAGCACTTTCTAAATGGAACTATGACCTATTTGTTAAGGTTCTTATCAAAAATGGGCAGAAACAGGTTGAAAATGTAGGCAAGTTTAAGATAACCAGGAATCGGGCATGTCTGAAGTGTTAGTCACCTGTTCTGATGCAAGCAAACACCCTGTTTGTTCCTCTATCTTCTCCTCTGCACCCTTCCTCTTCTACAGGAGATCTTTTTATGGTGCCCTGGATAACTTCCCTGTGTGTAACTTCGGACTGAGTCTTAGGAAGATCATCTTCCGAATTAGTGACACAGCCACTATTGTTTTAATTGCTTGTGTATTGTTAACCCAGAAATGTCTTATCCCTACTCCTCCCACTGAGTCTTTTTAATAGGGAGAGCTCAACTTTGAATCTTTCTCTGGCCAAGTAAAGCAATGTCCTGCAGATAAATTCAAGGTGTAAATAGAAACACCCCCCATTTCTTACAGACTTGTCCTTTTCTGGGTATGTGATTTGGCATGCTGATGAACTAGGCAGAGATGCTCTTTGTCTGCAGTATGCTCTACTTCGTTACTTGCAGTGATAATACAACCACTTGTGTATCCTTAAACCAAAGGGAGAAACGCCTTAAGTATAATCTTCTGTACAGACGTGTGGGGCACTAATTTGATTTCACAGACTCATCCCAAGCCCACTTAGATTCATAAAGCTCCCCATACAGTGCGACCAAACATTAGTCGCTCTAGTGCACGTAGTTTTCACTAATACACATATACTAGATATTAAATCTTAACAGTAGGCTTTCTACCAATATATTCTTCTCCTTTGCATTTTGCATTTTAAATTATAATTAGCAGCAACAGGTGCAGACTGGATTCTCCCTGCAGAAAAATAAAATGCAATCCGATAGCTAGCAAGGAAAAAGAATGCAGGTATCAGAGCGGTAAATGGAGCAGCCACAGTACAGTTGTCTGCTGGATTGGCTGTGGCTCCCCTGAGCCATCACAGCTTGTCCATTATTCGTATTGAGTTCAAAGATGGTTCCATTAGAAAGATGGAGTGCAAGTCCTCCACACAAGCCAGCGATGCTTGTTTACTCTTAGAGCCCTCCTTTCATCTCTGTTACTTAATGATTCTTGGCTTTTCCCTCTTTACTGTCTTCACTGTTAATGTAGCTAATAGTGAATGCTGTCCTAATTTTAACCCCGTTTCAAGTTTGGGGTTTCAAGCACCCAACTCACAGGGATTCCAGGATCAGGCATTTAGGTCTTTAGCAGGAATGTGGGTGCACTGCAGTAGCTTTGATGCACTGGCTGGCTGCGTCATCATTTAAATAACCCTTCCTCTGCTTGCCACTGCTCTAAGATACGTGTTTAGCCTGTTGGGTGTCTGTAAATGTGCTTTACTATACTCTTTCCCGGCCCCCTTGCTCCTCCCCCCCCCGCCTTGATATTTGGTACAACCAGTTTTCTGTCACACAGATCCCTTACATGGGTCTACAGATTTCTGATGGGAGATATAGCAGGAAAGTCTCGTCGGAGGGCTTTGAGTAGACTGTGATACAGTTCAGAGTAACTATAATGTTTGCTGCTGCAGTGGAACAAATGGCAGAACTGTAAGCATGAAATTACAGCGTATAGGGAAACTATGTATTTGAGGCTCTGGAAACTGGAATTGGGATGCTGCCGCTGTGATAATCTATTTCAGTGATAACCTGTGCAAATTGGTGGCTCAGCATACAAGTACCCTGGATTGTGCTGGCTTTTACAGGGAGAGAGGAGAGATAGAAATCATGCAGGGTGAGGTGTCTCCAGGTAGTCATCGGGCTGGCCTTTAATGTTTTGTCTGGGTTCTGGTGCCACCAGTCTCATGTATAAGGTCTTAATGTAATTTCCCCAAATGTTTATGTTGTGAGATACAGAAAACCAAAGCAAATTATTAAGTTATGATGGGGTTTATGCGCCTTTTTAAGTCTTTTCTAGTTTTTGAGTTTGGAAGTGCCAGTTGGGTGGTTGGGTACTTTTTTTAATGCAGCTATTAATTTTAAAGAGAAATTTTGGGTCTCACATAACTGCTAACTTTTGGGAGCTGGAACATTAACCAAAGCATAAAATACTGTAACACTTATGATTGAAATCATCAGAGCTGGCAAGAACAGGCTTTCTGATTGCCAGTTTATTTTACAGGCATGATCAATTGTAGTAATTCCTCTAAAATGCTGTAAAAACCCCCAAAATTAAACGATATGTTCCTTCAGTCTGTTACAAAGTTGAGAACATGCTGTCAATCAGCTATACCTATCCAACATGTCCCGCCAAACCCCAAATGTGCTCTACAAATTAATCTGTTTGTACTTGCAAAGAGAGTGTGTGTGTATATACAGAGAATTAGTGTGAGCTCTCTGTGCATATTTGAGAAGATTTTTGTTTCTTTGCATAAGAAATACTTTTATTTTACAGTGCATCAGAAGTAACCCTAACTAAGCCATATAAAGGCATATCACATCCTTCGACTTTGTGACTCACTTGTTTCTTGATTATACGCCAAACACAAATTCCAGTTCCTTGTGTTTTACTTACAATAACATTAGTGTTTAATTCTACAGACTCAATCAAAGCTACACTTAATATAAAGAAAACAAATTCTCTATTTTATAGCTGCATTAAATACTTTCCCCTAAAATGGTTTAGAGGGGTGGTTTTTTTTATTTATGGATTTTTTTTCACAAAGCTAGAGACTTTGTTTTTGTTTTAGTACGCTGTATTTATAGTTGTGGAATGATCATTTTCTGGTTGATTTCACATTGAGCTCTCTCAAAACTAGTTGTAATAGTTCCATGCTCTTTAAATCTTTTTCTTTCTATCACTGCTGTTACAATATATTATACTTTACATTCTTAAGCTATTAACTCTGAGCTCAGTTAATGATTTGTTGGTGGTTTAAGGGAGAGTATCTGGGTCGTTTGCATTGGTATTAGATCTTCTTTTTTTTAGGAATGGCAAATAAAATAAGTAATTCCAATACTGGAAAAAAAATAGCAACGGGTTTGTTTCATGGGGTTTAGATAGGATGGGCCAACACATAATGTAGTGATCTTGACCTATTTTGGGGTTTATGTTTACTTTTTCTTGGGGGGTGGGGGTGTTGAGAAATGTTTGTGCGGTGTCTTTAAGTTAATGCAAATTTCCTTTATCTTGGAGAGATACAAAGGATAAATGAGAAATTTTTTTTTGTTTTACACTTGGTCTCCAGGAATAAGAAAATTTACAAGTTACTTGTGGGCTGTTTGCATTGAACTTTACATCCAATTTGATTTAAAGGTGCAAAATCAGAGACTCTGAACATCTCTGCAGGCTGGGGAAGTAGGATCTGCTTCCCAGCAGGCACTGGAATATCTTAAGTTGCTGCTCCACTCAGGAGAAACTGAGCAAGCCAGGCCTCCTGCTGCAGAAGCAGAGTGCTTTTGGGTCCATGGGCATGACAAATAGGAGAAGAAACCTGTCTCCTCTTGATAACTGAAATCCTAGAATGGATTTTGCGTCAGGTTTTGAAGGGGGGGTGTTGTGACAGTCAGCAGTCACCACTTTCCTTTGTCCTTCATTTACCCAGCCCACGCACACATGCACTGGTCTGGTTATCCTAGAGTGCAGGTTGGGTTTGGTCAGGTCAGTGGGATGATCTCTGAGAAGATGATGGAGAGGGAGTAAAATAAAACAGGGAGTGGGAAGAAGGGGAGTGGAAAGAGGGCTGCTTCCCCATCCTTACACTGTGCTTGTTTGTGAAGCTTCACTTTGTAAAAAACAATCTCTGCTGTTCCTAGACTCCCAAAATGATGTGGTTGTGTATGGCAACGTTATACCTGAAACGGTGCGGGACCCAATGTCCTCTGAGCATTCTCAGTTAATTGTTGTGTCCTAGGTCAGGACAGTATTGAGATGCTGCCTTGAGGTGTGTTGATGTTTGTTGTGATGTGGCTATGGATAGTAGCAAGTGCCTCATTTGGAGTTCCTTTGTTAAATATGGACCTGAGTGCACTGCTGTGCCCAGTGCCTTGCTTACCAGGTGCTATTTAAGTTTCCCTCTTGGCTTTCATTGCAGGACAAAATGTCATCTACCCTTTCTTGTTCTGGGACCAGCTACTACTTCACTGCTCTAATGAAGTGCTGGTTTTCCTTGTTTGTTGGCAGGGCCTCTGATTTCTAATATCTAGTTTCTTCTTTCTCTATAGCAGCTCTTATGTGCATAGAGTAGTGTCACAACTTTGTGATGAAGAAATTTTGGATAGACCAAACTGAACACAGAGCTGTACTGGCCCACAGACTTGTCTCTGCTTTCTGTTTAAGGAGTTGGGTATGGAGGGTCTTGTTCAGGCTTGTGATTACTGATACTTGCTGAATGTGTGCTTCCATGCAACAAAATAACCTAAAGAGTTATATTTATTGAATATTTCTATGTTATTATACCTACATTGAACTAGTCTGGTATAAAACTCCTACAAGAACACAGGTCATCAAATCAAAGGTTTAATCTCAGACTCCTTGTTGCTGAGGGTGTTATTAGGAGGAGTGTGGTCTGCAGGATAAAACCCCTGAGTTGTGGCATGAACTGGATAAGATTTTAGAGTGAAAGGTCAGAAGAGCACACCACAAAAAGGTGAAGGCAGAGGGGAGAATGACCTGTTGAAAAGTCTGGGGTTTGGCTGATGGATTTACAAGCAGGCAAAGCGAATGAGCAAAACCTCACAGAGCAAGAGCATCCCGTGTTTTGGGACTCCTCTTTCTCCTCATTCCCAGAATAATTCAATGAAATGTAGGTTTTCTGATTTCTCCAGGATCTGGATCTAAGTACATCTGGGTAGGATTCTTACCATCACCTGCCATACTCTCTTCTTTTGAAGTGAGACGCTCATTCTCTCCATCTGCTGCAAGTGTCCCACAGATGACGAACATACACCTGGAGTATGTACGTGGAGGTACTGTTTCCCACTGTAAGCAGCCCAAGGAAAGGTTACAGCTTTTCCATTCTCTAGGTGGCTACAGGGGTGATGTTGGAGCAGGTCTTGCTTTCAGCCAAAATCTGTGAACCAAAATGTGTGCATTTTTAAACCCCATAGTGCTGTCAAAACAGAACCTTTGCGATGAAATGTTTCGAAATAGTAAACTCTTGGGATATCTGGCACTGTCTTCCAAAGTCACTAAAGTTTATAAGTTATTTTCATGCTAGATATATGTAGATATGGATCTAATCCTTGTTGTGCTCTTCCAGGGCTTTGTTATACTGCTAAGTGTGCTTTGGGAGGATTTAAAGTCTGGTGCTGTTTCCAAAGCAGAGCCACAAAGGGTTTACTACTCCCATACAAAAATGTTGCTGTAGGTGATGTTTTGTCAATATGAGAAGATATTACAGTGCTGTTTCCTGGAAGCACTGAAATCTATCTGCTTTACAGCTATACTCTCACGACCTTAGCAGTCTCTACTCTTTGCATTGTGGTTTCGGTAGGGTTTTTTTCCTGTCCTATTATTACACTTGGATGATACCTTTTATTTTGTAAAGCATCCTCACGTAGTATCCACCAGCCCTCCAGGGATAAATAGGATAGTGTATGCAGGCTGGCGTAGGTGTAGTGGTAACTACCTCGAGCAGGAAGATGGAAAGTGGAGTGGAAGTGGAGCACTCCAAGCTTCCCTGCCTGGGTAGCCTTTTGCAGTCAGGACGTCAGCAGGGATACCAAGGCAAATAACAAACAGTAGTAGAAGGGGAGAGAAATTGAGGTGAAAATAAGGTGGAGAAAGGAGGTTTGTGGGAGCAAGAGCTGGCTTTTTGCTGCTGCTGTTGAGTTCCGTTTACGTGGGTGGATTGGTGAATCACAAAGCAGGTGTAATGAGGCGAGGGTGAGAAAGAGGGGGTTTGTGCTGTTAGAGGCAAAAATGTGTGAGAAGACAGAAGGAAAACCACTACTTAATATTGAATACAGGGGACACAGTTCACAGGTTGGCAAAAGTAAACCTATGAAGGGTTTTTAAAAAAATAAGTCTGTTTCAATCTGAATCCCATAACGAAGCCAACATTGCTGAATCCAAGCGTTCAAACCTCATGAGGTTTGTTTTTTTCCTCTGCTCTGTTGTGATATCTTGAAATAGTTCGTTTATGTCACAAAACTTTAAAAAATAATCTTGAGTGATTTTTATTTGTTTAATAAACATTATTATTTATTATCCTTATTTTATATTTTATAATTATTCAAATTAATATTTTTTCTTTTATTCCAGATTTGTCAAATTTCAGCTTTATCTGAGACATTGCAGGTCACCAAAGCCAGCAGAAATACTTACACTCATGTAGTCTGCAGTGTCTTAATTAAGTCTGGCACATTCAGCTTGGATATTATATTGTTGACTTTCTAAATATGCCATGTCACAAATTATTTGCCAAAAATATTACTTTTTTCCCCTCTTTTCAATTTAAGAGATTTTTTCAGCCTCTGATGTAGGCTGGTATGATTTTTTTTTTCTTTAAATATATTGAGAGAATCATCTACAGCACAAATTTGTTCCTTGTCTGTTTTTAATAGCCAGCCTCTGGAGATTCAGAGTGAGACTATGGAAGTGTGCAGTGCCCTGATGGCTCCTCAGCTATCATCAATAATGTTGATCTATGTTTGGTTTATTTTTTTTACAATGTTAGTGCAAGCAGCATGTTGACGGAATATAGACCCCATCACAGGCTGTCCAAGGAATGAATCTTCTTATAAATGGTACTGGTGGGTGGTTATGGAGCTCTGTAGTAGCATGTCTGGAGAAAGGGGTGATTTAAATGCAAAGCAGTTCTGACTTTTTTTCAGGAAAGCTATCTCTGTGCAGTGCATCAGACTCTCTGCAGCAAGTTTTAACTAGTACATCAAAGTCAACTTGCTGCTTTTAATTGTCTCTGAAATAGCAGTGATGACAAATCACAATGAGGATAAAAGTTTTGCTTTGTGTGTGTTACATCACATGGCATCTGTTGTCCCTAGTTTCCCATTTGACCTGTATTTTGATAGAAAGCCTCCCAAAACCCATGTACCAAAAACTGTAGTTAGATTTCTTAGGGCAACCCATGTGCATCTTTCACTGGTCCTGTACTGACGAGAGGAATGACTACACGAATTCCAAATGTATGTTTGGCAGAGGTGTAAAATTTCCAATTGTGAAAAGAAGTTAAAACACTTGATCCATTTAAAAGGAAGGCGAGGGGGATGAAATTTTCCATGGTAAGTTGAAAAATAAGTACTTTGCTCTTGGTCTGTTCTAATTTCACTTTGAAATAAAGCCTTAGAGCCCAAACTGTAAGTCTCCTTGTTCAGTGGTGACTCTGTTTCTCAAGTACAGGCTGCCTGCCAGCCTTGCAAACTAAAGAGGATTTAGGAACCCAGAAGTCCTGGATCATCTGTGCCAGTTGAGAGATGCCATATAGCTTTGAGTTCTACTGTAGCATCAAGAATCAGGACAGATGTACTGTCATGCAGGGGTGCAGGGTAGGCAACAAAACCAGCTCTGAGTTAATGGGGTGGGTGGGGGGTGTGCAGCCTTGGCTTTTACACCTTGCTTCTCAGTGGGGCTGGTGGAACCGCACTGCTTGTGGTACCTCATTATGCCCTGTAGGCAAAGAGTCCCAGCTAGTGCTGAGCATCCTCAGGCCCACAGAGATGCTACATTACGAGTTCCATGGCAGGAAGCCTGCAAGCTCCGAAGTCCCTGACTGTGGGATGTGATTTGACTGTGAAAGCAGTTGCCATAAGGCATTGCTGAGGCCAGAGGATTTAGCAGGATTAAACAAGGGATTGAACACTTTTGTATAAATAACCAGAATATCCAGAATTATAGCTAATGCTAACAAACGTTTTAGGTGGATATAAAAATGTCAAGCTTTAGGGTTTAACTTTTAGGGATCATGGAAAAAAACGTTCAAAGAGGTAGCATATCCCAAATCTTACCACTAACAGGTTTTCCTCTTGGTTTTTCGAAGATACTTGGTACATTGCTCAGGCCAGAGGCATGATGTTAGAACAGACGGGTCACAGGTAAGATTCCATGTGTCAGTGTTTATCTGTCTCCAGTGACTTCCTCTACTCTTACTCACCAAGAAGTGGAAGAAGTGTTTTTGGTATGTATGTTTATTTGCAAAGCATTATCCAGCATTACTAAGGAGACGTGCATGTGAGTAAAGTGTACGTTGGCATGAGCCCCTCTTGTTAGTTGGACAGCAACAGCGGATGCTCACTGGCCGTACTTGTTGTTCCAGTAATTGGGCATCTTCACAGAAACATGTCAAAGGGTGGCAAGGGAAAGGAAAATCTCACCTTTCATTAGGCTTGCTTCTGTGGGCTGAAGTTATGACTCAGCTTTTAGGCATGAGAAACAACCATAGTACCACACCTCCCTGGCAAAGCCAGGTGTATGAGCACTCTAGAGGCTTATTCTCAAGGGGAACACTGGGAAGGCACTTGTTCTCCATGCCTGAGTAACATCTGGTGTTGTTACCTCAGGCGTCTTTCTGTCCAGCCGTGTTAGTAAAAGCGTGTCACACAGGACTGTTGCTTTGCTTTCGGTGGCATTGCAGCACATGAAGTAAAGGTCTGTAGCTGTGACCTAAAGAGCTTAACAAGAGAATGCACAGTATTTGAAAGCAAATGGGCTTTAGTCAGTGGTGCCCAGTTCTTGTCTCTTTGGTGCAACCGAAAGCACCCCTTTTGCAGTTTATGGGTGGGAAAGGAGCTGCTGGAGACCCCTATGTATCCCAGAAGTGGTGGTAGGACAGTGCCTGTTATGGCCTGCTGCCCCCAAAAGCAACAAGCAAGGTTATTTGGGATTTTGTATATGCAGGTGGGCTTCCAGTTCTATTTCACAGAATCGTAGGGGTTGGAAGGGACCTCAGGAGATCATCAGGTCCCCCCCGCCGCTGCCAAAGCAGGCTCCCTAGCTCATATTGCACACGTAGGCATCCAGATGGGTCTTGAATATCGCCAGAGATGGAGACTCCATAACCCCCCCCGGGCAGCCTGTCCCAGTGCTCTGTCACCCTCACAGTGAAAAAGTTCTGCATTTTGGTGCAGAACTTCCTATGCTCCAACTTGCAGCCATTGCCCCTTGTCCAGTCCCCACAGACCATTGAAAAGAGGCTGGCTATTTCCCCCTGTGTCCCACACTTCATGTTTTGTTTGTTTCTGATGATTTTTTGAGCTAGGGTTTATTGTGGAAGTACTGAAGTATCACAAAAACATGCCCCTTACAGGATTGCCAGACAGGTTTTGTGGTTTTAATCAGTTAAAGTAAACATCTGTTTCTTTGAGAGACTGTTCTGCTAGCTCCTGAACTGTGAACACGGGCCAAATGTCCTCAAACTACGTGGAAAAAGACTCAGACAGAATTAATGAGATCCCGTAGTCTAAGCAAGGCTCATTGACTTGCCAGATCCTATATAATCAATGACTTAAGCAGCATGAATTACAGACAGCCTACCGGTGCAAACTGCACCTTTATTATGCCTAGTATAAGTTGCTGCGTTTCTTCACCCTTCATTTAGGGAAGGATGCTTTGAGGTTAGAAAGCGCTCTGGAAAGTGCTAAGCAAGTGAAATGCTGTGTTTCCTGCTAAAACTGACCTCAGACAAAAAGCTTTTTCTGTACAAGACAGAAGAATGGGTCCAGGCATATTTTTTTTCTTCCCCTTCTGTTCTTGTGAATGAGAAAGTAAGGATATTGCAATGTTTAGCATATATGCAAGATTTCTACCTGCCTGCAAGAGCAGGAAGATGGCTTACATTTCTGCTTTTTCTGCACAACTGCTACAATCACGCTTCTTTCTTTGTCTTTTGTCCACTGAAGTCTGTGCTTAGGTGTCCGTGACAGTCACATAGTTAAGTGACACTTGGATAAAAAGCTCCAAAGCAAAATGATTCCTTCATTGTAATTACTTTAGCTATCCCTGTTCACAGCAAAGGCTTGGAGAACTTTAGAAAAATCTTATTTTTTTATTATTATTTTGCTGCAGTACATGTTATTATACATTAAAGTGTATCTTCCTTCAGTGCCAAAAGGGACATCCATTGAGATCTAAGCATATTTCCTTTAATGTGGCTCTTTGCAAGCATGCCTACTTATTCCTGTCATCTTTATCTGCTCCCTCTGCGTGAGAAGGGAATTCTGACTTCCCTCCTTTTATAGGTCAAGAATTTTAAGCCCTGTGGGACTGCAGACAAATGCACTTTTTGGGATAGCCAGTGACTTTGGTCTGTTGCTCACATGAAAAGCTATTTTGCCTTGATTTCAGCCTTTGTTCTGGGAGATGCTCATTCTAGTAAAATGGCAAATAATGGAAACCTGTTTCTGTTGTGAAGATTAATTAATGGGACCAGGCATCCCAGTTAACAGTGTTGCTGGGAGTACGGGGAGTATCCTGCTGGCAGGATGCTGCTGGGATTAGCAGCTGACAGAGGACTCCCAAGTGGACAGCTGCTTCTCTCAAGTTGAACTACTGCTGAAGTAGGAAATCAAGTGTTAATTTTGTTTCATGTGCAAACATGGCTGGGAGGATTCTTGTTAGAGCACACTTCTGTGCACGTTTTCTAATTGTCCATGTAGCTGGAGGAGTGATGTTAGTCAGTAAAAGGGTACAAATACTTTCCTAATTGGGCAGTTGGACTCCAACGCATGAGTCATCTTTTGTCTCGGTTGCTAATGTCCAGTGCCACGTTCATTTCAAATTTCACAGGCTGTAGCTTTCTGAAAGCCTCTTTCTCACTCTTGTCCAGAAATGTCTGCAAGATCTCTGCCAAGGGCTTGATTTGCTGGATCCAGGTCACACTGATGTGACATGTCTTTGGGCATCTTTACGGATGCCCAAGAGCACCCCTCCAGTGAGGTGATGCAGGCAGGTGAGAGTCAGGGCAGCAGCTCCTTAGACCTTCCTCCTGCATGAACTGGCCTGTCTAGTGCAGGCGTGGTTCAGTGTGACTTGGCTGTTCCAGTTTCAGAACTTGTCTACCTGTGACAATCTCTGTCCTGGTCTTTCCTGTGCACTGTGGGCATACTCTAAGCCAAAAGGCCAGCAGCTCTTTTATCATAGAACATCATCCTAGTCCATTGGCTAGTTTTATGCTTTCACAACTAATTATTAGATGCTATAGTAAGTAATAAACTACAAAAGCAGATATGTTCTCCTGGCATACAGAATCAGAGTTCCTTGGATAACACTTCTGTAGTTCAGAAAGTACAGCGTACTGGTATGTATGGTATTTCAAGGTGCATTAACTGGTATCAAGTGTTCCCTGCTGTACATGTGAAAATATATGCACAGGTCAGATATCTTGGACTATTATTGCTGAGTGAGGCAGGATGAGTTGTGCTCACACATTCATGTAGGGTACCACTACAGGTAGAACTGGGACTCAGAACTAGAATCTTGGGTGTTCTGGTATATTCCAGTTCAAAGTATCTTGGTTAAATTAGGTGGTTACTAAGACAGACATATCAAAACTGAATTAAGGCTTTGAAGGATTAGAAGTAGCAATTATATCCAGAAAAACATTTAATTGCATGCAACTTAAACCAATGCCTGTATATTTCTTTAGCTTGTGATATATTAAATCTTCTGTTATGTTATGCCAGTTCAGAATAATTTTTGTTTGCTTGTTTGTTCAAGACTTCAAATTAAAAGTTAAAGGCTTCCAAATGCCCTCTTTCTTGAACTGTCCCATTAAGTTTATGATGGAAAATACCAATGCATAATTGATTATTCTTTCATTATATGCAGATCCAATTTAGCATGACCAGGGAAGTCAAGAACTTGCTGCTGTAAAACTTCCTTGAGAGCCTCCTGGAGCATAATGTGCTTTCCAATACCTCTGTTACCATGATCTCTAACCTAGAGGGCAAAAAAGAAATAGGAGGAAGGATGTGTTTAGTCAGAAAGTCCTCAGGAGTGATTGCTTGAAGTGGTTAAGAAAGTTGACAACATAATTGCCATGGGGACTTCTGAGCTTCTTGGCAGAGACAGTGTTCATTGGCTGGGCCGAGGGCAGTACTCCACATCAAGTAGGTACTGAGAAAGAGAGTAAAAATCTGCCAGTTATGTGGGTTTAATGCATAACAGGCAGTGTAGAGAGGGAAAATTTAGCATGCTAGAAAGCAGAGATGAAGCTTGAGAAGCATGTAGTCATCATGCCTTCATGAGATCCAACAGCATTGCAGTCTTCATCCGCATCCACTGCTACTTTGGCCCACTCTCATGCCTTGTGCTCCCATTGTTACAGGAAGAGAATGCAAGGGAAAGAGCATAGCTGTCACCTTCCATTTGTTGGCATGCCTAAAGGTTGTAGAGGTGAGTGCCTGGAGGCTGGACAGCTGGGGATTCAAGAGGAGACAATCTAGTTCATGATGGGGCGTGTCTCATCATGCACATCTGTGCCTCACTGATCTGCCAAGATCTTTTTGCTTTATCTACCTTACAGAAGTCTGCAATAAAGGCATACCGCTTCCTACTGTGTCTTACAGGGTAGCTTGGTGAACCTAGAGAAAGTTTTGAGGCTGAAAATTTGTGCTTTCTTTTGGGGCCCTGTACACCAAGGGATACCTCATGTTCTTGGCTCTAGCTCACATTTGTCATAAATACTCCTCTGGCACATTCTTCTTCCCTCCTTCTGATCATTTTCCAGATGTGTCCCTGAAACACTGCTCTCCAGGTGTAGTGCATTTCTTCACCTCACTATCTCATTCCTGACTTTCTCGTTCCTTAGGACATATTTAAGTGGGGTATTTACCTCAGGTCCCTTCTACTTATAAAATGGAGAGTGAGCTTGCAGGTTCTTAAGTTTAGCCTGCTTGTAGCAGATTCCCAGAGGCCAGTGACTTATCTGATATGATGGAGGAGACTGTATGATATATGATATATAATCTCTTCCTCTGTCCATTGAGTTTAGAGCCTATCTTTTACACTGGCAAGCGAAAACCACTCATTCGTTAATCATGACGCTGATAAATATGGGGAGCTTTGCAGGGATGGTGAGTTTAACTACCAAAGGCCTGCCCTAAATGTTTTGCCCTGATACTTTAAGGTTTCTCTGCTGTTTGAAGCATATACCTAACAGAAGTTACCATTTAACCCAAGACTGAATACTTGGAGTTAGTCAACAAGACAGATGTATAAAAAAAGCTATGGAAATGGGTGAATGTTTTCAACTAAGATTTGTAGGTCTGGTAAGACATGGAGATATTGGGGAAAGAAATAAATGTGCATGTTGGAATATTGTTTATATTAACTGTGTTTCTCATACTTGTATTTTTAATTATTTTATTAAATTTTATTAATATCTTAGTCACTATTGTCTTCAACAGTAGTTTTCAAACATAGTATATTTCGTGCTTTTAGCCTCATTTCCCTGTGTTTAAATGATCTCTGAATAGTGTAGGGTTTTCATGCATTTATTCATCATCTCAAATTGTCTTGATCTCTAGATTGTTCTCAAACAGCTTGTTCTGACTACACAGGATACGAATTTGAGCTGTGTTGGTTGCTTTGATTGGATTAAGCTAGTGCTTGGAATCAGGATTTGGGTGCAGATACTTACAGTTGCAAGTCCCAAATTTGATTTCCACAAACATTTCCTAACATTCAGATTGTTTCTGCCAGTGGGTTTGCTTGCATAACTCCTCACAGAAGCAGCTGAAAACATTTGCTAGTTGTTACTACTGTTGTTATTTTGGACATATTACGCTAAGTCATTTATTCATAGTCCTATTTTTACATGAATAATTAGAAAAAGAAAACACAGAGCTGTACCTGGACTAGTGTCGGTGAAGCACATTGAGAACCTTCTTCTAGAAAAGGGAAAAATAAAGAGCAAGCAGAAGATAGCGCTGCTTTAGTGACATTGCAGCAAACACTCATTCACATGAGTAGGGAATTCTAGAAAAAATAATCTTATACATAAGGTGATTAAGACAAGTAAACCCAGCATTGCTTCTTTGTTGTTAAACAAAGATGTTATTCTCGCACTTGTAAGATTTAGTAAGACATTAAGCATGTGTGCATGATGTCAAGATATTGGCTCTAGCATGTGTTCTTACAGCCTTTATAGTTTGTGATGACATAATTAGGTACATTCTGTGAAAGTAACTTAAAATGTTACTGTCTGTTCCAATGAATTGAATGTGTTAGGTCCAGGATATCTTGCTGGAACATTTGCACAGCCTTTTGTCTGGAGTCTTGGGGAGTTCAGAAATGAAACCATCTTTCTTTTGTTCAGTGCAGTCACGTGTCTGCAGGTTTCCATATGTTTCCAGTATCCAGAGATGCTGTCACCAACAAGTGCCTAATAAAAATCAAGATCCTTGGCTAGAATCATCCTCTGGATTTCCTGGCCTGATGAACAGCTGTGCCTCATTGCATTTGCAGGCAAACTGGTGCTCAACCTGGAACTGAAACTGTTGGCTTGGATATTCAGAGGTACAGATCACCAAGCAGTACTTAACTTGCTAAACCCAAGCTCGCCTTTTGTTTTTCCCACTTGTCCTCTCTTACAATGTCTATGCAACTCTTGTAATTAGTTTACCCTTCTGTTTCTGGTTCCTAGTTGTTAAATACTTTACACTTGGTACATCGCCATTCTTCTCAGGATCTTAAAGCACTCAAGGACCTTAATTCACAACACTTTCTGAAACAGATACTTGGGGCATCTCCTTTTGGCAGTAGCTTAGATGGAGGGCAATAGGCTAGCTAACCCAAGGCAAGACAAGCATGTCTGTACACAACCATGAATAGGCTGCAAGTGTCCAGGCTCCTATTGCTGCTATTGTGTCACTATTCTTTGGGTTTTTTAAATAATATATACAACAAATGTATTTTAACTTAGAAAAAGAAAAAAAAGGAAGCATACAGTCAGTGAGCTGTTGCTAAATTCCTAGTGTCCACTGTCCAGTGCCACCAGGAAAAAAAGGTGATTTGGGCTTTGGTTTGAAATCCAGACTGAGTTTGTGTATGTATATTAAATCATGCTGAGAATATATATAAAAACAAGACACTCTGTCCCCCAAAAGGTATTTCTACAAGAGCTACATTTCTGGAAACTAGCTGCTTTTAAGACAGAGTGGACATAACAGTAGTAATTTGCAGTATCAACTCCTTGGTTGCTATAAATCAATTCTTCTTACTCCTGCTCTGTGGTTGTGCCCAAAATGAACAAGACTAGTTGTAAATGTTTGGTTTCTGGTTTTTAGACTTGGGACTCAGCAGGATCTTGACACTGAACTATTTATAAAAGAGTAATTGTGGTTAGATTTCGTAATATAAGATCTTCAGTTGGGAGGGGAAACTAAAGTGAGGTATATGTGTGTGGTGCTCCCTGGATCCCGGAATAAGGACTGGTTCAAGCTGCTTTTTCAAATATGTTGCCACTCAGTTGAGAATGGAAAAAAACCTGGAACGGGCTCCAGTCTAGACTTGGCCACAGTGTTTTTTGTCTCTCTTGGGAGCTCTGGCCTTGCGCATGTCTTCAGGCTGGAGACTTACAGCCTCTGCTGGGCTCTCCAAAAAACTGTATCGGGGTTGCGTTTGTGGGTTTTTAAAAGCCGTGGTCGTTGTACCAAAAACAGCTGGGCCTTGCACTCTGAAGTTTCCATCTGGAGGCCTGAGCTGATCTGTTCAGAACTCTGCGGATGAATCAGCAGGGGTAGGGAAAGGCCTTGCAACACTGAGTCATCCAAGCGTGGCCCATCGAGGGAGGTGGTTCTGCCCCTCTGCTCTCCTGAGACCCCACCTGAAGAGCTGAGTCCAGCTCTGGTGTCCCCAGTACAGGAAACACACAGAACTGTTGGAGCAAGTCCAGAGGAGGGCCACGAAGATGATCAAGGGGCTGGAGCAGATCTCCTATGAAGACAGGCTGAGAGAGTTGGGCTTGTGCAATCTGGAGAAGGCTCTGGGGTGACCTAATTGCAGCCTACCAATACTTAAAGGGGTCATACAGAAAGGCGGGAGAGGGACTGTTCACCAAGGAGTGTAGTGATAGGAAAAGGGACAATGGCTTTAAGCTGAAAAAAGGTAGGTGAGACTTTAGGAAGAAATTATTTACTATGAGGGTGGTGAGGCACTGGAACAGGTTGCTGAGAGAGGTTGTGGAAGCCCCATCCCTGGAGGCATTTAAGGCCAGCTTGGATGCAGCTTTGGGCAACTTGGTCTAATGAGGGAATCCCTGCCCTTGGCAGGGGAGTTGTAACTAGATGATTTTTGAGGTCCCTTCCAACCCAAAGCATTCTATGATTCTATGAGAAGATGGGTGATCACACTTCAAGAGTCGTCTGTCCCTCTTCATAGTTTGTGGTGAGAGGCAATGAATCAGGCAGTGAATCAGGCTCCGGCATCAAATTGCCTACTGGAGGAACTGCCCTCTCCCCCTCCCCGCCCCTTGAGTGAGCTTAAAGTATATTTGATCTCCCAGTTTAGGCACCTATGGTACCTGGTATGGATCTCCCTTCCAGAATTCTTTTTGGAATTGGTGTGACTCCTGTGTATGGAGCCAGAGGGATAATCAAAGTTCAAACATGGCCCTGTGATTTACAGTAATAAACAGATGTACAAAGAGGAATGTAATTGTGGGGGAAGTGAGAACAAGAGGTGAGTCATATCACATGGCTGCCCCGAGAGACAGACACACGCCCTGCCAGCCTGCAGATATTTTCATTCTCTTTCAGTTAACAGTAATGCACCTGGTAAGGGGCAGAGGGGTAAATAACAGGTCCTGGAGGGACACACAACAAACTCTACCTGGCCCCCCATCAGCTCTCCATCTTCTGGAACCTCTTGTGCTGTACTCAGAACAGTACAGTTACTGGCTGAAGACCTAGTCCAGGATCCAGGGAGAGCTTCAAAGAAATTTGCATCCAGATGTCTGTGGCTTGGGGTCATCTCTAATTATAAGTAATGACTCTCCTTCTTGGTCCTCAGCTGCAATAGCAAACTGATTTAAACTAAGTTATAGCAGAAAATAGTTTTTAACCTATCTCTTTTTTCTCTGCTACTTGCTTAGGGATCAGTTGGCACATGCCTGACTGCTGAGCATGTGGCTTTCTCCTTTTCTTGACTTCTAACATAGAATCACACAGTTGTGGTCCTTCCTTGCCTCTCCCAAGCCACACAGGTGGCGAGAACCGATCAGAGAAGGACCCATGGACCAGCGTTACTAACCACAGGATGAAGAGAGAGATTTCCAGGTCCTTTCAGAGTATCAGGCATGGACCTCCCTCCTCCTGGCAGTTCCCTATGTGACAGGGCTAGGCAACATGGTCCTAAATGCAGACCTGTGCCTCAACAGCCTGTCCAAGCCCACACTGGTTTGTTTCTTTACTGGCTGTCCCATCAGCTCCATGTTTGCTTGACTGTGGAATGATGCCTGCACAGAAAGGAAAGTTGTTGATGTTTTAAAATAGTGTGGCATGAAATTCTGGTTTTATAAAGGACAGGAGAGGAGGGGCGGCTGTGGCACCTTAGAAGCAATAACTTGCATGCGGCTGTGTGTTTGCATTTGTGCAAGGAGCTATTCCCTGAAGCGCCTGCCTTGTCTGACTGTATGTCTAATATAATTCCCTTAAGGCTGACCTCTGCTTTCAGCACAGAACACTGTGGGATTATTGCTGTAGCTGAAGTATTCCGTGCATCCAAGTATCCTGCTTGCAGAGAAATTTGCTAAGCGTGTTCTCACTGTGGGAAGGTTCCCAACTCTTTCAATTGTTAAAAAGATATATTGCTTCCCTCATCCTTAGATCATCCTTTGGCCCATGTAGGACTGCTATTACTTGATTTTCTAAATTTAGCAGTATTAGACACCTCAAATGATGAATTTAGTGCCCAACAAAACTGCCACTCAGAAGGATGGAAAAAATATTTTTCTCTCCTCCATAATAGATTCTGTTCAAAGTGCTTTCATTTGATGAAAAATGTTTTCTTTAAACCATTAAAAAGAATGGAGAAGTACGCCAGACAGCCTCACTAAGACATGTTGGCATGAAGAGAGAGGAGGGGGAGAAAAAACATGTGGAACATTACTACTACCGGGCTGAGAAACAGTACCACTTCACACCGAGAAACTAACTGGACCTTGACCAAGGACACAGAAAATTGGCAGCGGGTCTCGGAGTTGGTGCTTTAGTGATGGCTGACTGAAACCTGAGCATTGATGTGGAGATGATATATGGACAGGACCTTTTGGGGTCTACCTTTAATTTTAAAATAATGTAGCTTTAAATCTAAAGCCAAGTACAAAACACACAATAGGACATAGACATTGAAGCTACCATCTTCTCTGCAACTAGCATATGGTGTGGCAAGTAAGACGTTTTAATCTGCCTACATGTAAACAAACTTCATGCCTTTCCGGCTAATAAAACACTGCATGTGTGAGGTGCAATGCAATTACTTCATGGCTCTTGCCTCCATTCTTTGCTTTATGTGTTTACAGCGCAATATCCTCTAGAACTATGATAAATGTATGTGGAGGGATATTTTTGTATTATTTTTATTTTCTACTTTGGTACCCACCTCTGCTGTGTCTGCTAGGCTCTTGGAGTGCCCTGGAAATTTTCTGCCATGCAAAATGTAGTAGGATAAACATGAATCACTTCCTCTGTACTGGTTTCCTGATACTTCGTTGTGAGTCCCCAGGCGCTGCTTTGAGACCTTCCTGGTAGACATTGTTATTTCTGAATTAGTTTGAGTCTGGCTGTACTTAGTGTCCTGGGAGACTGCTCTAGACTTATTTTTTTCTTAATCCACTGGTTATCCACACTGTGTGTGAGTCAGTAGGTGCCAGGGCTCCCTTTTGAAGTGCTTGTTCTCCTCCCTTCACGGGAAATCCTGGGTATTGAGGGTGAAGACCTGCATGGACCACCTGCGCTATTCCCTGTGCTGTGGGTGCATGTGATGCACGCTAGCAGGTCTTGTCTCTGCATAATGTGGATGTAACAGGGTCATGCCCTCAAGGCTGGGGAACTGATGGGCATTGTGTCCAGAAAGTCCAGAAAGTCCTTCTTTCCTGGAAAGGTCTACCCCCTACTTTTTTTTTTTTTCTTCTAATTACCCCTCAGCATTTTCAGTAATACTGCTGGAAGCTTTTCCTTGCCTTTGGACATGCACTTAGTAGGGAGGCAATTTAAACCATCCAAGCATGAGATGCAACACAATCAGCATCTGCTCTCCCCGATTTTGCCACCTGCAATGTTTCTGTGGTAGCCCAAGGGGCTGTGTTGACACAGCCATGCTGTGGCAGGGGAAGACCAGTTCTCTGAGAAGTTGTCTACATGCGTCTCTTGTTCTTGTCCCAGTGGCAATGTTCCAGCACGACTTCCAGCTACCCTCTTCCCACCTAGCTCCTGGAAATTAATTTGGCCTCTTTACACAGTGTTTCCAGTCATGGAGTTGAGGCTTCAAGTTGTGGCACTTCAATTTGCTGTGTGGCCTGGATTTTTTTCCTGGTCTTCCCACATGTGCTTAGTAGGGCTTTGCATTTAACATGAAAAGAATACCTGACTTCTACAGGGCTTTCCATCTTTTAGAGTCCAAGCACGTTAGGAAACAAGGTAATGTTTAGGTAGTACAATAAGCATGTGAATAGTGAGGAATAGCTATTAAATGGGACTATAATGCTTAGCTGTGGTTAAATAACTAGTTTATGAGTGATCCCTCGAAAGATTCCAGTTGTGAATGCAGGAGCTTAGGAGATGCCCTGAGATGGTGGAGTTATGCGTGGCTCTTAGCTTTCTCTGCAGACACACAAATGGTTAATTCCTAATTGCCAGTAGATGGCTCCCAAGAGCATTGTCTATAGGATATAGTTCCAGTGCACGTGAAGCCGAGTTTTGGCGCAGTGATAACCTCCAGTACTCCATGATGTACCAAATGAAGTTTGCACTGCATCAGGACGTCTGTCACCACACTCATGGCATTGTCCTGTGAGGCAATACAGACGATGTGTGCTGTGTGGGAAGAACTTTGGTCTCCTGGTTACATGGCAGTGGTGGCATGGAAGAGTTGCGCTAACATGCGTGAGTGAGGCAATAGGTAGAGATCCTGAAATAGCAGCTGTGTTATGGGATGACTCAGCTGGTGATACATAAGTAATGCTGACTGAGTAGGGGCGATAACCCCTATTCAACCCCTTCAGAGTGTTTCTGTGCTGGCAAGAAGAACCTGACTGCTTGTTACATTTGTTGAATGCCTCCAAGAATGAGGCCCCTGATTTCTCTTCTGGAAATAGAGATGATAAATAATTGTTATAACTGTCTCCTTTTTATAATTACCTCCAAATGGATTTTTTTTTTTCCCAGAGATTCTAATTAAGTTTTACATTAATTATAAGTGTGCAGCATCCTTTTACCAGCAGAAGAGCCTTCTGGGAATTTCTGCTGTGTTGTGGCTTTGAAGGCCTGGTTTTAGTCTATTTGCTGAGGCCTGTACTCCTTGGGGCTACTATTCTGTTTGACTCCCTCATTAAATACCCTGAGAACTCTTTCTTTCTCCAGGATTTGAAATTCTTAATAAGATTTGTATTTTTGAAGGCAAACACGGTTCCCTGGGAAAGCTGGGGAGATATTCTCTTTTGGCATTAGGGGAATTCTCCATCAGCTGAAGTCAATCAGGAATACTCACAGAAGCGGTTTTATTTGTGCATGGGAAATCTGCCATCAATAAGAGAGCAGAGATAGGCTGAGATTCATGAACTGGAGAACAGTTTTCTCAAGGGTGGTTCCCTTTCAATCTGGTTCCTGTGTCCAAACCTGCCAAAGAGCTGCCAGTTCAGAGCATAGGACTACTTGGTCAGAATGAACAGAGGTATCAAGGGAAAAGGCTGAGGCTGAAGTGTGGGCAGTTTATGGCAATAGTGTTGTGGCTGCCAGGTCTGTAGAGAAGAATTTTGCTGTTTGTTCTAAAAATGTTGGGCAGATAGCTGTGGAGAAACTGCTTGGGGCAGTTTTAGTTCAGGGACTGTGCAGTGCTTGGAACAGTCAGGTCCTTCTCTTTGCCGGTGGTTCCTTAAACACTGCGATAATGTGACGGAAATCTGGAAATAGTATTGAGAAGAAGAAGGGACCCAGAAATAAGCTGTTCTTGGAGAAGAACCCCACGCCCTTATTACTACAGTTTGCCCTCAGATGTCATAACTGCTGATGTGCCTATATTGCTGATTTATGCTGTTACATCATCCTCATGGCTGATGATGGGTTGCTAGCAAGGAGCATCATCAAGCCATGCCACGGTGCACACATGTCTAGTATGGTGTCATAAGACACATGCGTTGCTGTGGCACTTAGGCAATGCTGTATCATTTGAACAAACTTCAGGAGTGTATTGGTGATGTATAGATGTGTATGCAGAGCGGCATTTTAAAGTTATGGATACAATGCATGTGGGTGAAGAGCAGCGTCTCAGGTTAGAAACTCTCAGGTGTCCCTCTGGCCTTTAAGTGAGGAGTGTCTCCGCTCTTGATGTGTGCTTGTACATGCTCTCCTTCTGTACCTCTTGTTCTTACATGTGCATTTGTACATACATATATCTTGGCCATTTAAGAATACGGACAGAGCAGCTGGTGTGGAAGGAATTAGTTCCCCTTTCAATGCAAGTAACTGGGTGAATAAAAGGTATTGCTTACCTTTGTTCAGAGGTAAGTATTGGCTGGAAATCTCTGGCAGGTTTATGATACAGTTTAATGAGTTTGTGTGTAATGCATTAGCCCTCAGTAGAATTTCAGCTGCTGCTGACTTACAGGACTGCAGCCCAACATATGTTTTAGGTATGTTATTTCTGAAATAAACCAGCCACCTGAGGACAATCATCTTGTGTCTTTTTACATAATGGCATTTTAACCACAATATAGGAAGTGAAACTGAAGATAGGAGTTAAAGGGAAATAATTGTAAGAGCTAGGTAAACCAGCACCTATGTAATCTTGCTGAAATAGGTTTAGTTGCTTTTTAGTATGCCTGAATAGGCTCCTGGTGGTTGTAGCACTTCCTCTTGGCAAGTAGTCTGGATCCAAGGAGTGAAGCACTCCCAAGACTCCCTGCCAACTTGTGTCACTGCCAAATGTTGTGAGCAGAGATCATGAATGCTGCTGTTCTGAGATCCACAGGAAGGTTGAGAAATTCACTATAGGTCCAGCAATTCAATGCTCTCTTACCATTCTGTCGCATCTTCCTTTAGGAAGTATAGGATCAAGGGAGCTTGCTGGATTGCTCTGGGCTTTGCAGTTGACTTCACTGTTTAATTTTCAAGTTTGATGGTGGCATTGCCTGTCAAAAAGGAGCCCTGTTCCTCAAACTGCGTTGAAGCACTGGGGGCATGAGTGAAATTCTAACTGTAATCCTCAGATGCCTCCATTACATCATGGTGCATGAAAATTCACCCTGTTTTATGCCAAAACCCTTGCCTGTTTGGTCGCAGTAGTTGACAACATTACCATAATTGATCAAAACTGTTTGGAAGAAGACAGGTAAGTAGCATAAGTTGGTGGGGTGGGTTTTTTGTGGGATTAATATGTAGGTTTTGTTTGTTTTTTGTTAGTTTGTGGGTTTTGGTTTTTTCCCATATAAATACAACAGTGACACCTCTACTCATTTAAGTATATAACCTCCCTACCTGTTATACTTATTGGATATCAAATGGTTAATTTAACATCTCCAGTGAAAAATTTGATCTCCAGTGGCAGAGTTTTACAGTAACAAGTAAATTGTGGCCATCTTGGACACAGGTGCATAAGTAAGTTGGTTTAGTTTTATATTCATTATGGCTCACTGGTTTAGCAAGCACAGTGTCTGCATCTATGTTTTGATCAGCTCTTCTGGCTTTGGTGTAAGCTGCTTTTAAAATTCTCCTTTACAGATATGGAGGTGGCATATAATAAATGAATTTTTCAATTATTTGTCTGCCATGAAGACAAGCTGTAAATGTTACTTATTTCTGACCATATCTGAAATCAACTCTAAACAAAAATAAACCAAGTCTAGATCTTTGAGAAACTGCTTTGATGAATAGCTTGAGATATAATCGTAAAACCGTCAGACTTGATGTACTACTCTTTGTTATATAAATCATCTAGTTGCTATAGTGAAAAGGTTATGGTTGATTGCTAGCTCTTGCAGATCACTGAATTAATATCTTACATCCAACTCTACCTTACAAGTTGAGATCTAAGACTGTAAAAATACAGTTCAGTGATACATTCAATGGCATAGATATATGAATTTCATCCATTAATGAGAGATCAAGCTTGTAAAGTAGAAGGCGGTGCTACAGTTGCCCAAGTAAGGACTTGGACCTACTGGTGGTGGTGGTCTCTGCTAAGCTAAAGAATAAGTGCCTAATTTCTAAATCATATTATTTGATAGAACTGTTGTGCTGAAACCATTTACAAAAACAAATATGTTGCAGAAGAAATAGGTATGTATGTATAAGTGAAACTCCTGACCTAATGCAGGTCTCCAAAGGATAATTTCTTTTTTCTCATGGTTCTGCAAGTCTGGGATTTGTTGCCAGAGGAAATTCTTGCAGGGGGTGGCATTGCTCAGTGTGGGGCTGGGCTGGAGGTAGATGTGGAGAAAGGGCAGTGACCTGGAATAAGTTGCCCTTCATTTGGGATGCAGGGATTTCTGGGAATGACCCTAACTGGGGAAGAGTAACCTGCCAGTCTAAGCACATGTGCACAACTCCCAGAGGGGAGGGTAGCAGTGACAGAAGACCTTGTTAGAGGAAAATCAGCATAAACCTTCTCCACACAGCACTGCTGCAAGTTATCAGTGGCATATTAATGAATAAGCACTCTGAATTTGGTTACGGTCATTATTTTTATAGAGCTGTTATTTCCCTCACTTGTGTTTGGATAGGTGTCCCCATTAGGTGGAGAGGGGAACTAAAAAGTAGAGAAAAAGTAGCTCAAAAACCTCACAGTTCTGATGTGATGTGGTTTTTTTTGAATTTGTGAAATTCAGTAATCTCTGAAGATTACTGGCAGAGGGCTGAACTGAGGCTGATAAACAATTTTAAATTTGTGGGCCTGCATTGTTTTATCAGAAATGGTCTCTGTAATGCAGGCATAAAAAGCTAAATGATCATAATTACCCTGATTAACCTTAGGATGGAAGAATCTTCCTAAATCTGATTCTCACTCATTAATACCAAGCCACCAAGCAGCACAAATATGATCTGGATCAAGCATCAAATTAAGCAGAAACACCATGTGGAATTTATGCTGGGTTTGTGCCAGCTGTGGGAGGACAGACAATACCTAATCCAGCATCAAGCATGCTGGAAATGAGATACTCCTTCAGGTTTTTTGGTTTGGTTTGGTTTTCTTTTTGAACACGTTTGTGTGGAAGTGAGTTTGCCATAGCTCAGCACTTTGCTGATGGGGCTGATCCAGCACAGATTTCTTAAAAAGCACATTTTCTCCTATATGGAGAGTGTCCTTGGTCAGAAGCTCTGACCAAATCCTGTTAGGCATAGGAATGAAAGGTTGTGGGAAGAGCTGTATCCTCTCTAGTTTGCAAAGGTGTTTTCTACTTCTTTTGCCAGTTGTGGAAGGGCCGAAGTTGGCAAATTTTGGGAGCAGGGGGGTTATACCCCACACATTCTTTAAACTGAGTTTCTTGCAGTTACCTATGGCTGGTTCCACTCCCTGCAGAAGGAAAGGAGTGATGGGAAGACATTGCCTGGGGATTATTTTGCTTACAGTGATAGTTTTAGTCTGTACTCTTGCAGGGACACCCAAATGCTTGCAGGAACCATGCATACAGTTTGGTTGTCCCTCCCTCAAATGTGATTTTTACACTGAGAGAATGTGGCTAAGCTTAATAAATTAACTTGTCAACCTTGCAAACTTGGAATTGGAGATCAGTGAGAACTGGAAAAGAGCTAAATTATTTTAAATGTTTTGGGCATTATCATGTGCTCCAAGCTTCTGTGTGAGTTGTAAAACTGAAAGCCATCACTCTATACTGCTGACCTTATCCTCCTGGGTTGTGCCACTGAGGGAGATCCTGGAGTACTGCTGCTGCCTGATCAGAAAACAGACACTGGTGCTGCCAGACCTGTCTCTTCTTTGCAACTGCAAGCTTACGCCTTAGAGACGAAAGGCCTCTCAAATTGATAATCTCTTGAAAATGTGGGTTGTGCACCCTTACGTGTCTGTACTGTGCTTGTTTCCAGAAGACTTCCCTGTTTCCAGAAGAATTCCCTGCCATTACAGAAAAATGTGTTATTTTTTGATGTGACAAAGGCATGGATTTGCTTTCATTTTACTGCTCTCATTTTACTGTGAGGTAAATTTACAAGCAGCAGCTTCAGGCAAGTACGAGGTGTTGAATCTGCTTTATTTTAGGGTGAAAATAAAAGCACCGTTTTGCCAAGTTTTTATCTGAGGGATAGCTTCTTCATCCAAATATCTGCAAGGTTACAATTACTGCTGGTTTTAGCTGTGAAGCCAAAGTGTATATCTAATGATAGACAGACATTTTATGTTGGTTTTGTTTCTCAAAAAGCTTCTCCTTTTCAGATTGCAGTGATACACACGCTGCTGAAGTTCAGTTTCCAAAACAGGCTCTTGTCTTACGTTTGGAGGGATGGAGTTTGGCTAGGAGCAGGGAGAAACAGCAACTATATGCTGTTTCTATGGGAAGTATTTATAGCTGTTTATGAATGCAACTGCATTCCAATAGTTTAAAAAAGGCATGCTGAACAGGATATACAATGTATCTCCTTATTTGAACTAGCTTTGAAAAAGTTACCACCATACTCCTTTTTTTAGCTTTATTTCCTGAGGAAACTTGGCTTAAAAGACTGTGCTCTGTGAGTGTGTGCATGCCATGTCTCCTTTTGCTCTTAACGTCTCAGTGCTGTCACCAGTTTTAACCAAATTTGACAGAAGTTTTAAGGATAATTAGCTCCTACGGAGCTTACAGAGCTGCACGACTCATGAAAGTAAGCAGAGGAGATATATTGTTGATGCCCCCATTGGCACAAAGGCAGCAACATAAATGTATTACTGGACTGTGAAGATCAGAGGAGACTGATGCTCTGAATGTCCCAAATGTGGAGGAAAATCTGTGCCTAGAGCATGAACAGTTTTAGGCAGAGAGAGTTCAGCTGTGGAATCCTGATTGATAGGACACAGACCAGTTTTCATTAGTTTTGCTTTTCAAGGAACTTTTGCACTTCCAAGAGTTAGTAGCAGAGATATATCAACAGATCCCAAAACCATCTCTTCAGCAAAGTAATGGGTTTATGTCTGCATAGTTCTGGAAAAATAAGCATTATATTTAAAATACTTTTATATTTTTAGCTCATGTTTTCTGATAAAGTCTCTTATGTTTGTCTTCTATAGCTCCCTATGTCACAGCACAGCATATTATTAGGCTTTCCAGAATAACCACACACTAAATAAAGTCAGTTTAGCTAAGAAAGCAGACAACTTTTATGAAAAATTTCACTTATTGTTCCCCTAGAAAAGCAATATAGTAAAAAAAAAAAAAATCCTGCATACTGCTCAGTGCAGTTCCAGATAGAGCAGAGATATGTGCCCAGACCTTGGCAGTAGGCTCCCATGACCCAGTGTGTATTTGCAGCAGGTTGCTTCTTCCCTTCACAGGGAAGAGTCATCTGCAGCTCTTCTAACAAAACATTGTGTCACACCTAAGCAGTAGACCCAAAGAGCTGAGCTTTTAAATATCCTTGAGAGCAGGGATACATTTGCAAGAACTCGAGTGGCTATACGGAGGACATCCCATTTTCTACTTTCCTCCTGTGATTTGGCATAGGAAGTTGGATTGTTCTCCCAGTCTTCCTTTCAGTGCTATAACTGAAATTGCAGTTACCTACTGCTAATTTGGGCAACATGGAGTTTAATTGCTTCTCACTGCCTGATCGAGAAGTCTGGAAAGCTGCATTTTGGTACCTCCTAACACTTACTAGAACACCAGTGAGGTTCTCCCATAGTTTTTAGTTTTATAACAAAATTTAAAAACTTCATCTAGAAATAGAAATCTGACAGTGTACCAGTCCACCTCCATCTGAACTCAGCCTTTTCCTGTTTTAATTTCTTAAATTTCTTTAATACAAAAGTGTTTGCTGCCTTTGCACACACAATACCATCCCATTTTCATCTTGCTGGGTGCTGACATGGCATTCCTGTCTGTCTGCTGAGTTATTGTCTGGATTAATATTCATTAATTATGTTGGCTCAATGAGGCTGTGCTTGGTAAACAGCTTCTTGAAGACATAACCCGTTTTCCTGTGAGTGGTCTGCAGCATTCAGAAGATTAAAGTGTAAGACTGTGGGTATAATCCAACTCTAACAAATGCTGTTTTTTTCTTAGGGTGCTTTAGGGGAGAGGGGGTGGTTAAGGGGAAGGGAAGTACAAGAGAAAAAGAAATTACAGAAGTGTTTTCACATCAGTTGCAGGGGCTGCCCTGTCATGTTGAGTGGCCTGCAGTATCTGGCGTTGCTCATCTATGGATAAAGGGAAGTGCACTAACCCGACCATTCCTGCTACTACTCAGAACTGTAAGATACATTTCTTAATGCTATTCGTCACAATTTGCATAATCAGTTTTTCTGAAAATGATTCAGGCATTAAGATGCATCTGAACAGGCCCCTCTCCTGCCTGTGAAGGTAAATCCCTCTGGTGAGCTGAGCATTATAAATTTAAATCCAGGATGTGGGCTTGGTTGACATACTGTACTTAGCAAGACAGGTACAAAAAGAAAAACTTGCTCTGAATCTCTCTGTGTTCCTATACCCAAAGGGTTTTGCTTTAAAGAAGATTACTAAATGTTTTAAGATTATCTTAAGGTAATATGTACTTAATGAGCAGATGAAAGTTTGGGAGTTTTGTTGCCTGGGTTTGATTTTTTTTAAATTTTATTTTATTTTTATTTTGAGCACAAACATTGCTTGCCAATAATCACTGAAAAGAATAAATGGTCCTGAACATGGTGAAAATTCAAACTGAACTTTCATTCTCAAACAGAAGATAATTCAGTAGCCAGCATTTGTTGGTATGAGTATGACTAATTGCATGACAGTAAAAATTAACTTTGTAGCAGCTGGAATCTGGAGATTGCCATGTATACAGATATTCTCATGGCTCTTAGAGGTATGTTATTTAGATTGTTATGGAGAGGGAATAATTGTGCCTTGATCTTGCCTGGTTAAACTGCCTTTGTCCACTCAGTAGAGCTGCTCTTTTTTGGTTTTTTTTTAAACATGCAAATGGTATTTCTCTATTTGTTCAAAATGAATCCCAGTTCTAATCCCAGTTGTATGTTTAAGATTGTCTTCTTTTTCAAATGCATCTTTTTTTAAAGTCAGATACTGCTGGGAGGTTGCAGCTCACACTCTTACAAAAGTTAATACCTTACTCCACGTTGGAAAGTGCTGGTTTTTTGCCTGATCCTGTACTAGCTAGCCACTTTCCACGTGGCAATAGTCATAACTCTGCAAAATCCACTGGAAAGCCAGCAAGCATTTTGAGTTGTACTGAAGGATTTTGTATTGTCATTAGTTGTATTTGACTCTTCAAGTGCACTAAAAGCACCACTACAGCTGGTACAAACCTTTTGTCAATAGCTGGCCTGAGGAAATGGGTTACTGTAAGAAAAAAGGATCAAAGGATCTTCTGAACAGGCCACCTCCCTGTTCTTTCATGTACAAGCTTTGAGTAAGAAAGGTTAAATATCAAGAAAGAGTTCAGCTTGCTCTGAAGAAGAAAGGGCAAAAGCAAACTACTGACAATCTTTGTTCATATGCAGTATATGCGTACGGTATTATTTATACGTGGCATGTATATGCAGCAACATCATATTTGAGCTTTCTTCTGTGGAGTGATGCATGTTGTGCTGTGTGACCTTCCTTTATGTTCTGATTTTAGGAAAAAATAGCAACCTATTTTACCTAAACCATGAAAGGGATGTCCCATAGCATGCAGGTTAGCTGAACTTAATAGCTAGTGTGTTCATGTTAATAAGTGTTTAAGGAAACAAGGTAAGACAGGTTAGGGTCGTATGAGTAGGGTGAGCGTTTCTGTTGGTCAGTAAGCCTTGTGCTAGAGAGGCAGCTTCTGGGGAACGCCAGGCTTCATTCTGAAGAGCTGGCATGGGGAATAGCCTGTCTGTGGTGAATTAGCCTGTACATGTAAGGGAGTATTTTTTCATTGGACTTGGTTTCACTGTACATTTTTCCATAGATATTGAAGAAAACTTTGCTGGTTTCATACCGCTGGGATTTTTAAAAAGAAGTGATGTTGTTCTTCCATAGCTTTAGACGTCCGTCATGCTGCTTACCTGAGATGTGTTGTTATTTAGTTTTCACTAAAAATTTTTTGTTTACTTCAGTTCAAAAACCTTTTCTTCCATATTTCTGGTATCTCTTGGGAACTTGGTGAATGAGGAAGAACATAAAAACCAATTAACCAGAAATCTTCACATTCATTTTTTAAACCTGGAAGTGAGTCATGTTTCAAGTGGAACTTTGCAGACAAGAGTTTCTTGAAAAGGGACTTATTGCACCTACTAAGAAACTGAAGGATTTTGACTGTAGAACCCTAGCATGGTTACTGCTGTTGACATCAAGAGATATATTTCCAATCCACATTCTCCTTAAAGAAAAGGTAAACTTAATGTTCGTTTTATGTTAACAATGAAATCCCACAGGAAACTGCAAGCTCAGTTACTGATAATTGTTTTTTAGAAAGTCCTTTTTATTAGTAACAGCGGACTGAACTTTAGAAAATATTTGTTTTCATTTATTTCTTTATATATTTCTATTTATTTCAGTTTGATCAACCAAGTAAAAACATTTCATTTTAAACTCCATTTATGATCTCATCATGAGAGGAACTTGTTATCCATGTGTTAATCTTCTGAAGAAGTAGTGTTTACATAGCTAAGATGCTTCATAGTTTAGGCAAACTGTGCTAAGGAGCCTTTTGCAGCTACAGTTTGGGATATAAAAACTCTTCACAGTTTGTGTTTGAAGTGGCTAATGCTGTTTAGCTTCTGTGGTCAGATCCATTAACCCACATGCAGTTCTGCCCGAGTAACAACTACAGTAACTAAACTTTCTGGCAATAAAATTCTTTTGTCTAATACGAGCAAAACAACCCCCTTTTGTAGATAAACTGAATGTAGCCTCGAATATATTCTATGGCCTATACGCTTGATTGTAAATCCTCAAGAAAACTAACAAACATCATGCTGCTGATGCTGTTGCATAGCTGCAAATAATATTCTGCTTGCAACCCGTTTTGCTGATATTCAGAAGGCCAGATCTCAGTTCAGTTAGACTATCAGGATAAGAGCCTATCTGGGTGATCTCATCTTCTCAAAATAGTGATGAGGAAAATCTTAAGTAATGGTGCGGGTGGGGGCATGTATCCATTGGGATTCTTTTGAGAATAAAACACTCATTGCTTTTTTCCTTTGAATAGAGTTTCAGTAATGAACGCTAATCTTCAGTAATAGTTTGAGTGCCTGCATAGCAGAAGCATCAACAGAGAACCGAGTCCATGGTCAAAGCAGATGGAACCTTTTATAACACCAACTGAGACAATGTGGGAGCTGAGGGCAGCACTGCTTTCTCAGGCCCAGAAAGGAGGAAAACACTTTTCTCTTGCTTCTGCAGAAGGGTGGGTATTGTGTTCTCTACCATGTCCCTCTCAGTCTCCACTTGAACTCCCAGAAGGACTGTTTGGCAGTGCAGAAGCGTTGGTTTATTTAATACAGAAGGATCTTTCTTTTTCTTCACCAGTGATGTTTGTATCTTAGCTGGGGTTGAGGAGTGCTTCATTCACTATGACTGCTTGTCAATGACATAAAGGCATCCAGTGTTCAGCAGGTCTTTTGAAAGCAGATTGCTTGGAAAGAAAGCTGAGCTTCTTCATGTGTAAACATCTGTCTTAATCCTGTAATGCCTGGACAGCTGGAAAACATGCAGCGCATTGTTAGTGTGCTCCAAACTTCATCCCTTAATGTATCTCTTCACAAAACTGAAATTGTTCCAATTCGTGGGAGGGTGGAATTGCTTTTTTGTTGACCAAGACACTTGAAGAGCTCTATGTGTTCCACAAGCCTGCCTCTTGTACTAAGTTTTGTTCTATTGTTTCTTTTGTGGTGGTGTCAGGTACTGCAAACAGCACTGGGAACAGTGAGGAGCATGTCTCCTGTGGTTCCTAACTTTAGTGCTGGGCTCAATGGAACAGGACATTTTTGGTGAGGTCAGTAAATGATTTTAGTTGATTTGGGCTGTGATCTAAAGTAGATCAGCTTATGGTCTGAGCAGAAAAAAAAAAAAGAAAAAAACCCACCCATGATAAAGCGTGTGTGTTGTTTTCATGTCCAGAGAGATAGACCTATACAGAGGCACTGTTTGCTTTTGTCAATCCAAGCAGTGGCTTATTTGTGTATCTGTTACTCTGTACTCTATGTTGTGGTTGCTTTGCAGTCATTTGTAGAAACAGGTATCAAATAGCCCTAATGATACTATGATTAGTATGACTCCATTTCTGGAAACCTTTGTCTATCCTCGTTCAAGGCTTGTTGGAGGTTGAAAGACAAGGGACATTAAGTAGCTGTGTCACCTTATGGGAAGCTGCAGTTATCCATTGTTCCTGCATCCTGTCAACACGTGTTGCCTCTTTCTTCCTATTCTGCTGATACCAGCTGCTCTCAAATGTCCTAAACATCAGGGACTGGGCCCCTGAGTTCAAGAAGGACAGGGAACTACTTGAAAGAGTCCAGCATAAGGCCACTAAGACCACTAAGATGATTAAGGGAGTGGAGTATCTTCCTTATGAGGATAGGCTGATGGAGCAGGGTCTCTTTAGCCTGGAAGAGACTGAAGGGTAAACTCATCAATGTCTATAAATATGTAAAGGGTGAGTGTCAGGAGGACAGAAGCAGTGATGTCCAATGATAGGACAAGGGGCAGTGGGTGCAAGCTGGAGCATAGGAGGTTCCATGTGAACATAACGAAAAACTTCTATACTGTGGGGGTGGCAGAGCACGGGCACAGGCTGCCCAGAGAGGCAGTGGAGTCTCCTTCTCTGGAGACATTCAAAACCCACCTGGACATGTTCCTGTGTGACCTACTCTAGGTGATCCTGCTCTGGCAAGGGGGCTGGACTAGGTGATCTTTCAAGGTCCCTTCCAACCCCTAACATTCTGTGATTGTGTGACTTCCTTTGAGCATGGGATTACAGAAGAGAAGGTATTGCAAATGCTGTCCCCGTGCTTATGAGCACATATGCATCAGACTAGCCATTTCTGACTTATAAATGAGTGAAAATACTTGTTGCACTTCTTCCAAGGCTGCATTTAACATGCATGGAATTGCAGATGTACCTCAAGACAGTGAATACAATACAGTGTGTTTTCCAAGAGAATTACATGGAACTGTCTGGAGGTTGCCTATAGAAGTTACCGGTGTGAAGCACTGCTGTGCTGGCAAGGGCATGCACTTCTGAGTTGTGGTGCACCTCTCTGCAAGGTGCATCATCCTGGAGATGCATAGCTGATTTTTTAGCATACCTGCAGGCTTGGACTTCTCAAATGGCTTGGGTTTAATTTCTAAAACATACTGGGCAATTGTGAGCATGTGAAGCAGAGCCTAGGTAACTATATACTGACAGCCTAGGTAACTTCTGATAGCAAGGTTCTTGGTCAGTTTATGCATCAGCTGAGCAGTGCTTCATGGAGTACCACTTGATTGTGGGTCTCTAAAAAAGGACATGGGTATCATGAGTGGCTGAAATCTACTGACTGGGGATTTTTGGCTAAATCTTATCTGCTGTTTTCCAGCTTCTTAATCCATACTAACACCCACTTTGTAGAATACGCCAAGGCCTTTCTCCTCCTGCCTTGCCTCCTTGGCATGATGCTTTATTTTGGAAAAAAATTGGGGATTAAGTGGCATTTCCTTGAATCTTCAAGATCTAAAATAGTCTGTATTTCTTTGGAAGGAATGATGTTAGGAGAGTTGACAGAAATTGGTAAATCTAATGACCTTTGATTAAAGCCTGCAGCTGTATGATAATATAGACAAAGACAACTTTGAAGACAGATTCAGAAGCCAGGAATTTAGAAACCATTTTCAACATTTCAGCCTACACAGATTACTAAATAAAGGATTTCAACAACTGAGGCAATGTTTTGGTTTGTAAAAGTGGGCGCTTAGTACAGTCAGATGATGAATTAAGGACAGCCGGAATATATCAGAGTATACTTTCCCACACATCCAGAACGATTGAGCATTAATACATTTTCATCCCTTTGTAATTATTTTCTCTTTTCAGCTATTTCCAGATTGTTACCATCTGTAATTGTGACACTTTTACAAGAAAATTGATTTTGTCAATTCAGTTTCTGTGATTTTTGTTATTGTTGTCCTTGTCCTTGTTTTAAATCCAGAACCTTCTAAATTGGCTTGAATTCCTCAAACCTCTTTTATATTGTGCAACCAATGACCAGCTTATTTTTTGTCAGAAACCTGCCTTTTCCCCTTTGCTCTTATAATTTTAGATAGAGTTTAGGAGTCTCTATAACACATGGTGGCCAAGTGCTCTGGTGACATTCCAGTAAAGAGATGAGCAGTTCTGCAAATTAAAGAGATTGTGGACTAAGGAGGCAGCCATTTAATAGCTGTTTTTGAAAGTTGTGCAGTGGACAATGGGAGAAATAGCGTTATTGTAAACATGTATTGTATGAATGAGACAGGCTTTAGGGCTGACAAAATTGAATTCTTTCAGGACAAAGGTAGTTTGAGAAACTGTGTCTTTTGAAAACTCCATTCCTGTGGTGCCAGTTACCTCCTGTGAGATACTGAAGTGTGTTTCTCCCATTGAAGTCAAGGGAATTCAAGTCCATTAGTACATTCAGGAGCTCTTGATAGAAATTATCACAGGTTTAATGAGACTATCAGAAAGTATGGGAACAATTTTTTTTTGTGTGTTTGAAACAACCCAAAACACGCGTTTGAAATGGACCCATCTCCAATCAACTTTTCTGTGCAGTGTTTCACTGAAAACTAGACTAAATAGTTTTTGAATAATTTTCAAAATAACTTTTGAAAATACCAATTTGCAGAAAACAGCAGGGGTTACATTCTTGTTTAGTGATGGCTAAGAAAATACTGCTTCTGGTGAAATAAAAATGTCAGTGATTTTGAAAATTGCTTCAAAGTGATGTGAACGTTTCAAATAAAATAAACGGGGAAGCTTTTCTCCTGAAAGATGAAAAAAGAATTAGTGACAATTTTCCACTAATGCTGTTTCAGTGACAAAAATGTTGTGGAGAGTATTTTAATGACAAACGTGTATTGCATGTGTGGGGAAGGAAAAACCTTCCCTCTGACACAGAGTTGAATCGTGTGATTGCTGTGCTTGCGGATGCATGTAGCATAATACCTTTTAAAAAAACATGCTTGCATATCTGAGTCACGGCTTCCTGTTGTCCAGTTGTTTTCCAAGTCTGTCTAAGCCTCTATTCTGAATAAGTAGCTCATAGAATCATACTGAGATGGAAGGGACCTGTAAGTATCATCGAATCCAAATTCTGCATTTTACTAAGATCTGGACTTTTGTGAACTTCTAGATTTGGCGTGGACCAAGATGCTTGTGGATTTGTAGTTTCCCATGAGAGCTGTCCTATGCAAGGTGGGGACTGTTGGAGGAGGTAATGGTCAATTGATCCTTATTCCACCAAAATCAGTAGTCTGATGGGTAAATCAAAGCTAGACATTCTCTTAATGTAAAGATATATGATGACAGAGAGGTGACATATTTTATATATTGCCTATGAGGTACTATCCTTCTACTAAGTAGGCATCCTGGTGTAAGTGAGTGCTATTTTTACTCTGCCACACAATTCAAAGTGGTGATTTTAGGGGCAGATGAACATTAAATGCGTATGTTCAGACTAGACCTTGCATTTGTAGTGGCTGCATTTGTGAAAATCAAACACAAGAGCAAATAGTGAAGTTATTTACAGAGAAAACTTTGTGATCTCAGCAGCTTCATGATGAAGCAATTGCTGTAGGCAATTGCTGTAGGCAGTGACTAAACAGGTGAATTGTACAGGTGTCATGATGAAATAAAAAATCAAACAAAAAAGAAGAGGCCTAGGAAATAATTTATTTGGAAATGGAGGAAAGATGAGGATGTAGGTCTTCTGCTGCCATGAAGGGGCATATATCTGGCAAAATGGTCAGAGTGCATGTAAAAGAGGAAGTTGTTTTGTTGACTTGAGTGGGAAGGAAAGTCAGCCACAACATCAGGCACTTAACACTGGCACCAAAAATGGCTTGAATGATAAGTCTTCCTGTAAGCGTTGAATGTAGAATGGCTTGCTAATGATTAATGCATATTTTGTATTAAAAAAATCATATTAGTTGTTCTCTTCCCCTTTCCCTTTGTATTTTGTTTCTCTTTGTGTATAAAAAGCACTCAATATAGGTCCAGAACCAAAAAGATGCCAGAAGAAACTACCAATCTGAATTAGGTAGATGTTTGAGAATATTGTATTGTTTAACTAAAAGCTGTCTGTTTCCAAGTAAAATTTTTGAATGCGTGGCTTTCACATCTTCATATTGCTACATGACAATGCATTATTTACAGCCATTGATTGATAGGGATATGATTCATATATCCCAAGTGAACATAGCATGGAGGTAAATATGAAAAACTGAACTTTATATTAAAATATCACAGAATATTAGGGGTTATAAAGGACATCTGGAGATCATCTAGTCCAACCCTTCTGCCAGAGCAGGATGCCACCCTCAAAGGGAAGAAGTTTTTCCTTATATTAAGATGGAACTTCCTGTGTTCTAGAAATACAGAAGGCAAGCATATTTTCCAGACCTTTTCTGAAACTGTAAAAAGATACAGGCTAGGCCAAAAGTAGAAGAGGTACTTATGAGCAGATAATGTAAAATATAATATAGATAACATGATTTAAGTCATTGAGTATTTATGAGTCAGAGTAATAAGATAATTTTAAAAAGTCTGGTGATTTGTCTACTAACCTAAGCCCTGAATCAAAGAAATCATAGAATCTCTGAGTTGGGAGGGACTCATAAGGACCATCAAGTCCAACTCCTGGCTCACTCAGAGCCAGCCAGGTCAGAGCATGGGACTGAGGGCATCATCCCAATGCTTCTGGAACTCAGTCAAGCTCAGTGTTGTGGCCATTCCCTGGGGAGCCTGTTCCAGTGCCTGACCACCCTCTCAGTAAAGAGCTTCTTCCTAACATCCAACCTAAATCTCCCATGTCACAGCTTCATGCTATTCCCACAGGTTCTGTCACTGGTCCACAAAGAGAGCAGATGGCTCCCTGCCCCTTCACTCCCCCTTGTCAGGAAGCCATAGACCATGATGAGGTCTCCCCTCAGTCTGCTTTTCTCCAGGTTGAACAAACCAAGGGACTTCAACTTCCCCTTGTAAGACTTCTCCTCCAGACCCTTCACCATCCTTGATGCCCTCCTCTGGACACTCTCCAATAGTTTTGTGTCCCTCTTGTATTGTGGCGCCCAAAACTGCACCCAGTACTGGAGGTGAGGCTGCACCAGTGCAATGTAGAGTGGGATAAACCCCTCCGTCTGGCAGTGCCATGCTTGATGCACCCCAGGATATGGTTGGCCCTCCTGGCTGCCTGGATACACTGCTGGCTCATGTTTAATTTGCTGTTGAATTTCGAATGCTTTAGCACGTCCTTGTCCCCCAGTTTTTCAAGTTTGCATGTGAGCAAACCCTTGACATGAACCTTTATTTTGAAAGTTAAGTCTGTTGAGAACTCTTCTGAAACTCATAAAGACACAAGAGACACCTCTTGGAGGAAAAAGGAGGGTCAGGCAATTACAGTGTTAGCCTACGGTGACCTCAGATTTGTTTCTGTTTGTTCTTAACATCCCGAGGGAGGTTATGCAAAATGATTATGAGCTTCCTTCCTTGTACATAAGAGTGAATGAATAGCCCTGCCCTGGTCCCTCAAGTATTTTGAGGATGATTGTTGGGCACCAGACACTTACTTGCTATATCTGTCCTTGAAAATTATTCCCCTTTATTGACTACAGTGAAAACACCCAAAAGAAAATTTGTACACCTGGTTTTCATCAGAAAACATTACAGAGTACTGCAAAATATGCAGTCTTGCAAGCTATTCTTCATGTGAAATTTTACATGAGGTTAAGATACGTTATTAAGAACTGCTTACCTGAATAGGGTATCATAACATTATGTCTTCAGTGTACTCCTAATATTTTCAGCTGCTTGGTTTCACTTTGGTACATCTCCCTTTAATGATCATCCCCAACCCCTGAGTTTCCAACACAACATTTAACAAATTTTGGAAACTGTGATACTAAGAAAACCAGAAAGAAGCGGTTTAGAATGGTCTGATTTGGAACATGCTTCCACTGTATTTTTTTACTACTTTTATTGAGGAAAAATATTTTAGTAGAACCTGAAATCCAGGTGGCATTGTAGGTTTTAAGGTAGTGCCTGAGGCGGTGGGTTGCCATCTCCATGATGCTGAAAGTGGTTAATTCCAACTCTAAAAAAAAAAAAATTTTAAAATTTAATAAAAAAGAAAATTAAGAAAGCTTTTTAAAGACATACTTAATGGTAAAATAGATTAAAATAAGCAAACTGTGGCAATTTTCTAGACAGCTGGATAATTTAGAGAAGAACTAGATTTGGAAGTTCAAGTGGAAAAATTTCAAAGGGTGATAAGAATTCTGTGGAGAAAATGCCAATAAATCACTTGCTCTGTGTCCTTCAAGCTCTTAGTTTTCATGAGGAGTCTCCCATTCGAGGACCAATGACACCTAATTTTGATTAATCTTTGGCACTTGAGAAGATTCCAACTGGGGGTGGCAAAAATACATCCTTAAAAGAGTAAAGCTCTGTATTACTCAGAGTGATGAAGCATTATTGGATGCAGTTAATTTAGATTTTTCACTACTGTCTTTTCCTTGACATCATCTCTCAATAATGTGTTAACTACTGAAACCACCTTACTAAAGGTGGTCAGGTACTTGGATGGTCTTGTTACACGTAGTGAAGTGCCTGATGGTGTATTGTGACTGATGGAGAGTAGTGGGCTATTTTTTTCATCAGCAATGATGATTATGTTCTCAGGAAATGTATGAGTTTTCACCTCTGTCACCCAGAAGAAGGAATCTATGAAGAGAATTTTTGGTAATCTTATACTTTTTCCTTGTTAGCTCTGAAGTAAATCTTTAGGTTCTCTGAGTTGTTATAAAATGTATCTAATTAATTTGTGTAGGCATTTTACAGTTTTGCTACTATCAAAATAGACGTTATTTTAAAATGTGTTCTAGGGAAGACATCAGCACCCTGAATTATTTGTTGCAAATAAATTATACAATGAACAACCTACTTTCTATTGTTTGCAAAGCAAGCCTGTTATCTCTGTGTTGGTTTTAAGCATTAGGTGCATCTATTTTGGTCTGTGGATTATTCATGACTGGTTCATTTCAGCTAGACAAAGCTTGTGATATATAATGGATTATCCAGTTCATATGTCTGGGATTCTTTTCACCTGTTTCCTCATTGGGTGACTGAACATTTTTTTGAAGGAAGGAATAATATTTAAAATTTGTGAAGTCATCATGAGCCAAAAGTATTTTGCAAATGACCTAGCGATTATCTGTGTACAATGAATAATGCAACTCAGTGAACAATAGCAGAGCTAACTTATTTAATTACTTGGTTATGAATTAGTTCACTGTTTGATGAGCTTTACTTATTATATCCAACTACTATGGGATGCAGGCTGATTCTCTTCTCTTCCTCACCGTGGCTATATGTTGGTCTGACAGAATTCTGCTGACAGAATTCTAATTCCCTTGCAGAGATGTAAATGATGAGAGAAGCGCGATCTCTGCATGCAGCTGTCAAACAAATGGGATCAGACTGTGTGCTGGGTATTGTGTTTATACTAGTCTAGTGCAGTAATGACAGTCGAGACTGGCTCAAATCTTGCCCTTGTATCACAGTGGTATCCCAGAGCTCAGTCATGTAGAATGGTTTGCATGCAATATATTTAAAAGAACATGAACAGATACCTCTGATATTTTTGCTCAATTAGGTGGTACTACTTATTGACTAGAGTGGTGACGTGGCACATGGATGACCCACTAGATTTTCTTTGGCCCACCAGTTAACACTTGAGATTTGGAAGAATTTGAAGTCATCTACTTTCTTGGCAATTACCCCACAAGACTAAGATTTGAGAAAGCTTCTTGACAAGGAAAACGTAAGCAATGGTTACATGAGAACTGCCTGTCATGAAAAATCTTCAAGATTTTGGCTCAGTGGTCAGAAAACAAACCCGTTTCCTGTGAGTTTAGCAACTCTGTCATGAATTATCTCAGTTTGTTTAACACAGTTTTCAAAGGTGTGTTTTTTGTTAAGACTGTGTATGGTAAGTGCTACAATTTTCCTGACAGCTTGGATAAGAAGTGATGAACACAGTGAATAAGCTCCATCAAATAGGGCCAGGAATTATATCTGTTCTGGTAATGTCAGCTCATCTTAATACTGAATTACTTGGCACTATACCTTTATCACATTTTATAAGTTTTTTTCCCCTCTCCCTCTTCCCCCTCCAATCCTCTCCCCACTCCACCCTCTCCCCCCCCCCCCCCCAAAAAAAAGTCCTGTTCTGACACTTATGTCACGTTTCTGTATTCCTCATGGTAGAATGCAAAGGAATAGCAGGACTCCCGAGGTATAGGATAGATGATCAAGTTACAACGTTTCTTAAGTTTGTTCCTTGACCAAGCTTCATGTTTTGGAATATTTGCAAATAGAACTGCTATTCCTTCTTTTTTTCTTTCTTTTTTTAATTCATCATTTCTTGGCAAGTTACTTGTTTTCCAGTGAAAGCTGTTGCCTTTACTGTAAATGACCATTCAGAACTTTGAGCACAGCAAGAATAATGTGTCTGTTTGGCTAGAAGACGTGAGCTAAGGGATAATCTTCTACCTCTTCTCGTACAAAGAGATCTGTTAACAAGCCAGCACATTACTCAGATGCTGGCACAGGAGACCCTGTAATTTCAAATGAGACCTAACTTTAAAAGTATCCATCAACTTGATAATATGTCAGGTAACTGTACCTTATTGCTAATAAAAGTCCAATTTTCTGGGCCCCGAAGACTTAGTTATTTTAACACAGATTGTTCTGAAGTTTCAATAGCTTTTTTTTCTTTTTCTCAAACACAAAGTAAAATCTCCTGCAGGTTCCCTGTGTTACTGGTAACAATACTGCCGGTAGGAAGGAAAAACTCCGTTTTGTGCTCTCTTTCATGAACTAAAATAGGGTTGCTTTATCTCCCAAACAGACCAAGTATGGCGGTCTGGATATTAGCAGAATCAAGTATTTTCTCATCCTAGCTTCACTGCTTATTGTGTGTGTGTGTGGCAGGGGACATGATATAAAACATGGTAAGAGACTTTCCACAATTTATACGATCCCCCAGCTCTGAGCTAATTTCACTTTCTAGTTTTCACGTGCTGATGCGGAGCTGTTCTGAGGTCCCTTACAGTGCAGGGAACTGTTTCAATAAATGGGTCTGTTTGTTTAGGCAAATCACGGAGCAGCAATAGCTTCTACAGTTTGGTATATATTTCAGAAGTAGGCTCTTCATTTGATTCATATCTGCAGTTGCACAGGAACATATCTCCTCTGTGTGTCTGTCCCTGTTCATCGGGAGAAGGACAGTAGAGAAGTCTGGGAATTACAGTGGTTGTCTTTTGGAATTTGGGGACAATTTGTGCTACTTTAAACTGTCTTCATTTTTCCTGCTTTTAATAATGGGCATTGTATTCCATGTACATTACCTGGCTCAGTTGCAAGTGCAAGCTATGTCTAGAAGGCAGGGAATATTCTCCCATTTTCTGGAGCTACGTGAGGGACAGAAGAGTCAGGAAGGGATCCTTGTGGAAGGACACGTCTTTAGCCACCGCTCATCTGCTCCCATTCTGAGTATGACACTATGTTAGGGCTGTCACTGTGCAGGTGATTTACTTCTCTGAAAATGACTCAGGAAAATGTTCCTTTCCAGATAAGGTGCTGAATGAGATGGCACTCTCATTAAGGTACCGAGTGACATGGTGATCTAGGCAAGGCTGAGAGAAGCAGTCCCAGAAGTCATGAAGTCACTTTACCATTAACGACATGTTGTGCAGCTTTTCCTCCTCCCCTTCTTTTAGGAAGATAAACCCAGAAGTGCTTTTGTAGCTGAAAATAAAGTTCCTCTTCCCTCTTCTGTGATGTAGGTAGCATGTTTGTGTAGCAGAGGTTCTAAGACCTCAAATAGAGATTCAACATTGGTGTTAGCTGCCAGAGAGAGTCTGGTGTTCCACTGACAATTCAAATGGATCGTTTGGTTGAAGAACCTCCCAAGACAGCTGTGAAACAGTTCCCTTTTGTCTGAGCTGATGTTCTATTCTCCTTGAATAGGACTGTTCCCTGACTGCTACAAGGTCATTGATGTTTTGGCATTTCTTCTGATGTTTTTATGATACTCTTTTTAATGTACTGCACATTTTTCTTTTTGGGACAGTGCTCAAAAATTTGCCCATAAATGCCACTTCAGCTGGGTGAATGCTGTTGTTTATCACTGCATTGCTAAAGGCATTTCTGTTGTTTTCCCAGACAATTGGTTTGGTCCGTTGATGTTGAAACCGACTGCAGGACAGGCACAACGGGTTAATGTTTTCCTTCTGGTTTGTGCAGTGATTGTGGCTCTGAGACCAACCTGTAGCAGGGAACAGAATACAGGCATTTTATGAGAGATATCCATAAGGACCTGCACGTATTTTTGAGAGGAAACTTTTAAGGACAGAGGTGCTTAGATGACAAGTGTGCAGCCTAAAATGGATTTGGCTGGGATCCACAGCCCAGGAACCTTGAGGGGAGGTGTGACAGGAAAGGAGGTGATGCATAGCCATGTTGTCCTGTGAACAGAGTAGCATTGACCCATGGTGTGGCCTGGTGCTATTTCTGCTTTTTAAATGGAAATTAAACGACAGCAGCCTCCTCTTTGGTCCCTTTCATTGCATCTCCTTTCCAGATTAGCTGTACTGAACATGTCAGAGGCTTGTGTGGGAAGCACAAGAGAGTCAGTCCCCTTGTTACACTGTGGAATCTTGTCAGTGAGATTAGTTCAGTGAGATTGGGAACAGCAAGACTGGTCCCCTTGCAGCTTTAATCCATGGTGAGGTTGTCTTCAACCACAGGGGCTGCTGAGCTTTTCTTTACAAGCTTCTGCATAAAAAGCCTCACCACAAAAATCCCTCTTTGTTTTTTCAAAGTAGCTTGCGCAGATATTTTAATTAAAAGCTACCAGTAGCAGTACATAGCAGGGCACTGGAAACCCTTTCTCTCTGGCAGTTTCTCAGCACAAATACTTCTGTGTGGTTGTGGTCATGTGTTTGATTGACTTGGTTCCCAAGCTGATGTTCACAGTACTGTATTCATCTTGTTCAGATGACTGTGACATGCATCCCGAATGCACTGATGCTGACAGTGAATGTGAAGAGAACCAGACAGTTGACAGCATCTCCATTTTTCAGAGCTGATGTAGGATGATCTGTCACATGATGCTAGGCCACAGCCTGTCATTTATATAGCTACAGCTGTAATGAGCAGAAATGAGAGAGAAGTGACAAGAGGGGGAAAAAAAATTACCACAAAAAACCAAAGAAAATAAAACAACCCCCCCCCCCCAAAACAGGGGGAATATTTATGCCCACCTCCTCTCACAAAATTTCAGAGTTATATTTTATTTTCATGAATGCATTATTGATCCCATATCTCAGATCTACCTGCTGTTTCCATGGGTTGGAACAGTATTAGCAGCCCATTCGTGCCATGGATAGCGTGTCTGCCCTGAGCAGGTGTCGTCAGAGAGCCTTTGGGCTGATCCTCTGCTGCATCTATTATGGCTATTAGGGGAACATTTCTCATTGTTGCTTCTCATTGTTGCAGCCAGAAACCTGGGAGATTTTTTAAAAATTACTTTATCTTGAGCTAAATAGCCATACTCTCAAGCCTTGTATGTTTTGTAGGAGGTGCAGACCCCTTGGGATGTATTCAGTGCTGCCATTCAGCACCCAAGATGGATTAAGGGACCTTTTCTGTCTGGAGATTAATATGTAGTTCAAGCCACCCTTCTGAGTCAGGCAGCCTGGGGTCTCTATACAGTTACTGGGAAGACAAGTGCGGGGAGCAGGTAAGTCTGTGTATGCAGTTCTTTACCTGGATGTTCCCCTGTGCATCAACTAATGCTATTACTTGTTTGGCTGGCCTTCCCTGTAATTTGGGAATAATAATTCTGGTAGCAATGGACTGTTCGGAGCTCTGTAAGGGAAACGCAGCTATGTTGTTAAGGGCAGTGTTCAGAAATGTATCTTCTGCTTGCTATCTGCCCATTTCCCCAACTATTCCCATATGAACCCAAAATTGGAGGTTGAACACAGTGGTGGAGGGGTGAGACAGGAGCTGTGCTGTCCCAGGCTTTGCAATAGGAGTTGTTGGCCTGAGTGATGATTTGTGAGTCATGGTTGCCTCCCTACTTCCCTTTTTCTCTAGAATACACTTAATGAGTTGCTGGTGGCCAGAATGTGCAGGGAAACATGATGTACACTGGCTACCATGCAGGGGGCTTAGGAGAGAAACAGAACAAAGTTACTGTTCATTCCTGTCTTTCTGTTCACGTCTTGCAAGTGAATGGGAAGCCAGTGCTACTCAGCTTACTCCTTTGAGGATCAGTCAGCTTGCACAGGGGTGTGTGTGCAAGGGAAGTTGTTCTTGTACCTCCTTAAAGTCTTGCTTGACTCCATAAACTGTCTTCAGTGTCTATCAGGTTAAAAAGGAAGCCCTATGATGTGTGTGGTATTTCTATGACAAATGTTACGTTTTTCTTAGATTTATACACTTCTATTGAGCTGGCTGGGGTACCACACTTGACAATGATGAATTATTTACAGCAGACCAACAGCCATTTATCCTGTGGTACCATCTGCCATAAAGATCACATTTTGTTTTAGCAGTTTCCTCCCTTTGTTGTTCTTTGAAACAATATTTGGAGATGTGGAAACAGTGAGAAATGGGCAACCACCTCTGGGCCATGGTTTCAGTAGTATGTTCAGATGCTCCTGGACAACAGTGTTAAAGGTTAAATGCTCTTGGCGTTTGATGGGAAAAACTCTTAATAAAGGTGAAGTGAATGATGCAAGCCTAGCATGAGCTTTAACTGTTTAGGATGTTTCCCATGTGCATCCTTTGCTGGTCTCCTTGGTATAAGGGTCATGTTGTGGGCAAGGAGGAGGTGTGACTGGAGCAGAACTGGCAGATGGTCCCTTGAAGGTCGTTTCTTGTTGCTATCTCCTGTAGTGATGCCATATGCTGTGCAGGGGGATGTTTCCTTCCTCTTCATGGAGTGTAAACTCATCAAAACAGTAAATGCAGTATGCCATCGACTCTCAACTCTTGAAGTTTCTGATTAGGTCTGTGGCTTTAAGACATTTTTAGTATGTTGTCAGTGAGTATATAGAATAAGTATGTTTGGGAAAAAAAATTAAAAAGCTAAAAGTCTGTCCATGATGAAGGTGGGGGTTCTCTTTTTAGTGATTTAACTTTTTTCTCCTGAAATTATCTTTCTGCCTGAGAGGTTTCTTTCTTTTTCTTTTTAATTTTTTTTTAAGATCTTTCTCTGTCACCTGTGAACATCCAGAGCTGGGAAAGTGCAACATAAGGGATCTGGGGGAATTGAATACCACCACGGCTTCTGGAATCATAGCTGCTTCTTTTAGCTCTTGATAATGGCAGATATTTCCAACAGAAAATATGTGAAGCAAAAGCACACAGCAGTTGGGGGTTAAGAGGTGTATCAAACAGGAGCAGTTGGATGTGTCTTTCTGAGCTGCTTGTGCGAATTTTACTCCATCTCACAGTGGAGTATTTCTAAAACTGAGAGTCCCATGGTGAAAGCTCATGAGACCATTGTTGGTCTATATAATAATATGATCATTGGAAAGATTTTTTTCTACCCTTTAAAAAAATAATTGTGATTAATAACATCAAGAGAAGATTTTTCTCTTGAAAAAATAAATGAAAGCATAATTTATAGAGGTACAAATCCTGGTGTACTTTTTCAAACAAATTTGTCATTAAAGTAAAAAGGAATAATGTCTGAGTAAAGCAGTACAGCAGGGTTTGTTTGCCCATTCAAATTCTTTGAGCCCCTTTGGAAATGGCTCAACTGTCTTAGCATTATGCCACCTTATGCCACTGGCATTGATGTTCAGTATCACTCGCTCATCAGTGCTGGTTATGACCCGCTTGGCCCAGGCAATAACGAGAACCCCAAACTTTACAAATCTTTAGAGGGAGGAAGAGTTTTTGCCAAGTGATCCAATTAATTTTCCCAGTGCTAAAGATCCAAGAGTTTCTGGTAGCCAGGCCACCAAGGCTCAAAGTGCTATAACTCTTCTCTGTTTTACTTTTCCCTTTTGCTCTTTAGGTTTCATTGACATATTTTTGTCAGCCTGTTTAGAATTTGCTATTAAAGCTGTTCTTTGAACACAGCATTTCATGGGCTTTATAGCCAATAGGTGGGCTTACGATTGCAAGAGCTGCAGGTGAAGTTAACATTAGCTATTAAAACAGTGATGTTTGGGGTTGCTATTTAAAGTTGTAATATTTACCTGTGGGTCATAATCGAATATTGACAGTATGTACAGTTATATGACATTTCTTAACATTAGATATTTATAATTAACTTATTGTTTGTGCAAATACTGATCTATCAACGTATACAGTATCATTTTGCCTATTTACTAAGAGATACCTTGTTAAACATCTAGGTTTTTGGGGGTGGAAGTTGTTGGTGGTGTATTTAATAATCTACATAATTTTTGGTGCTTGAATTGACCCTTTCCCTATTAGCCTGTACTTGTTTGTATTCTAAAAAGCACATCCAGTGTTCATGCAGCTTCCTTGGTCACTTCTGCCTCTGTAGCCAAGCAATATGTTTGTAGGTTGATAAGATCAGACATGTGGAAACTGCGAAGATTAAAGGAAAATTGTCAAATTTTTTTTAATTGTCAAATTAAATTCTGCTTTTTTTTCTCTGACCTTGAAAGATGATTATCAAGCAGATTCAGGTAGATGAAATGAGAAAAAACACAGAAGGTGTGGAAATTAGAAATTATAGTTTCACATATGTTTATTTCATTTTCCCACTCTAAAATGGCTGTGAAGCACTGATGTTCTGGCATTCCCAATCACTGAAAGTACTGTTTTAGGTACTCTTTGAGTGAAGAATGGGAGAGTAGTAGAGCCAACATGCCTCAGTATTGCCCAGTCATTGGCTTTCTTGGGCTCCAACACTGCTTCCATAGACACAGACTTTACAGTTTTGAAAAGGAAGAGTTAAAAAAAAATTAAAAAAAGGTAATTGGGTCATTTTTTCAGGAAGCAAGATAAGATTGTTAAGTTAATGCTGTCACCATAATGGTTAGATTTCAGGAAGCAAAGTAACTAGGTTATACGTTCAGTAGATTCAGCACTGTTTCATGTACTGGATTCATGTGGCGTGTCCTGTGAGGTATTTCATTTAGTACTGTCAGAAAGCCAAAAGCCATACCTTAAAACACCTTCTTCCAGTTTCTCCTAGCCCAGGTGAGCCTTGCTCTTTGCTGTTGTGAATGCAGACAGTGAAAGCTTTGTATATTTAACTGCTTATGTTATGCATGAGTTCAGTTTAATTACTATTTTGTTTGGGTTGATGCAGAGCTCTATTACTCTGTTGCACTGATTTTCAAGTGATTCCAGAAATAGAGGTCAGAGGAAGAATCAGCAAGATTGTGTCTAAATAACAGCCTCATTGATAACCTATTATGTAGCACTTTTTTCTCATCCCACAGGATGCACAAAGAATTTTAAGAACTCATGTAAGAACAGTGCAAAGAGGGGTCACGCATGGGGGATGACTGCTTTGGGGCTAGTATGTAGCAGCTCTGTAATAGCATATGTTACTAGGGCACAATAGTAAAAACTAATTTATGCAACACAATCAGCAGCAGGATTTTTATTTTTTCTTCTCAGGTGGCCAAACAGAACTACCTGGGTTGGCATTTGTACATCCAGTATGCTGGAATTGATGTGTAATTGCTGGAGCAAAAGTTACTGTTGGATATCCTGATGCCATTAGTTATCAGACCTTGATAACTCCAACTAAAAAGTGAGGTCATCATCAGTATAGCATTTACTTCTGACATAGCTTACTTTGTAAGGTTTTTACTAAGGGGAAAAGCCATCTCCTTCCTATGAAGGAAATATGATATGGCATGAACTTCCTTTCGTTAGGGAATAGGGTTGTAGCCAATAGTGTAAGATATTTTCTGAGCTTTCCTTAGATTTCAGACATTTGTTGGAAAAACCTCCAGTGTTTAATTTGGCTGGGAATGTTGTAAGTAGTACATTTGGCATGGGACAGGCTGGTGGTAGAGAAGGATGTTAGAAAGACATGGAACATCCAGGTACAAAGCCCTGTACTGAAGACAGGTGCGGAAAGCTTGGGAAATGTAAGTCATCTTCAGTAGAAACACTACTTTCCCTGGCTGAGTTTGTTGGTGGAGCATCTCTACATAAAAAGGCCACCTGTAGTGCCTGCTTCCTATGCCCATCTTCCAGACCAGCCATTTTCTTCATGAAGTGGAGGCCTTTGTGTTAAGGGGAGTGTACGATAATGTAATGTGACTTTTGGAAGGGTTACAGCAAGTTCTGAATGATACATGAAATGAAAACTCCCAGCCTGGTGCAGAGAACGTGTGTACAGCACTGGATGATACACTGCCAACAGTTCTAACAAGGGGCTCCTTCACAGATTTTCCACCTCAATCAGAAATGCAGTTGACCTCCCCTGAGCAAAATCTCTCTTCTACATTTTTTCCTTTTCTCTATATGAGTGAAGAAAAATGCTTCAGCTTTATAGGTTACCCACTGCCTAAAATACGCATTCAATAACCTCTCTCTGATTCCAGTTGCAGTCAGTCTCTATATGTAAAGATCCTTTCCTCATAATTCATCTGGGTACTTTTTAGTAAATTTATTCTCTACATACTGCGAGGGTGGGGTGGGCAAACCTTGCTCCATGATCGTGTCAGTGATGTATAACATTTGCTGGTCAAATCTGATGCAAAAATTAGCAAGGACAATAAGTCCAGGTAAAGAGTCATCACCTAGTCCACTGGTTTCTGTTCCAATAAAGCAGTGGTTTTTAATACAGTCCAGCACTAGCTAGTATGTACTGGAATAGAGAATGGAGTTAATCACATTTTGGAAAGCAGCGTCTTGTGGAAGAACTTAGGTAACATCACAGATAATTTATTTTACTGGAATTTTTGCTGCTGTGCTGGGGCAAAAAAGAGTTGATGTGATCCATGAAAAAGAGAAATATTTAGTATTGTTTGTAAGCTTCCTCCTGGGATGATGTGACCTGTCTTGCCCAAGATGGGCTCTAAAATGAGTTAAAGACTGGAAAACAAGGATCGGGATGAAGGGCTTATACGATTTGGAGTATTCAGCTAATTTGAGAGCAGGCTGAGAGAGTACTCTGAATAAGATACCAGATAGCAGAGGCTTTTCCACCTGGTTGACAGAAGGTGAAGTTCAGCTAATTGTCTTGAAATAAGAAACTGCTTCCTGGGTGTGTGTTCTGTTGAACATGAGAGTGTCCCTCCAAGGAAGAGGCAGAGAAGGAGTTGTGATCACTTCAAGCCTTTTGATAACCCTGGGCTAGATGGCAGTCTCCCTGTGCAGCTAGCCTTGCTCTTCCCTTTCCTTTACGTAAAGCTTTGCACTCAAAAGCTTACAGCCAGTGACTCCATGTTAAGGTAATTAACAGCCCTGCATGTCATGGCTCAGATTTTCAGTGAGCTGTCTGAAGATGATCAGGGCAGATTTCTTTTCATCTCCCCCCTTGTGCCACGAGTGAAGATTTCTGCATGCTGCTGCTTTTCACTGTTATTACTTTCCTCCACAGCATTAGACATTGGCCACAGCAGGAGATCTCTTTGTAGGTGGTATGGGGAGTGATTACGGATTGCCTTCGTTGCTTTGGGAGGGAATTTTCCGTGCCTGGGTCAGGTAGGCAAGCTTTGTGGATCTTCATGTAGCACGAAGTGTGGTTCATCTGCTAGGATTGCTTATGTGTATCTCACATGATGAATTCCTTGCCTTCACAGGGCTTCCTCAGGTCTTGCCAGCACTGTGTCTGTGGCAGGTTGTTTTCTAAGCGTGCAAGTGCTTTTCCCTCATTAAAGTCTTTGGGCATCAACAAGGATGTTTTGGTTAAAATTAATGATCTATGAATATATACTAGATGTGTCTGGTATCTTTTTGGCCTTTACGTTTAGGGAATGATATCTCTATGCTGTCTGATTGATTAAGTCTGGGGTGGTTATTTAGGAAAGCATGCTCCTCTGTTCTGAAAAATGGCCTGGCTTCTTCAGAGGACTGGTCCTGACAGCATGAGAGAAGCTTAATCTCTATAGAGTAGAGTCCAGCTTGCTTTAGTTTAATTGCAGAGACCGGTCAACAAATACAGTTCAGACTCTGCATTTCCGTATGTAAAAACATGTAGTTCTATAGATTGATCTTAACTAGTTATCTGTACCACCTGAAAGGCTATCCCCTTTGATTAGCTTTCTGGCACTGTGCAGAAACAACCAGAGTGAAAGAAGAGAGAACTTGGAGTGGTGTTCTTCTAGTTAGCATAGCTCGATAGCCAATGCGCTCCTGTCTCGCCGTGTGCTCGTGCTATAGGAGTATCATTTCTGCAGTGACTTTCCAATGTCAGTGAAGTCAACAAGGTGTTCCTGAGTTTGAATCTTTTTTGAGAAAAATGCATACAATTTATCCCTTCAGTCTGTCTACTTCAGCAAAATAACAAAGCCTGCCTTCAAAATGTAGGCTCTGCAGACCCAGGGGCGCTGGGATGTGCTTGACAGAACCTGACCTGCTCTATATGCAGGCAAGTATTTGTGAATGTTTGTGTCTGTAACACTAAGATATAATGATGCATTTTAAGAAAACTTTGGTTCTTCTGGAGCTCGAATTTCACCGTGCAGGTATATATGCAGGTGTGCAAAGACAGCATGTGCATGAAATGCTAAGTTGAAGTTCCACCATTTATAGACTGCGTAGCAGCACTGCAGAAACAGACATATAAGCAGGAGCGTTTAGTAGTTGTGTTTTGCTTCCTGATCAAAGAGGGAGATTATTTTTTTTATTATTTTTCATGAAACGGCCTTTGCAGGAACACTGTAAGCAATCAAGGTTCACCCTATGCCTACCGGGGGAAGCTGTGCCACTTGCACATGTCTGGCTTCATCCCGTGAAGTAGAAAACAGCAGTGATTGTGTGACTTTATTCAGATGCTATCTGCTGTTCTACATCTTCTTTGCACCCCAAACTAAAAACTTTAAAATAAAAATAATTGTAAAACAGAATACTGTGTTTCTAAGCTGATTTGTTCTTAAAAATTCCAGTGAGTCATTTAGATAACATTCACAATACCAGCAGCTCCAGGGCACTTTAGAGAGTATGTTTCAGCACAGAGACATTTGAAACAAAAACTGTAATGTTCTAAATGGAATTAGATGAGCAAAACCGTGTCATACAGAGATGAAATATAAATAAGTGCTTTAGGCCCACTCCATGAAAAATGTATGCACTTTTTAAAAAGCATTTTCCTTCTGCGATTGGTTTAATTTCTATAAAAAAACAGTGGTTGGTTGTGGTTGGTGTCTTTTTTCTTTTTTTTTTTCCTCCCCGCCTTAGTGTACTCTCCTAGAATGTGCTTTTGCCACTCCATAAACCCTTCTTTCCACTAAATGTCTGTCTCTGTATTAAGCCCCCAAGGAACTGTACAAGCCAAAGGCAGATGGAAACAATAGGCATTCCATGTTCAAACGTACAACCTACAGAAAGTTCATTTGTCAAAAGTCTGAGGAACATTTCCAAGGAGGCTGCTTCATAAACAACATCCACATGGGGCAGCTCTGACTTGTGCTACTGCTTTTCATGCACATATTCCATAAGAATTTAATTGGCTGTTTACTCTTCAATTAATAGTTAAAGCAACATTTACAGAAGCTTGTTCCAAATCCCAGTCTCAGTTTTTCTCTTCTTCCCTCCCACTCTGCTTCTTAAATCTCTTCATCTTTTATGTGCCCCGAATACTTTTCCTAGGCCCTCTGTTAAGACTAAAGCACTCCCAGACCTTATTGATCTCTTTATTTTTCTCCAATTTTTTTGAACTCTGTACCTGTTGGAGTTGTACTCCTTCATTGGTAAGCATGCAGAGTCCACCATGGTACCAGTCTTCGAGATAGCAGTCACTGATGCCAGTATATTAGTGTGTTGAAAGTTAATCTAACCTTCTGACTCATGCCTGAAAGACAAAAGTCACTCTGGTTGATACAGTCTAGCAGACAGCACACTTGTTTTTTAAAACACTAATTACTTGTGGTAAGTATTTGCCTTCATTCCTTGGCTTCATATTAATGAAATATTTTAATGTGATTAAGATGCTGATTCTGTAAAGTTGTGAAATCACTTTGGCTCCCATGGACCTCAACACCTTCCCTGATCAGACCTCAGATGAGTAGCAAGGAAAACAGGGAAGATTTTGTCAATACCTGGATGATAGAGTCATGATTCTCAGCTTGTTCTGTTGTAATCCAGGGCTGTGATCAGCAGAGCTGGAGGCTTATCAGCGAGCTACTCATAGGTCATGCATATGCGTGTAGGACACGTTATCATACCAGGTCACATCTGTGCATGTTCTACCCAAACATCTGATGAATATATGTTTTGTCAAAATAGGCAGCTGATTCAGACTGCTCTCATCATGTAAGTGGAAGTAACTAGCTTCTGGATTAGGCTAGTTTGAATTTACCTAGGACACTCAAATTCTATATCTGGTGCTTGAAATCCTAAGCAGTAGTTTCTGGTGCTCAAAGAAGATGATAAATGATCCTATTAGAAAATAAGTTGTCCCCAAATGCAAGATTTGGGTTTGATTTGTAGTTAATCAGTGACTACGTGTGGCTCTTCAAAATTATCAAGTATTGGAAGGTGACTTGAAACCAGAGGTATATTACATTTTCTATGTGTAATCTTCTAGCATTAAAAAAATGGAAAACCAGTTCTTAGCCTCAAAAAGCAGTGTTTGCAAATAATAGAGATGAATGAAAACCACCCCAGAAGAGTGAAAAACATCTCCACTTCCTCCCAAGTGATGTCAAATTCATCTGAACAAACAACTTCCTGCCGTGGGGCTCAGGCAGGACTTGGATCTACCCCTCTCCCGAGCTGCATGGAGGTGCAGGGGTGTGAATGAGTGTGAGGCCAATGGCATGTTGACAGCTTTGGGTTAGGTTTCTTCCATGCAAGCGTTTGCATTGGACTTTGAGGTCACCAGAAAAATTTTGCCATGACAATGGAAGCTGCTAGCTTTGCAAGGTTTGACAGTACCAGAAAAGAGGTGGCAGCCTGACCCTCTTCTTGTAATGTTGGGCAGGAGCACAGACCAGATCTGGTCTTACAATGGACCTGAGTCTCCCTCATGGCAGCTGGTAAGTGTGTTTATGGCTAACGCAGCACCCTTTCACTCCCCAGGCTTGGGGCCAAAGAGCATCATCAATAGGATGCTGACACAGTCGATGAGTTTCATTGCCCTCTGGTGGCGTGTCCGCTGGAGGGTAAGGCTGTTGCTCTTACTAGTTCCAGGAGTACATGCTGCTTGTGCAAGAGAAGCAGGTAATACAGGAAGCAGAGAAAAATTGGGCAAATAGTGGTCAGGACCTTATTTTCTAAGAACTGTTGTCCCTTGTTGCTTTTGTTTCTTATGAAAACTGTAAAACACAAACAAAGGGCCAAGGTCTGCTATCCGTTATCTCCAGGCAGATCCAGAGACTTCTGCTGGAGCCAGACTCATCACTCTGGATTTATACCTGTGCAAATAGAGTTGGAAAGTGGCTCAGAGGGACAAGACAACTTTTAAACTGCTTGATCATCAATCTGTGGTAAAGTTATGAGTTTACCCTTGCAGCACATGGGCAGTTTCTTAGAGCACAACGAAGAAAAAAAAACAAGTCCTGAGTGACGATCCAAACACATTCAGCAGTATATAGTCACCAAAGCCAAGATTCCAGTGGGCTGAAGCTAGAACTTTCTCCTGTAATAGTCACCACCTCCTCTCTGAGGTTGGGCATCTACACCTCCTAAGGTGCCAGAGCCTTAAATTTACTGACAGCCCTTGATGTTGAATTTCAGCAGATGAGGTCAGATGCTTATTTCAGTCATGCTAGTGGAGTAAACTTGGATTTACACCCATGGGTCTGCTGTCTGAGATGTGGAAGAATATGAATGTTTTAGTGTAAACAACCTCCTGTAAAGCATGTTTTTGTTCTTGCTAGAAATGGTTCCCAGGAGAAAAGTACTGTGAAAGGGAATGACAACCTTGGAATCATACGCTTTCGTTTTTGTTTATGTTAGTTTGTTGACTTCAGTCACTGTCTACATATATGTTAATGATCATTTGCATGTCTGTGGTATTTTTATAGGTTGGGAAGAAGTCCAATCTCTTTAACAGTGCACTTCCAGAAACAGGTCTTTACAAGTCATGGCAAAAAGCACGGTAGGAAATGAGGTAGAGAAGCAATGCTTTTTCCATTTGGGCTACAGCAGTTTTGTCTCAGCAAGGTTATCTTCTTATCACGAAGAAGTCAAGATCAGAAGAGCTAATGGAGAAGTCTCTTTGTGGATTGTTTGCGTACCAGCTACTTTTGCTTGCATTTGTCATGGAATATATTAAAATAGTCATATTCCACAGTCCACACAGCGTGTCAGCTTTGAGACAAGTACTCTGAAATGTGCTCACAGATGATAAATTGCACACTATGTCAACTACATCTTCGTCATAAGATTCCATTTCCTATTTATAGTTGAAATGAAACACTTGAGAAAAATTCTAAACCAAAGCAATTTCACAGAAATCTCATAAGTTTTTCCTTATGTGTATATCAGTGAAAAGACCCTCCTGTGCTATCTTTTTGCTCTGTGGGGCTCCAACAATCAACTTCTGAGATCAAAGTAGGATGCTCTCAAGATTGCAAAACTTATAACATGGCCATGTAATCTAGCTACTGTGCCTTTGGAGTACGTTCCCTTTCAAACGTAAGGGGAAAGAGCAGTTAATCATAACACAGTGCAAATACATATAAAATTTGATACAGTTTTGAGGAATAAAGCCCCGTTATCTCCATAACAGAAGAGATTATTTAGTTACTTCCTCGGCTTGTCATACTAGTTTTGTTTGAAGCTGTCAGTGATGTCTGTGATGTACTTTGCAGTACTTTTTTTTTTTTTTTCCTTCTAAGACAACTTCCTTTTCACTTATTCATCTTAAACACACAGTCTGCTGCAATGGAGTTGTGGGTGGCAAAAACTGGAAAAGGGTTCATGTTTGGAGATAGCAGTAGGTTTGCTTTGAAGTTAGAAATGCAGCAGTGTGTGTGTGTGTGGGGGGGGGGGGGGTGTTCCCCTCTGATTACAGCAGGCTACTTTAGGAAAAGCATGTCTGGATAGCAATAATGATTCAATTCGACTGAAGATCTCCTGGCTCACACTGGCCTAGATGCAACAGGACATTCTGTGATTCATTGAATGATTCTTTAAGACAAGTAAGCCTTGTGATGGCTTCCTCCTGCCTTGGGCACCCAAGGCTTCATGGGGTGCTCAAGGAAAGTTTCTTGCCTTGGAAAGAATTATCCAACCAAGATTAGTGATGGATGAAGTACATGCAGGAGAGCGGTTCTGCAGTCTGCTCAACATCCTCTGTATGGGAGTCACACAAGACCTTGCTTGAGAAAGGACTTGTAGCTTTCTCCATGGCGAGCAATGCATTTGTCCATGAGGGTTCAAATCTCTGGGATGCACACAATGTGCTTGTTTGATGCACTCTTCTACCGAATTCTGGATGACCTTAGAAAGTGAACCTCCCACTACTGCAGATTTGGTCTGCTCATATTGCCAGCTTTCTGACAGTAATATGTCTGATCAGGCGTCTTTCTCATCTGCAACTTTTCTATCCTGTTTAATTAAATCTTTTCACTCAGAGCAGCAGTAGTGTTTTGCTTAACTGTTGTGCTGGCAGAGATTACTAAAGATATCTGGATGCTGATGTGATATGCACTTGGGTCAGATATTTTTTTATTTATCTTATAATTTACTACGCTGCTTTGTTGTTTGCTTATTTGTTTAAAATGCTAGACTGTTACATTTGCAGTGATGAAAAACAAAGTGACTAGCATCCGTCTCCAAAACTGTTGGTGGGGGAGGGCTGCCCAATTAAAAACAAGCAAGAAGTCTTACAAATATTTGGACTGATTAATTCACCAGCTTTTCTTTACAGAGCTCTTTTGTGGCATAAAGCTATTCATTGACCAAGAGAGTACATTGTCCATTTGGTTACTGTTTTGTATCTTGTGTCAAACAAAAGCTACTGCCTCCTCCAACAGTAACAGCTGAATATTTTCACTGCTCATGCAGTTTCTTCTTCTAGCTGCTGGATCATCAAAAATTCTAATCAACTCTGATCTAACACAAAGTACTATGTGGCATTCATCATCTGTTTTAGCCTTTAATGCACCATGCAGGTTTTAATCAAAGGTATGCAACCATTAGCAAAAAAGAAAGACAAGAATTATGATGGTGTCCTAAGCAGAGCTCTTAAGCCAACATCACAGGCAACAGATAAGTTCACCTCCCCCTGCTGAGTACAAATACAGGAGAAAAAGATGGGTCTTGTTTGATGTAATTGCAGGAGAGTACCACTGAGGTTTCAGGGCTGTGACTCTTGTTATTTTGTTGTAGTACTAAACGCTAAGACTTATTTGCTTGGCTTTCCTGAATATTGAAAACAAATGTTGGCACTGTTGCCTTGGAGTGTGGGGACTGCTGGATCATCTGTTTGGTTGGGCATAAGCCGGTATCTTCCACTGCTGTCAGAGGGAGCCAAGGGGATCAGCAGCAATTGGCAAAACTGAGCCCAGGGCCTTCTTTGCAGCAGTCAGGCCTTTTGGTCTCTCACTTCCTCCTAAGTGAACTCTTATTAGCTGACTACCCTCTTTTTCTTAAGGGCAGGACTAGCTAGGTCACTGATGGCTTGTGGGTAGAAGTAGATTCACGTGCCCTGCTTGCATGCAAGCAGCAAACTTAGCCTGTTTCTCCTGAGTTTGATCTCTATTCCAGCTACCTCTTGCTTCTCTGACTGTTCAGAGACACCCATCCCTAAGAGGATGGCAAGCAGCCCCCTCCTGCCTACCCTTGACTCATTGCTCACAAAGCACTGTGGTTTCATTTGACTCTAAGAATGCACATTGAATACCAGGTCAAGAAGTTCCTCTTCGTGCTTCCCCATCTATCCCAGCCCAGCTGAATCAAAGCCCAGCAGCAACAAGCCCCTAGCATGGTATCAGGCTTTGAATCCAGTTTGGCATGGGGAAGAGGCTGCAGAATTGTTCCATTTCTGCCTTGTTGAGGGAAGGCTGAAAGTGATCTTTTTTAGAGAGAAGCAGGCTGTGGACACAGTAGTGAGATCTTTCACCTGCCAAATTAATTAACGAGCGCACCTTGTTGGAAGTGGCTGGTATGCAGCTGAAGGACCTCACACTCCCTGAGCAAAGCTTCCCTTCACTGGGTTCAAGGGTTGGCTTCTTCTAAGACAACTGCAGTTGTTTGCCCAGCTTTGCCCTCTTCCTCCTCCTCAGTTCTGGTATTGGCAGAGCTGTTCCAGGTCCTGGCTTGAGAACAAACAGTTGTGACCTGTGCCAGCTTGCAGCATTTCCTTGAAGCCATAATAGTGACAGGGAATGAAGCTGTGCATTATTGCTTTTTGGCTGTGGCCCACACAGCTGGTATGGGCAGGGCAGGGAGCTGACAGTCACCCGTGGAGCCTGATGTGAACAGGGAGTCACTATTTATATGAGTTATCTGGAGGCCTTCAGGCTTGTGAAGCCATGGAAATGGTGCGTGGGTGGAATTCCTCCTCCGGCCTGCTCACACAGAGCATGAACTTGGTGAATTATGATGGGTTTTGGGGTATGCAGCCAAATTCCCCCGTGTCATGGCAAATGTAGAGGACAGTGCTGTGGTCTCAGTTTCCCCTTATACAATTGTTGCCACCAGTGGCCCTGGACAGACATTAAAAGTCAGTCTTTCTGATGTGTTGTCTGGGGCCTGATTTTGCTTGCGCACTTTGCTCAGTACCTAGCTGCCAGTGGAGTGTGACGTTCAGTGGGGCTGTATGTGTGCTTACCTGCATCTACTCCAGCCTCCTGCCAGGCTCAGGTACCAGGCATGCCTGGGTTTTCCTACCACGCTCTGTCATTCTGTAGCAGAATCCCCATGTGAATGGCTGGCCTTTATTGTGATGTGGCTTTTAATGTGCAACGTGTCAGTCTTTTAATGACCACCTCTGGCAAAAGCTTAATTTGGCTGGGGTGTCAGGATGCTTTAAATCTACCTGTGCTTTCTGTGTATGGCCTGTGCCTGGCTATGCATGGAAGCCAAAGATTTTCCCTAACACCTAGGGCCCAAACAGTGGGATTATACTTTCAATTTCCTACTTAATGAGACTAAAAAAATAAACAGGATCCTGTTGTTTTAACCCAGATAGGTCATTTGCTTTACCCCATTTGCATGTATTGGTTCGTCATTGTGGTGTATTGTTGTGGGTTCCAGAGGTGGATAATCTGCAGTACAGTGTTGCAGAGATTTAGTTCCAGGTCACAGACAAGTAATGAAAAAACAGCAGTCACTGAGGATTTGATTTACACACTGCAATGACTATGTGATAGCCCCTTTTGTGAGAAGGAAAGTCTCCCTCTGGAGACCACATTCTAACCAGTAGCAAACATTCAAGCTCCCTGGTGCTTCAGATGTCAATTATACCAAAGCCTCTTATTGTATAATGCAGGTCTGTTATAATAATACTGTCTGGAACAGCAATAATAATGTGAATGAATTTCCAAACAGTGGAGATGGGAGGGGGAGATTGATCAATACAGCACTAATGATGGCCTTGTCTTTCTCTGAAATAATTGTGATAGGGTTTACAGCACTTCCTTCCTACACCATGCTGTGCGGCAGTGTTGGTTTACTACCTGCTGTTATTGCTTTTGTATAAAAAGGTGTTAAAAAGAAACGTCTGTCAAGTTTTAAGGCTGTGAGGGTTTTTTAATGCAGTGGGGTTGTTCTAGTCAAGATGGTCTGGCGATATGAGAGATGTAGGGTTCATAGAGAGAAGTGAAACCTTCTCCTAGACAGGCTGACACTTGGGAAAAAAGGAGCTCTTGGGCCCAGAAACCAATAGCAAGGTCCACATTTTTATAAGGAATTATTCGTATTTTAACATAAAGGTGCCATTTGGAAGGCAAGATTTTTTTTCTGAGTGGACTCATCATGCTTCCTTGGACATACAAAGGTGTCTCCTTTGAGAGAGAGTGAGAACACTTGAACATGTAAGGGTTCAAAAGAAAAGCTCTCTGGTACACTAAGCATGTTGTCCATTTATGTGACCCCATTTGTTGGTGGATAATTATGCGGAGTTTGCTCCGTTACTCCTACCACCTATATAGCATGCATATAGAAACTTATTTGAAGTAATATCTGTTGAATCTTTGATTCAAAAACAGATGGGGTTTTGGGTTTTTTTGAGTCAAATTTTTGCATCAACATTTGTGTTTATGCAACAGGAAGCCATACCCTCATAATGTGTCCCTGAAAGTTGGTGAAGAAAGCAGAGAAAACCCCATTAAGGAGAAAGAAAACAGCGTATTGGAAGTTATTTGTTTGTTATATATAAAGTCCTAACATTTTCTGCAGTATCTCAGAGTTACTTTATTTCTCAATATGCTGGAATGATGGATTCCATACATTTTGTTTCGTGAAGTGAGAGAAATTGAAAGAAAACATAGCCCAAGTCTAATGATAAAAATCCCCTCTGTTGAAGCTCTTCATTACGGTACTTTTCAGAGCAGAAAAGACGAACTGCTTTTGCAGTGGCACAGGTCCAATCTCAAACTAGAATCAATTGCTTTGCCAACGCTGAACACAAAGGATGTTCATTGTTTGCAAACTGAATTTTTCTTAGTGCGTGCAAAACCAATGATCAGGTTTTTTGTTGTTTTTTTTTTTTTCTTTAGACAAACCCCTGCAGTGAAAAAACTGCAGCTGATTCTGTGCTTCCCATCCTGGTTTGCAGGAAGGCTTCTTGCTTCACAGTATGATTTCTTCATAATAGCTGCATGACAACAGCATGCCAATGTTTTGAAAAAGCAATGGCCAATGTTATAACGCAGTTGCTTGTGTAAGCTACTTACTGCTGGTTTGTTGGGGTTTTTTTTTTCCATCAGGAAATAAATTTGTCTTTGTGATCTTACTCTTCTGAGACTCACTTTGCTATATGTAACAAACCTGTGCCTATGTCTGTTGTCTATCTGTGTATCCGAGTTTTGACAAGGGTAGAGGGATGTTCCCAGGTCTGCCCCTTCCTGTCACAAGTAACTGCATTGTATGATGCTTGATATCAACTGATGAAATTCCATGTTAAGTATGAGGAAAGTTGTTTTTTTCCCCTTGTTAGTTTTATGCAAAATCTGCCTCAGAGTCACTTTTTTTCTTGAAGCTTATGACCTTTATCTCTAATATCTAAACATACTTCTGGCTGACTTCTCCCTGTTGCTGTGCCAATGCTGTCTTTATGTTCTTCTTTCCTCCCTTCACATACTTCCTCCTTGGAATATTTGCAGAAAGTAATCACATCCCTTTCCATGTCTTTTGCTGCTGAACCAGCGTCTGACAATGTAAGGTCATTTTGGGGTGGCAAAAACTCACCCATAGATTAACATTTAACCACTGGGACATAGTGGATATGACTTCGTTTACTTGGAGTCATCCTGTGACTGCAGTATTTTGTACCTTGAGAACTGGATTCCACGTGGAGGCCAGAGATGCTAATTTTGCAAAGTTGTACTTATTTATTGGCCATTACCCCCTGCAGAGCATTGCATAGGATTCCTTGAAACAGAAAGCTGCTCCCACTTGCCGAGAGGAGAGTGGAAGTAATCTAGGCGCTTCATTAGCAATGTATTTATTAAAGCTGAAACAATTGCTTATTTGAATCTTGCCTACATGTCTCTTTACGCAACATCTCCCACTTGGCTGTAGTTTCCTGAAAAGTCTTTGCAGTTGAATGGCTTGTTATAAACTACTCTGTGGTTTGTGGAGGTGTTCGATATTGGTAACTCAAGCCGTGCTGACAGTTTGTTATGTGTCACGTGGCACAGTTTTTCTTCCCTGATCTTAGCAGGTTAAATTTTTCTGTTGAATCCTTACAGGAATTTATTATTTGAAAACTTTCTGTAGAATATGTAGGGTTAAAGATTTTCTTGCTCTTGCACGTTTGCATTGGTTTAACATGACGATACATCATTTATGAGAGATATATATATAGTGTGGATATACATAGTACGTGTGTGTATATATATATAGTGTATATAGTAGCAGTGATTTGTTTTAGGGGGTCCTGCAGAAATTTATTTGTAGTATTCCTGAGCAATCATGTCAATATATCAGTGTTAAAAAATACCTCATTTGCCATTTGCTGATATGTATCTCAAGCTGACACGGGTCTCTTCTGAGAATCTTTGCTAAATATTTAACAAAGTGCTGTAATGAGATTTTCTTTTCTATATGCTATATATTCTTATATATTTTCTGATAGTATTACAGGATGTTCTCTGGTTCTCCTGGTAAGATGCTATCAGTTATGACATTTATCAAATAAAAGAAATAGCATACGTTTCATGAAGCATTCTGCTTTACTTCTATTTGCAGATTATTTTTTTCCTTTGTTGTTCACTAATTGGCAGCACTGAGTAATTTGTAATCTGTCTTCCCACTGAACCAGTGAGTGTTCTCTATGCGTATGCATATGTTTATAAAGTCTTAGGATTAGTCTACGTGGTAACTAGAACCAAAGGAAATAACTGCATTCTAATTCATAATATTTTGATTAAGGTCTATTTGTAGACCCTGGTTTTGATGTAATTTAAGCTGATAAAAGAAATCACATTAAGCTATACTGAAATGGCTCTGAAATCTGTGTCTCATGCTAACTACTGCTGAAATGCTAAGGTTGTGATTTACAACTGATTTAATTGGATTGGTTCCATTTACCATCTAAACAAGCCCTTAAATGCTGGAGTGTTTACCACCTGTTGTGACTCTTACTTTACAGAGATCTTTGTTCACAGGCAGGAGGGTGTGCACTGTAATGAGAGAGGAAAAGGAGGGCTATAAATGTGCATCTCGGCTTATGCCTGCCATTAAGCTTGCCCCTGAAAAAATGTGGGTTTTTTTCTAAAATTTACAATAAATTTCTTCAGTATGTTGATGGCAATTTCTGCCTAGCTTCTGACAAGTGCTGCATATCCTTGTCATTAGCTGGGATAGTCACTGTGGTAAAAGGTTTCTTTGTTGTAGTTGTAGTATACCATGTTAGCTTCTCTTCTGCTGCTGCTGCACAAATCTAGGTCTTGTATCCATTTGTGAGCAACTCTGATAAACAGTTCTGAAAAATATGAAGGAATTTTTAAAATTTAGTTGGGTGGGTTGTTGCTCTTTAGAGCCAAGCCTTTGCCATAGTCGTTGGGAAAGATCTATCTAAGACAGAGTGGTCTATACTGGAGAAACATATGATTTGATGTAACCAGGCTGAAATGTTGACATAACATAGTCATCCTGCTCCACAGTCTTCTCTGCAAACCTAATAGGCTGTGTCTTCGTTTGCTGGTCTTCTGCAATAGTACTGTCTTATTTGCTACCCTGGAGAAAGGATGGTAACTGGAGCTTGAATAGAAAAGCCTCTTTGAGGATCAGGGACAGCTAGGAAGTGGCAGGAACCACCTAAGTGGGGCAAAAAAACCCCATCCCTGCCAACAGGGTAGCCAGTGTGGTGAGGAGAGCATCAAGCTAGGAGTGACGGGGGAGAGACAGGATGACCCACAATCAAGTGATAAACACTCATCCAAGTTGGTAAGGAAAGGGTGCAGGGTGATGTGGACAAGACAGACCAGTTGAAATTAACTAACAGTATTGAAGGAGGTTCGCCCCAAACATATGCACACAAATAAGGAAGTGCCTACAGGACAGCATAAGGGAGGAAGCAGTTGTTGTACCTTATCTTGAAAATCAGCACAACTGTTTACTTACCTGAAATGCTTCTACATTTGCTCAGGTGGCCAAGAAGGCTAATGGCATCTTGGCTTGTATCAGAATCAGCATGGCCAGCAGGTCCAGGGAAGTGATTGTGCCCCTGTACTCAGCTTTGGTGAGGCCGCACCTCAAGAACTGTGTTCAGTTTTGGGCCCCTCACTGCAAGGGAGACACTGAGGTCCTGGAGCGAGTCCAGAGGAGGGCAACCAGGCTGGTGAAGGGACTGGAGAGCAAACCTGGTGAGGAGCAGCTGAGGAACTGGCGTTGTTTAACCAGGAGAAGAGGAGGCTGCATGGAGACCTTATCACTACCTACAACTACCTGAAAGGAGATTGTAGAGAGATGGGTGTTGGTCTCTTCACCCAAGTGACAGGTGATGGGGAAATGGACTCAAGCTGTGCCTGGGCAGGTTCAGATTTGACATAGGAAAAAATTATTCATCAAAAGGATTATTGGGCACTGGAACAGGTTGCCCAGGGAGGTGGTTGAGTCACCAACCCAGGATGTATTTAAAAGACAGGTAAATGAGGTGCTCAGGGATATGGTGGTTTAGTAGAGGACAAGTATGGTTGGACTCAATGATCTCAAAGGTCTTTTCCAATCTAGTGATTCTGTGACACACTAGCATACACAGCCAGGGGAATGAACAGGAAGAGTTACAGGTCTGCATGTAGTATATAGGCCAGTGATCTTTGGGATCACAGAGATGTGGTGGAATAATTCTCAATATTGGAGTGCTACCATGGCTGGATACAGCCTCTTTTGTAGGGACAGATCTGTCCAGTAGGGATAGGAGATACTTTATTTATATATGGGAAAGCAGCAAGGACCCATGGAGCTGTCCCTCAGGAGAGACAAAGCCAGATGAGAGCTTGTGGATCAGGACTGGAGGGCAAAACAACATGAGTGATGTTGTGGGTGTCTGCTACTGACTTGCCTGATCAGGAGAAAGTAGTAGATGAGACCTTCCTCAGAAAGTTGGAAGATTCATCATGTTTGCAAGCTCTGGTCCTCATGACAGACTTTAGTCACCAAGGTATCTACTGGAAGGGCAACACAGTAAGGCAAAAACAACCCAGGATGTTTCTGGAGTTCACTGATGAGAAGGCTCCAAGAGAGTTAGTTGATTTTCTAGGATCACTTCTGCTTGAGAATGGCCAGTGCAAACATGTAAGAAGTCAAGCAAAGATGTCTGGAGATGAACAAGGGTCTTCTGACTCAAAAAAAGGGAAGAATATAAGAGATGGAAGGAAGGACAGGTGACCCAGGATAAATATAGACATAAAATATAGACACACTGTCCAAGCATGCAGAGACCGTGTTAGGAAAGCCAAATATGCACCTGGTAAAGGATGTGAAGGGCAACTAGAAGAGCTTCTACAGAAATATCAGGTGCAAAAGATAAGACTAGGAAAAATGTGGGCCTGCTGCCCAATGGGGCAGGGATCTGACTACAGAGGACATGGAGAAGGCCAAGGTACTGAATGACTTCTTTGCTTCAGTCCTTACTAGTAAGATTTGCGTCAAGAAATTTCATATCTCTGAGACCAGTAGGAAAGTCTAGAGCAAGGAGGACTTCCTTGAGTGAATGAGGGTCAGCTTGGGGAACATATAAGCAAACCAAACATGCACAAGTCCATGGGACCTGATGGGATGCACCCACAAGTGCTGAGGGAGCTGGCCAATGTCACTGTGAGACTGCTCTCAATAATATATAAAAGATCATGGAGACTGGGGAAGGTTCCTGAAACCTGGGAGAAAACAAATGTCACTGGTATCACCAATAAATGCAAGGAGGATCCAGAGAACTGCAGGCCAGTCTCATCTCAGTCTCTGAGGAGGTGGTAAAGCAAATAATCCTGGAAACCATCTCCAAACTTATGACAGACAGCAAGATGGTGGGGAGTAGTCAGCATAGATTTATAAAGAGGTGTTCTGGGTTAATTTTCTTTCTAGCAGCTGGTGGGATGCTGTGTTTTGGAGCTGGGATGAGAGCAGTGCTGGTAACACACCAATTTTTTAGTTGTTGCCAAGCAGACAAGGACTTCTCAGTTGTTCATGCCGCCCTGCTAACAAAAAGGCGGGACGGTGTCCAGGAAGCTGGGAGGGGACACAGCTGGGACAGGTGACCCAAACTGGCCAAAGAGGGTATTCCATACCAATTATATCATGCTTAGCATAAAGGGGGGATTGTGGGGGGGAGGAGCAGACAGCTCCAGGACATTCAGTTTTGGGGGACAGTCCAGCTCCAGGACAGCTCTGAGCTGTACGGCCCGAGTTGTGCGGTTCAGTGGGAAACTGCATGGTGTATCACCAGTTCCATATATTTTTGCTATAAAAGTCCTATTATTGTTATTTCTCTCTCTGCTGTCCTAGTAAACTAACCTTATCCCAACCCACGAGGTTTACCTTTGGTTTTTTTTCCTTTTCCCCTTCCTCTTCCCCCTGCCTCCAAGCAAGCAGCTGCATGGTGCTCAGCTCCCGGCAGAACCACGACAAGGGGAAGTCATGCTTAAGCAACCTGATGGGCTTCTGCGGCGAGATGATTGGTTCCATGGATGCAAGAAGAACAGTTATTGTTATTTATCTTGTCTCCAGTAAGTCTTTTGATAGTATCTCCTGTAACATTCTCATAGAAGAATTCAAGAAGTACAAGCTAGATGAGTAGACAGTGAGGTGGACAGAAAACTGGCTGAACTGCTGGGTTATGATCAGCAGCTGTAAGCCAGTCACTACTGGTGTACCCTAGGGAAAAATACTAAAGCCAAACACTTTTTAACATCTTCATTAATGATCCCATTGATCTGACAAAAGACATCCTCAGAAAGACTGCAAATGACACATATTTGGGAGGAGTCATTCACAGTCCAGATGGGTGTGCTGCCATTCAGAGGACCTGAACAGGCTCAGGAAATGGGCCAAAAAGAACCTCATAAAGTTTATTGAAGGGAAATGCTAATTCCTGCCCCTGTCAATAAGTTGGAAGGCAGCTATGAAGAAAGTTTGTTGACCAGGACAAGTTGCCCAAGAGCCAGCAGCACACCCAGTTCTGGGCTCCCCAGTGCAAGAGAGAAATGAATGTACTAGGTTGAGTCCAATAAAGGACCATGAAGATGATTAAAACACTGGAGCATCTGATATATGAGGAGAGGCTGAGAGAGATGGGACTGTTTACCCTAGACAAGAAAAGACTCAACACTTGCCTTTTCAATGTGTATAAATACCTGATGGGCCAGGAGTAACAAAGACAGAACCAGACTCTTCACAATAGAACCTAGTGAAAGGACAAGAGGTATTGGGCACAAACTGAAACACAGCAAATTCTGTTTAAACATAAAACTTTTGTACTGTACAGGTGATTAAACACGGAATGAGTTGCCCAGAGAGGCTGAGGAGCCTCCATCATTGTAGTTACTCAAAACCTTACTGGTCTAGTTGCCGCTGCTTTGAGTAGGGATGTTGTATTAGACAATCTCCAGAGGTCCCTTTGCACCTCAGCAATTCTGTGAATCAGTAAGTTTTGTACTGTTCTCTGCTTAAGGTAAATTTGAGGTGAATTCTGTTAGATGCATGCCTCTCTAAGGAAAATAAACTAAATCAAAAAAATCACTCTGAAATTAAACTGAGATAGCTCAGGTCACCAACATACTGTGGAAAGTGATTTTAAAAACCCAATGACCCAAAAGCAGGAAGTCACGCTCCTTTCCTCCAAGACACATTTATCTCTGCTTCTGCAGCAACTTCCTTCTTCTCTGACCCCAGGTAACCCATTACTTTGTCACTTCTTTACCTCTTTGGTGTTCCACACTGCTCTGCACGTTCTCTCTCTTCGATGACTTGACTTAAATATTACCAGCCCATTAGGCTCACCATTTCCCGCTGGCCCAGCAATCACAATTAAAATGTCTCACATTAGAGTCTGATTCCAGCAGAAAGCCCTACTGGGACATGAGCTCAGTGGCAAAAGCAATAATCAAGGTTTCAATAGGATTTGCTTGCAACCTTATTGCTTTCCTGAGATACTGAGAAATCAGATGCCTTTAGGTATCAAATTCTATCATCTTACTTGTTCAGACTTTCACTTTTTTGCTCATTTCATTTTCCCTACTGTTTAGCCCCAAATTCCCTGTGATCTCTGTGATGTCATAATCTAATAGCCACTTTCTTTATAATTTCCCAGAGTTCATCAGAATTATGGATCTTTCTGCCTACAGATTACTAGGATCCTTAGTGTTTAGCTCTTAGCCACCTCCTCATTCCATCCAGCCTAATGACATAAAAATGGAATGTCTTATTTGGGTGGAGGTCTCTATTGCTCATATGCTGTCATGAGTGAATATCTCAAGTTGCTTCATAAACTGGTTTTCACACCATTCTTCTTTAATGGCTTCCAGCATCTCTGTTTTCAAGCTTTAGCAAATTCAAAAAATGCTGGATTAAATCAGTAAACGAGTCTTTGAGATGCATCTGTTTTTTGTGCTCCCCCTCATTAAGGCCATTGTTGTCTTTCTCTATTCAGAAACATTCCAATTCATCTATAAGGTGAAGAGAGGGTGATCTAGATCATATCTAGCTGCCTTGGACACGTTCTCTGTTCTCCCAGTCTAGGCCTCCTCTCCTTTTCTGTTATTTCTAACCGAGGATGTGTATATCATATGTTTTAATTTATAATTTATGTTTTTATTGTACTTATATGTTTATATTTGGTAGCCTCTTTAAAATACCTTATGATTTTTTTTTTTCCTCCAGAACTGGCCTGTAGAATTTCAGAAAGCCAGACACAGCTCTTAGGATGCCAAATGAGTCTGTAACTGGATGCCCAATTTGTGCCTGAGAGTAAGCAGGCTGATTCTCTGTACAAGCAGGTACCCCTCTCATACATGGAGCCTGCCAAACTGTTGGTAGCATCACTCAGCATTTTCACTGTTTCTTCCTGGTCCAGGAACAGAATCACAGGATCACAGAATTGTAGGGGTTGGAAGGGACCTCAAGAGATCATCGGGTCCAACCCCCCTGCCAAAGCAGGCTCCCTAGCTCATATTGCACAGATAGGCATCCAGACAAGTCTTGAATATCTCCAGAGAAGGAGACTCCACCACCTCCCTGGGCAGCCTGTGCCAGGGCTCTGTCACCCTCACTGTGTAAAAGTTCTTCCCCATGTTGGTGCGGAACTTCCTGTGCTCCAGCTTGAGGCCATTGCCCCTTGTCCTGTCTCCACAGATGACTGAAAAGGGGTTGGCCAATTCCCCCTGCATCCCATACTTATGATATTTATAAACATGAATTAGGTCCCCCCCTTAGTCTTCTTTTCCCCATAAGCCTCAGACCAATTCAGCTTATAAATAATTAATTCTACTGAAGGATAACCTGTCCATGTCCTTCTTGTCCTCAGAACACTTAAGTTTTGTGTTGGTGTTAAAAAAATAATGCTAATTAAAAAAAATAAAATAATCCCCAAACCTTTGGGGAGCAAGACCATGTTATGTTAGTAAAAGTGTGTGTATACGACTGGGTTTGAGTACTGTCCAGCATGCCCAGAGTAGCATGTTCTTTCTGTAAGAGAATATGTTCATATTTTCATGCTTTTAAAGGTTTTAGTAACATTAGATAGGGTATGGTGCCTGGCAGTGTTGTCTCTATTTTGTGAACTCAGCAAGCACCAGCATTCCTGGAATGTTCTCAGAGCTGACAGGTAGCTTCCCTCTACAGCAAGAATCCTTCCTCATAGACACTCTTTACCATGAATTCTCTAGAGCCACCTAGAAATAAGTATGTAAATTTCCCAAGGATTTTAGTTTAATACCTTGATCTCTTAGAACCAAAAAACCACTTGGCCCTATCAAGGTAATAATGCGTTAGCCTTTGACATGACTTTCACTTCTTGTACAACTTGGCAAAGAGGAGACAGGAAAAGTGGGGTTCTTTTTCCTGATATTTATAGAAAGGGCGAGGTGTTTCGTTTCATTTGGTAGCAGCTAGGATTTTTCTTTCTGAAATTTTTATGGTGAGGACCACTCCCAGTGCCTGAATTGATGATAAATCTGTCTTTCCTTCTCTGGATTATGCTTTGCTACAGTAAGTCATGCAGTTAAAAGTCATGGAGGGAATCATGTCATCTCAGAGAGGCAGGTGGCAGGGCACTGGAGGTAAAACCCAAAGCGCAAACAAATCTTGGTGATAAAGCTCACCCAAACAAAGGATGAAGCTCTCCTAGACATACACAGGGTTTTACATCAGGCTGCTCGTAGCAATTGGATTTTGCACGCCTCCTACTTTACAGCAGATTAATCCAGGGTTTTTTTTCTTCTTTTCTTTTGAATGGAAGGTGTAGCATATAGAATGGAAATCAAGTATTATAAATCTTGGTAGGACTGAAGACCCTGGAGACAGAAGAGCACAGCCATGGCATGGCATATGTAGTTAGGTAAACTTTTTCTTTCTGCAGTCTTCTTTCTGAGATCCCTCTTGGCTTTTAGCTCTCCTCTACAGGCAGCTTGCAAACATTTCAGCAGAGATTATGTTGCAGTGAATCTCTTGCAAATTAAGCCTGATTTTTCTAAGTTAAATTCTGTTTCCAGTACTGTTGTAGATTTAGGATAATTAATTGCAGTAATGATAAAATTAGGGGAAGTTGCATGCAGAATGGAAATATTAGAGCAAAAACAAATGAGCACTGTTGCAAATACTGAAGCAAATTATTGCCTGGCATATGTAGTCAGAACTCTTCTGGACTAGGATCTATCCTGAGCAATGTACTTAATTTCCCTAAACCTTTGCTAAATCAACACATTTAGAAATTGCAGGAGAATTTGAATGTTCATGTCATCTTTGTAGCAAATTGATCATAACTGACTTTCTCTGAAAAAAAACCAACCCATATTGCATGTGTCTAAAAGCTTCTCCTTTCCTCAGAACACTTTTAATTCTATTGTTGTTAAAAGTATTTAATCACTTTCTCAAAATCAACATGGAAAAATGAACAAGGTCTATGAATGGAAAGATGACTTAGCGGGAACTGATATATAGAGAACGCTTTTGTAAGAAGTATTATTTGTCTCCTGCCTTTTCTTTCTCTGCTAAAAAAAATAGTTATTTAAATTTTATTTCAAAAGCTGAATAGAAGTTAGATAACAAAAACAGCCAGTGATTTCTGGCATGTTTCTGTTTGTCTGTCTCATAATTATAGCATCGTTATCTGTAATGATGTAAACGTCTGCCCAATGCTGAAATTATCTTAAATGCACAGACAACACACAAGTCTGTGTACAGAGAAAATGGCATTATCCAAGGTATATATATATACATACCTTGTGGGTTTAAATATCAGGTTAAAGGAAATAGGCAAAATACTCCCTGTGAGCATATGCCTCTTCAGATGTCAATATGGTTGCTGATGAATCTTCTGTTGATATCTTCCCTTAAAGCTGTTGCTGCACTGCCAAGTCATACAGAAACAAGTGTACATGAAGTCCTACACATGAGATGCAAAGAATAGTATCATTTTTTTTTTCAGGGCATCTTCTGCTAAATTAGTATGGTTATTGCTCTGGATTGATGGTGTTGAGAAGCTCTGAAATTTGCTCCCATGACTCCACTTCTTCCCTTTGTTCCTTCTACCTTTAAATCCAACAGTCACTCATGGCTCTGTCTGGTGAGAGGATTTATGGTTAAACAGTCTCTCAGGCTGGAATTTGGCACATTAGGCTCCCATCCACTTGCATATGGATGAGAGTAAAAATCTGCCTTTAATATCAGGTGGTCTTTGGACTTTCAAATTGTTGATTTCAGCAAAACTGTGGATGGTAGGGCTCTGTGTAATTTTACTGTTGCTGTTAGTAGGGGTGGTTGTGACCTGGTGAAGAAATACTATTTCTTCAGGAACACTTTTATATGATCCACTCTTCTCTGGGAGCTGCCAATTGCATACTCAGACTTGCACTGCATGTACATCTAAATGTTTCATTGACTCGTACCAAGAGATGGAAACTGGCCTGCTTGTTTTAATATATTCCTGATGATTTTGATGGAAAATCTAAATGTGTTAAGAATACAACATCCTGCCTACTAGCAGCCAAAAGGATAAAATTTCACATTGTTACTCTGGGGAATCACGAAAAAAACCCAACAAACAGTAAGAGCAAGCTCTTCAAGTTAGAAAGAAACCAAGGAGCAAAGGTTGTGGTTAAGCTGACAGCTGTCAATCAGAACAGACCTTCCCATCTTATAGAATCACAAAACAGCCCAGGTTGGAAGATACCTCAGGAGGTCATCTGGTTGAGCCTTTCACAGGAGAGGGACCCTAGATGTGTTTAGTACCCCACCCGGTCTTTTCTCATGGCAAAGCATTCTGGTTCCCGTAGGCTGTAAGGGGACAGCTGAGTAGTGCTTCCTAGCCAGCCTCATCAGATTGCCGTGTTGGTAGCTTTCGACCTGATTGTTAATTATTCTTTTTTATTGCATGTTTTTGTATTAGGCTCTTAGCTCTTGTTTGTAATTAGACATAGCGATTATAGTATCTTTTTATATTACACTGGAGTGTTCCTTTAGTGTAGATATCAAGTAAAACAAAACACATAAAAAGAAAAAGGGATTGCAATGGTAATGCTTGGGTCCGAAGGAGTGAAGGAGTGGGAGAGAGCGAGTTGAAGTTATTGCTTTTGGCTCCAGCAATGCAGTTGGTTGGTTTTTTTTTTTTAATTCTTCTCCAAATTATGTTTATTCGTTTAGTACAATTCACTGGATGAATTAAATATAAAACCAGTCCAGATTTTTAAAGACAAACATTATGTGTTGTATCTAAATGCAACTTTTTTTTCTTGTTGTTCAATAGCTGGGAAACATTTTTCTTCTTAGTGCAAATGTTTCCCGAGGAAAGGATTAGGTGGGGTGAGAAGAGAATACTCAGGATGGAAGAAGAAATAGTAGGGTATCTAACAGCACAGAGCAAATTCGTGCTGTTCCTTCATGGCAGTATCCACACAGTAATCAGCAGTCTAACATCTTCCCTTTATCTCAGGAACAACACGTGTATTCCAGGAGTACTGCTCCCACTTGGCCCCATTTTGAGAGTTTGTTTCAAAACAGAATTACCTTCCCCAACACAAGAATCTTTGCTTGAGGACTTATTTTGGAAAAAGGCCATCTGGTAGGAAGAAAGCAAAAAAAAAAAAGAGAAAGAGAGGGAAAATGCATGATTTGGAGAATAAAGCTTTGATTACTGCTCTCTTAGGAGGATCGTTGAGGAAGCAAGGGTGCAAAGAGCTGTCCCTGGAACATGTTTTAGAACAAGCTGTTGGAATTGAATGTGAAGTTACGCAGTGGCTTGTTGTGTGAGACAACCAGTCAGTTGGCTTCCAGTGAATGAAGCAGGCCTCCTTCAGTAGCCTTGGCTCTGAATGATTCCTGAGTAGTTCAGTAGTAATGAGGAAGGAGGTTTCTTCCTGGTTACAAGCATCATCAGCACCTGGTGGCATCTAGTGGGACTGGCATGACAGAGTGATATAGAACTGTCCTGATGAGGCAGCTGGTGAGATGTTTTAAGGAAGAATATCATTAGGTGTTTGCTGAACCAAAGACAGTGGAAACAAAAATGGTTTTACAATAGTTCAGCAACTAATTCTTGAGTGCCTCAACAGAGACAGTAGCAGAGAGATGACATCTTATCAGTCTGACATTGGTCATACTTTCTTTTCCCTGCTCCTGTTCAACGTAGAGTTCCATGTGCTACATAGAATCATAGAATGGTCTGGGTTGGAAGGTACCACAAGGATCATACCGTTCCAACCCCCTGCCACAGGCAGGGCCACCAACCTCCAGGCCTGGATCTACACAAGGTTGCCAAGGGCCCCATCCAACCTGGCCCTGAACACCTCCAGGGATGGGGCATCCACCACCTCTCTGGACAGCCTGTTCCAGCACCTCACCACTCTCTCTGTAAAAAACTTCCTCCTAATATCTAATCTAAACCTTCCCTCCTTCAGCTTCAGTCCATTCCCCCTTGTTCTGCCATTTTCTATCCTTTTAAAAAGTTGATTCCCCTCCTATTTGTATGCTCCCTTCAGGTACTGGAAGGCTGCAATGTGGTCAGCCTGCAGCCTTCTCTTCTCTAGGCTGAACAAGCCCAGCCCCCTCAGCCCCTCTTCATAGGGGAGGTGCTCTAGCCCCCTAATCATTTAATCATACTCCAGATGGGGCAGAGGAGAGAGGAACAATCACCTCCCTGTCCCTGCTGGGCACCCCTCTTCTGATGGAGCCCAGGACAGCATTGGCCTTCTGAGCTGCAAGAGTACATTGCTGGTTCATGTTAAGTTTCTCATCCACCATGAAACCCAGATCCTTCTCAGCAGGGCTACTCTCAAGGAGGTCTTCTCCCAGTCTGTATCTAAGTCTGGGATTCTTCCAGCCCAAATACAAGACCTTACACTTCACAGTGTTGAACCTCATTAAGTTCACCCAGGGCCCACCTTTAAAGTCTGTCAAGGTCCCTCTGGATGGCTTCCTTTCCTTCTATTCCATCAAGCTCTCTTATTTTTACATAATTTTAAAAACCACAATGACATGATTTCCCCAGGACTAACTTTTGGAGTAACTGCATTCCAGAGGAAGGTCCGCAAATGAAATAAATCCTCCGCTTTGTTGGAGATGTGAGTGTAGGAGGACAACCATCCTTTGTGAGCACTGTGTTTGAAAGTGCACCGAAGGTAAGATCCACCAGCTGTGTTAAAACAAGCCATTTTCATCTCACGCATACACCCTGCAATTCTACTTTTTAATTCCTAGGCAATCACACTGCTGGAATCTTATTCAGCCATTGAGTAAAATATATGTTTGTCTTGCAATTATGTAAATAAGGTAAGTGGTTAAGATTTAGACCTGGAATAATAATTTTAACATCATTGTCCCTTCAATAAACAGCAAGCTTTGGATGTTAACATTGGTTTTGCTATATATGTTTCTTGCCTCAGAAAAACACAGGCTGACACAGAGATGATGTGGTGTTCTTATTGTATTTAAAACAATATTTAAGCAGGGTAACTCCTACTGCTATTTACATGTGTTTGAAAGAAAGCCCTGTTTCATCAATGGGAATGTGTCAGAATTTTGTAATAAAGCATGCTGTGTAATATATTTAAACACAGTCCAAATTAATTAAAGTGTAGTGGACATGAAAGATACATACTCAATGTGACATTTCAAATAGGGAGAAAATATGATAATGAGCTATTTCCATGTGTTGCCATCCTTCTGGTTAAATAATACTTGTGTTTTCAATGAAGCCACTGAGCAATAACATTCATTTTTGGAGTTCCACAGTGGTTAGAGCTGATTGTATACAGGCTGTAATCATTATTCTAATTCTGCCCAGGAAACCCTCTCTCCCCACCATGGAGAAATTTGGAACAAAAAGTCTCGTTCCAGGAAAAAGAATTTCCAAATAATCCTGGGCACCAGATCAAAATATGAGCTCCAAATCCGTTCCTTTTTCTTAATAAGAATCAGCACTTTGAAAAATGCTGCTTTGCAAGGAAATAATTATATTAGTCAACCTCTTGGCACTGGTGTGGGCTGGAGCCTGCTCTTAGAATGAGGCCCAGCCTCGCCCTGCAGTTCATCCAAATCCCCCAAAGACGCAAATAGCCCCCAGACCCTTCGTTAACAGGGGCCGTTTGATCACTGCTGGAATTCCCATAGCTCTGGTGTTGCAAATGGCTTCGTTCTCACAGGAGGGAAAGAAAAACATGGGACAAACAGGACAGAAAGGGATCTGGAGACATAGCCTGGTCTGTAGGGATTCTTGAGGCAGCCTCTGGTAAGACGGAAGAGTAGAGGCCAAGGAAGGAACTAGAAACAAGAGGTGACTATTTCCATGTTTTCCTTTGCTTACAAGGACCCAATCACCCAGATGACCTATAGGTAACTGTGTAGCCCAAAGGCTTGGTGATGTGTGGGTACATATGTGCCTCTTGCTAGGTCTGTTCTTTGGATTTTAGTGCTTAGGATCAAGACAGCTCTGGTGTTCAGGACTTGGCAAGCACTAGCCAGACTCTGCAAGACTGCTCTGATTGTTCCAGACTGGAGAGATCTTGTGTTGAGTCTGGAGTGTAAACCTATGCACCTTTCACTTGAGTGACTTTTACAACAGTAAAAGCCTCTGCTCATGATCATTTTGTTGGAAGTACGTCTTAGGTCCCCTATAGTCCTCCCTCCTTGGGCTAATATTGTACCAACTGCTTGCTCCTACCCAGCTAAATACCCAGTAGCAAGTGCTCCTCTACTGGCTGCTGTTGACCTAAAGGGAAAACACCATGCAGATGTAGCTTTCAGTCATTGAATGTAGTTAGAGAAGAAAGCCTTGTTAACCTGTTAATGTTAAAACTAAGCACAGGAATGTGCACGTATCAGTAGGGAAAGCACATAACACCCCCACTCCCGTGCCAGATCTGAGCTTGCCAGAGCCCTCAGCACCTGGTAAACCAATGGATGGAGCCAGACTCTGGGCAGTAGGTACAGCTTTACCCCCGTGTGGCAGGAAGAGCACTGGGGCACAGGAGAGAGGGGGAGCCTTCCAAAGGTGCTGATGCAAATTAGTTGCAACACTTTTACAGGCTTTTGTGCGTCTGTGGGAGGGGGAAACTGCTACTGGATACTTTACTTTGTGCCCTTGCCAAGGTGCTACAGAAGCATCCTGCCAAAGACAACAGAGGAACCCAGACTCTGTGCCTGTGCTTTAACTCCTAGGCCGTGCTGGTTTTTCCTGCATTCAGTTTTAGCTCTTCTGTCTCTTGTGTATCCTAGTTTTGTAGTCTCAGGGTACTACTATAAGGTGATCTGTAGGAATAAAGAATCTTTCTCCGCATGGGAGCTGGTTGTCTAGAAAAGAAACATGATGGATAGCGTTCAGATCTGTAGGCCCTAAGCTAGACTTGCTGCTCTGGTGTGGGCTGGTCTGCCTGCACTGATGCTTTGGCAGGCTAGCAGTATCAAGCAACCCCACCCAAGGGATATGGGTGCTGCTGGGCAAGAGGTTGTCATGTCCTGTTCTGAAGAAAATGAGGTTATCCTTAGATAAAATATGGGGTGAGGGGTGTTTGGGAGGAAAGAGTGGGGGAACGAACCAGTAAGAAATGCTTGTGGCTTCTCTCACCAAGGAAAAGTTAAATCAGGACAAACTTCGAAGGGCGCAGTGGCATTACAGCTGTCAGTTTGGGATGCTTATAGCACTGAAGGAGATGAAAGATTAACGCTGGTTGGAAATTTTCCACCAAAATGTTTTTTCTTAGAAGATGATTATTCATTAGTTTTAAAAGGGATGGGTTTTGTGCAAGAGAGACTCTCATCCTCGTATTCAGAGTGTGCTGTGTGAGAAATGCATGTGCATACCTGTCCATCCCAGTAGTGAACAGGAGCTTCACCATATCATTCTGAATAGGGACACTCATCCCTGTGGCTTTTCTAGTTTAGAAATCTCTGTTCTTTATCAAATGGAGAAGAAGAAGAAAAAAAAAATGGTGAAACTGCGAAAGTTTCCCTATGGAGTACAGGGAAAACCAGACTTGCTTGTGATCGATGCAGTTCTCACTGGCAGAGGGATGGTGGGAGTCGATTGTCTGAACAGCAAGTAGAGAAGATAGTGGGCTGGAAAGCAAAAGCAAGAAAGCTGTTTGATGCAGTGAAGGAGGGAGGGATGGTAGAATGATGCATGGAGGGAACCGTGTGCGAGAGCGGAAATAACACATCAGGCAGAAACAGAAGTGCCAGCTCTACAGATCAACAACTTGAACAAATTAGACAAACCACTCCAGGGTGGGTTTAGACAGAAGCTACAAAGTTCTCTTGCATTTTGCTTCCAGACTGTGTAAGAATGGCTCTGAATCTAATATGGCCTGCGATAACCCAGCAGGCGACTGTTGATTAAAAACTGCAAGAGAGACTGATGAGGACCAGGGCAGGGGCACTGGGTTTGGAAAAAGGAGGCTTGAAGAGGAGTACAAGGGTATCAGTTAATCTGGAGCATTCCATGTGTGGGAAAAGATACAGACTGTTGTAAGGGTGTAAAATGGGGGAGACTGTAAGGAAGTAAATCTAGTTGGGAAGGCAATGGGTATGAAATAGCATATGACCTCTGGTAAATAAAGGAGTGAGAGGACATGATATCTAGAGAGCAGGCAGAATGGAGACAGAAGGAGGGGGATTGCCTTTCTAATTATGGGTATCTGTAACGTTCCTGAGATATAATGGGCAGAGGATGACTAACAAATGGCTGAGTCACAGAAACCGTGTGACTGAGAGTCTAAATTCAGCTGCTGTGGGGCTTGAATATTCACATGAATCTTGAAAATTTTCATCTAATGTTATTACTGTGCAGGTGATCCTAAATCTCCTGTAGCCAAAAAAAAACAAACCCAAGACCCCACCAACTTTCCAACTGCTGTGTGGAACCATCTAGCTTAATAAATAGGTCAATATTCATAGTGACAGCCAAGTTTGTTACCTGATTTACCCATTCCTAGAAAAGAAGGCCACTTTTGGCCAACTAAGAAATTGTCTGCCCATTTTCTACCCATAGAACCATTTGCAGGAAACTTTAATCAAATGTTGTTTGAGCCTTCACTGTAACAGTTTGGTGAATGGTGTTGCTTAGAGTTGGAACAATGCTCTACCAGCCTTTGTAAGCCAATGTATTACCATTAACAACACAGTACTTGTAGAACTTTCAAATCCTTGATGCTTGAGGAATTAAGGGGAACAAGTCTCTTCTGTTTCAAGGTACTAACTATCAAAAGCCTTTGTTTCATGCATCATTAATGCTGGCATCAATTGGTAGCACCACCAAAAGAAGCTACCCGTGCCTTCCACTTGCCCTCCTCCTCCCTTGTGACCTAGATTGAGGAACTGGTGTAGGTTAAAATTATCTGTTGTTCTGATTAATCAGGTACATTCATGGTCCTTTGAAGCATTTCAGATAGTATCTTTAGGGAAAAGATATAAATGTGAAATACCCCCCACCTCTCTAGAATGGGATAATTTGTTTACTTGATAGCAATTACTGAAGAAATGCAGGCTGATGGAAACCAGGATTAATGTTTCTCCCCAGCTGAGTTGGAGTTTCTCTGTGCACAGTAGGGAGATTTGGGCAGCAGTGGGCTTTTGTGGGTGGTGTAGATTAATGGAGTTTGCTGCCTTCTGACTTGGCAATCTGTAGTTTACTTGAGACAAGTGAGTTGACCCACTTCTCCCTTACCTTTATGTCCCGGGAAAAGGGCAATAAAACATGCAAGCCGGCTACGGAGGACAAAAACAGAGTAAGCAGGCTTTTAGCCCCAGGTCCCAGGCATTCATCACATGCAAACCAGTGATAAATCAGTGCCATCTGGCTCATGAAGCTGCCTAGGAAAGCACCAGCTGAAAACACGATTTTTAAAACTACACAACTAATCCTTCTCTCCATAAAGAAACAGGTCTGACCTTTCTTGCAGCAGCGTTTTCTGGAGCAGGTCCTGAACGTTTGCACAGGGTTTCCCTGGAAGTTCCACACAGGGAGAAGGGAATCAAGGAGTTACCTGACTCCTCACCCCTTCTTAGTGCTCTTCCATCCCTTCTTCATAACAGCCAGAGAGTCTCAGCAGCGGATGCTTTTATGAAACAGCAGAGAGGAGGTGGCTCTGATTTTGTTTCTTTGTGAAAAGTTTCACTTTCACAATTCCCTGGATGGCACAGAGCGCTCTGGGCTTCTGCCTGCACAATAGCTAGTCTTAAACATTTCTGTTTAATCAAGAGTGAAGTAAATGTCAGAGATTCAATGTTCTAGATCAGCAGTTTGCAACACTGTTACATCTTAATCAAGCAATTAGGTGCCTTTTTTTGTTATTGTTTGGTGTTTTCCACATTGGAGAAGGAAACAGATTTGCTGCTTTGCTCTGATGACTGCTAGCAGCAGTGTTTGTTGTTAACAGAGACATTTACACCTAACCACCAGTTGGCAGGTGTTAACACTTTGTTACTTGCTATTCCCACATGCTGAGGATTGTGGGAAAGCTGTCAAGCTCTCTGTCTTGTGTAACGCTTGGCTTTTACAACAACAACAACAACAACAACAGCAACAAGCTCTGAGTAAATGTAGAAGCTCAGTAGGAATGCAGTGCTAGCAAGGGAAACAATAGGACTAGGATGGATTCTCAGGCCTCCCGGCTTCAATCAGAGGTTTTGTGGAAAATTTGAGACATTTCCATATCTCATTTTGGAAGCCGGTGGATGGAGGTCTGAGTGATTTTTATTTTATTTTATTTCATTTTAGATATGGTCTGATCTTCAGAGGAAAGCAAGAGCATACGGTGTGCACCCCAACATTTCTAATTTACCTCTGACATTTGTACTTGTTTGTATTCAGGGGAAAAAAAAAATGTATGAATACAGCACGCAATCTGAGAAAAGAACACGGAAAGATGGAAATGCTTTGATATCTTTGAAGGTGACTGACAAGAGAGAAATGAGAATTTCTAATGGTACAGCCCTTCTGGAGAGTTCAGATGTGGCCAGAACAGGAAAGGACTCTCTCTGAACTACATGTATGTATATAAAGCTACTTACCTCTCTCTGTCACTTGCTGTCAACCATGTGCTCACACATACTTTGCCTTTGCAGCCACAAGGTCATTGTTTTATAGTCATCGAAGTGATTGATTCATTACTGATGAAGTGAAGTTTGATTGATTTTTGATTTGCATGAAGACATTAAAGGAGGAGTGGGAAGTGCAAGGCAGCTGCAGAGTCAAGTACAAAGCAGAAACCTGCTAGAGCAAGTGGGCCAAACGCTGCCATGACTTACATCAGTGATCAGTTTATGTGGCTGAGTTTAACAGCGCTACACTACACAACTGCACCCCTTCCCCTGAAACAGTGTTGTACTGATCTTTTCTTTAACCTCCAGAGTTACTCCCTCAGCGAGGAGGGATTTCATGCATTTGTGTTTTGATGAGAGGGCTTTGGGTGGAAGGATGTGGTAAAAAGGTAAAAAGGGTGTGGTAAAAAGAGTGATGGCGTATTTTTTATATATAGGCTATGGCTGGGCTGCCTTTTGAGCATGGTTCCAAGTTTGGAGTCATTGTCCAGGATATCTCATGTCCAAACCGAACACGAGCTTTGGATCAGCTTTATGATGTGGTAGGAAGGAAGCTTATCCTTGCATTATGAATAAACTGGGTTCAAGATAGGGCATTTCTTCAGATACATCCACACTGGCTTGAGTCTGCCAATGCACCTCCTGTCACATCTGAAGAAATGTCGCCTGGCAGGAGGCTTGGCCAGGTTCTTTCCTGGAAAGGTTCCTACTGCAAGACAAGAGGCCCCACGGGATTTGGATGTGTCTGAGCATCAGGTTGTTAACAATATGGTTGTACAGTCATGCTTTAGTGGCCTACCCCCAGGTCTGTGTTACACAAGGCAGTGTTGACATAACCTTGAAGTCTCTGAATTTACATTGATTTTAATTCTGGAAGACAGGTTTGAGATTAGTCAAAAGTTAGGGCCTAAATGATTGGATGAAACCCCTTGGGCTGTGTTTCACGTTGGGTGGGATCCCAGCGGTCTCTTCTGACCTCACGGGTCTGTGAACCACTGCAGTAAGCAGTTTTGGTTTTTTAATAGAGTTAGCATTATTTTCTTGACATGAACATCATCCCTGTACCTGTGCATCACTTTAAAAAGCCTTCATGTTTGCAGAGCCACCTCCTGCAAGCTGGTTTCTGAAAGATCTGTCTGCTAAACTTGGGTATGTGGGGGAGGTACTGGCTTGCATGCATCTGCATGATATATTTCCTAACTTCAGGCTTCTCCTAAAAAATTATTTGCTGTTCCTTGGCCACAGGAAGCAAGTCAAGGGAGTCAATAATATTGGAGAAATCAGTATGTGGAACAAATACTCAGAAACACATGTTGTGTCTAGGCATGGTCCTGAATTTTTTCCTCTGCATTTTAAGTGATATTTGTGTCTTTTGAACACTGTAGGTAGAAATATTGTGTAGGTTAACGAAGCCACAGTAAAAGTGAGAGGGGTAAAGCCTGGTCGTTTTGTGAATGGCACTCAGAAAGCAGGTTTGACTTCTGCCACACACCCTCTGTTGACTTAATCTGTGCACTGTTTTTTTTTCATAAGTGAGGACATGTAGCCTGATATGTAGATTTCATAGGGTTCAGGTAAAAATAGGTGACAATACAATTAAATTATAGATTTGAGGGTATAGCTACAAGCTGAGAAGAGACCAAGTTCACAGGTAATAAGAAAGTCTGTTCTTGAAACTGGAAGTCCATCCTCCCACCTGAAGTGTGGGCATAGCAGTCTCATCCACTGCAGCACTGAGCAAAGCAGGTCATCCCATTCACTGGATGGTTAATGTCATTTCGCTTTGTCAGACAACAGGTTGGGGAAAGATGCTAGCAGTCCTCCCTGTGTTCCTTTGGTGGCGGGGGGAGGGGGGGAGGAGGTGGGATCTCCCTGAAACTCTGCAGCAACTATTTTCTGTTTGTACTGCAGAGATGCCGAGAGTTCTGCAGTGAGGACTTGTATATAGTTGGGTATGGCTGTAGGCATACACAAGAGTCAGTTCCTCCTTAAGGCAGTGCTGATCCTGCAGACACAGGACCTATCACTTAAGCTACTTACAGGGGTATCTGAAAGACCAGAGCTGAGCTTTGCATCTTCTCAGCACCTTCGCTGCCCCAGTTTGAGTGAAGTCATCAGCATTTTGCAAGGGGATTCGTGTTTAGTTTGGATTATTTGATCTTTATAAGCAAAACAAAGAAGGAAAGATTTCTTGAATTCCTGGCAGTATCTCTGTTCCTTTTTTCCCTTCTTTATAAACTTCACTTTTTTTTTTCTTCTTCTTTCTTTTTCCCACCCCACCCAGGCTTAAACAGTGCCGGGAAATTCTGTACTTACCCAGCTGTACTGGCTGAGGAAAGCCAAGTTGGTTTTTTTCCATGCATCAAAATCATAATAGTTTGAAATTACTTATTAAGTCACTGAGTTTCCCAGAGAGAAAACATCAGAGACTTGACTGATATGCCCCTTGTACTTAGCTAAAAGGCCAAACAAAGGTTAAGGCAAGTGGATGCACACGACTTCTTTATCCAAGTCCTTCAGGATTTCCCATTAGCTAAGTCAGAGTTTCTTTCTTGTATTTTTATTGTCTTTTTCTCTCCTCCCCTTCCCTTCCTTCCCTCTTCCTTCCCTCTTCCTGCTCCTTTCCTTCTCCCTTCCTCCCCTCCCCTCTCCCCTCTCCCTTCCCCCCTCCCCTCCCCTCCCCTCTCCTCCCCTTCCCTCTCCTCTCCTCTCCTCTCCTCTCTCCCCTCCCCTCCCCTCTCTCCCTTTTTCCCATTTCTTTTTTTCAAGAAAAAACAATTAACATGGATCAAATAAAATATGTTAACTTATGTTCATTGCAGCCCTTTTCCTGGTGCGGTCTGTGTGGTAAGGAAGCTACAGTCGGTTACTCAGAAGTCTGTCTTGTCTGAAAAAATACAGTTGTCACCTCAAATACCTCACCTCAAATTGGGTCATTGCTTGAGAACGCATATTTTGAAACAGTTTTAGACCAAGCTGATTTATGTGTTAGCAAATAGAGCAAATAAGCATTTCCTTGTGTATTACTACTGCTTCTGTGTTGATGACGAAATTGTGTTACGTGTGTTTCTGTGTCACTTCACAGTAGTGTGACATTTTTCTTGCTACTGTTAAATGAAGTCGTAAAACACTGCAGCTCTGTGGGTTAGTACTGTCTTGCCCTGCTAGCAATGGAAAGATGTTTGAACTGGCAAGAAACACTGCTATTTTATTTGCTGTACTTTTTGGTGGGCACATTATATGTTCAGGGCCATAGCAAGTGATCACACAGTATATAATCTTCCAATGTTCACAAGCATTTGCACCCAAATCAGGATGGTAAAACCCGTATCAGTAAAAACACTGTGACCTAGAACTAAGTGTTACCCATGTCTGGCGCTCCCAAAGTGCCCAGGGTATGCTCATGCACCAAAATAGAACCCAGCATGAGAAAACCTCCAGGCTGCAATAATATTTCCTCAGCCGTGCTCACTGTTAGGCCCTTCCTGGCAGTGCTGGACTGGATCCACAGGTCATGTTGACTTTGTCTGGATTGATAGGGTTTCAGCAGCTGTCCCCCACTGCTTTCAGGAAGTCAGGTTGGGAGATGTTAGGTGAAACACCCCTGTAAGATCAGGAACAGGTGCCAGTGCGTGGCTGTGAGAAGTGGTGCGATTTGTGTCCGAAATTGTGGTATCCGTAACCATGACTGGGTGTGTCAGAAGACTCCCTAGGAAGAAAAATGGAATTTGGGGGCAAATTTGGGGCAAATAGGTCTCTTTTGACCCGTAGAGAGCGCCGCCAGCTGATATGGTTCGTAAGTCCTGCATCACTGTCCAGCTGTTGCCTTCAGACTGACTGTGCGAGTCCCTTGCTGGGATGAGATCTGTGTCTGCCCTTGCTAACTCTGGTGGCACAAAATCTGTCCTCTCTAAGCACACTCTTTGCTGTGCTGTAGGTTTCAGGAAAGTATCAGAGAAGAAAAAGTGGCAAAACTGCCTCAATGTCTCCACAATAAGCAAATTAGCAAAACATGCTGAACCTACAATAATGCCTGAAAAACCTCTCGCTTTTCCCTGGATTAGGTTATATCTTACCTGCACTTCAATGCCAGACTTGTGAGGTGTGGAGCTGATAAGAGGTTTCTCGTGGGAAGTAGTTTTTTCAGGCAGTGAGTCTGAGCTGTAGGACTTGGGGAGTCAAGGAATGGTCTTCTCTCATCAAAAGGTCATTCTTGGAGTACAGATGTTTTGCAGACAGAAACATTAATACGTGGAGTTGTGGTGCTGACCCTTCACTTTGGTTTGATACTAATTAATTATGTGGAATTTTTAATAGTTGGATCCTAGGTAGCAGATACTTGGATCCAGGTGGTAACTGGTGCAGATAGCAGAAAGTGTGAACAGCAAATTTGCTGTGTTTTTTGTTCAGTTTGTTGTTGTGGTTTGTTTTGGGTTTTTTTGACTTGGGAACTTAAAAATTCCAATCCTGCTGCATTAAACTAAGTCATGCAGAAATGCTCCAGCTGTTCTTCACATTGTGGAAGCCAAATTCAGCATTTTGATGGGGTTTTTTCTTTTGTTTTTGAGAGACTACTTGTAAAACTATTTGATATGTTGCACAACAAAATCTTACCTGTACTCTTCTTCCAGTTATTTGGATTTTCCTACCTGTCTTATTTAAGGTGGACTTCTGCCAGCTCATTGTGTAAAATGCCAGGCTCACCAAGAGGTAAATGGGCCAGCCTTCTTTCTGAACTGAGGCTTCTAGTGGTGCTGGTGGCCTGTTAGCCTTTTAGGCTCCTTCTTTTCCTTCACTGATGGTTCTGATGGCAGTTGAACACAAGAATTTTAGTTAAAAGTGGTAGAACACACGGACAAATAATTTTTGTGTTTTGTTTTTCTGTTTTTAGCAAGAGCTTTATTTGCTATGATGTGTGGTGAACCTGTCTCAGCTCCCTCCATTTGCAGGAAGAGGCAATCCTTCTTTTAATACTCCTGAGGGAGAATCTGTTGAAGGAATTTATTTTTGAAAATAAGATGTGTCCTATTTTTTCTAGTAAATATCAGGTGTGAGCTCTCTGAAATGTAGATGATCTTCATCATGTGATGTTTTAATGAAGAAAGGCTTATGTCTCAGTGTTAAGTTGCCTGCCCTTACTTCACACACCATGTGTGAAGGAACGGGAGTGCTGAGTTTGGGAGTGCTCACCCTGTGGCATTAATCCCTCGAGCAATGAAACCCTTGCCGAGTTTGGGATGCTGATGAAATACTTCATTTCAGAGTCCTCCTTGAGACCTTCTGCTTGTGCAGTGTTTTCTGAATGCACAATCAGGAGGTTGGTGTGAGCTTGTGCCTGAGCAGCTCCAAGGATTGATTCGTACACTGGGTGACCTTACATGCAACATGGGATAGTCTCCCATACCTTCAGTGTTCATTTTGTTCTGGCTTAATGGAGAAGAAAATGACCTGTGTCTGTTACCAAATTATGTAGAGTCCTTTCCACAGGACTTGGCATTTCAAAGTTGTTCCTGTCCTGGTTTCAGGTAGGACAGAGATAATTTTCCCAAGGAGCCAGCACACATGGGCTGAGTTGGCCAAGAGTGACTTCATGTCCCCCATAAAAGGGGGTTGTTTGGGGAGGGTTGGCTCTGAGCAGAGTCTGGTCAGTCACTGGGTCAGTAAATGTTTTGTGTGATTGCTGTGTGTGTGTATTCTGTCCCGAGTGCTGTTTCTGTTGCTCCCCTCTCCCTGTGCTGTCCCAGCAAACCACCCTTACTCCAACTCGCGGGAGCTTTTGACCATTTCTCCTACCTGTCCCACCAGGGATTGGAGGGGGTAGTGAGGGGTGCCCAGGGCTCAGCTGTGGCTGGGGATGAACCGTCCTGGGGCTGAACCATGACAGTCCTCTTCTTTCTGATGAAGCTGTTTGAGGATTTCCAGGGCTACTAATATTTTTAATCTGAGCCTTTTGAATATCAAAGGTCATCAGCTCTTGTAAGGCTGGGGCTAGGTACCTGGTTAAGGTCATGGTAGCCACAGGTGCCCTGTTATCAGGTGCCTGTTATCAGTGATTGTGCCAGGTACCTGACCATGCGATAGCACAATAGCCTGTTTCGATCTTAATTTTCTGCTTTTAATTGGGCAGCCTTTCTTGTGTTTCTCCATGCCTGTGGTTAGTCTTGTTAACTTGTGAGCATGGAGTGGACTGGCCAGGAAATCAGAAGGCTGGGTACTTAAAATGAGCAACACCATACAACCATTTATAACATTCCAAAGAATAGGGAAGCATTTGCACTTCTTACACCACCTGCTTTGTGTGTCAAAAACTTTAAAAGGTTGAGGGGGGAAAGAGCCTTTTTGGTGGTGGTGGTGGTGGGAATTAGAGAGAAGGGCGACAGAAGTTGTCTTGGGATGCGAGTGAAGCAGAAACATTTGTCATGAACTGAGTGAATGAGGTGGATCTAATTACTGTGTAACAAAAGAAAGGAAGATGGCTTAGCAGCTGTTTAGATTTCAGATACTTAGCACCACTGCTGTGCTACAGATTTGACAGCTTTAGGTAAATGTGGGAAATGTCAGTCCAGTCCTTTTTCTGGGGGTTGCCAGGATCACAGAGGTACTCATATACAAATCCATCAAATACTATTACCTCCATATAAGTGTTAATAATATTCTTAATCTTCATTATATTTTCTCTTGGGCCTATATGCTGCACAAATATTTCTTGGCATGCCTACAGATCTCTAATTGTTTGTAAATTTGGATTGCCTCAGGCCAACTTTAAATGAATGTGTATGGGAATCCTTGCTATGTATGGGATTATTTAAGTATCATTACTATACCTGTGTGGTATTGTTGATCATGTGTCAACCCATTCAGAAAAGCCCAAAGTAAATGCAGAAAGGGCATCCTGATGAGTTTTTGATCAAAGTGATATACTGGGGAATCGGGTCTGTGATACTCTGAAGTATTAGGGCTACCTCTGCACCTTTCAGTCTTCTGCTGGTAGAAATAAGCTTTTGTATTTTGCTCAGAGTAGCCTAGAGAGGGGATAAGGCTGTGCTTGCAACTCATCTAGAAATGCCCGAAGTAGTTCTAAGCTGCCTTGTCTGATAGCACAGAGTTAAGTTTGGGCAGAAATCTTGCTTCTGATGCTTCATAAATACTCAGGAGACACTTTGCAGGTGAGCTCGCTTCTTAGGCTGAACCACAGCTATCTTTTTTTCTTCTTCCCCCCCCCCACTTTTTCTCCCTCAGCAGCCTTTCCTTTGCATCACAGCATCAAGCATGTTGCATGAAGCCCTCTGTTTTATGTGCAGTGGCATGACCCAGTTGCCTCTGGCGATGGGCAGCCAGTGACCTGAATACACCCCTGGCAGTGGAGGCTGCGAGTTTCTGAGTAAATGCCAGTGAATGGGGAAGCAGATCTAGATCAGGAAGTTGGGCACACAAGATAATGACAGAAGTTATGAAATACGGTGCTATAAAAATTATTCTGTGGGGTCCTGTCGTGGTTTTGCCCCAGCCGAGGGCCGCACCCCACACAGTCGCTTGTACTTTTAAAAGGAAGGGGGAGGGAAAGTTGGGGGAGGGGGAAAAGGGAAGGAAGAAAGGAGGAAAAGAAACCACAACCTAGAAACCAGCACCACGCAGGTTGGGATAAGGATAGTTTACTAAACAATAACAGAAAACTAGATATAACAATAACAGAAGTTTAAAGCACAAAATAGATGAAACTGGTGATACACAATGCAGTTTCTCACCAAACCACAGAACCCAGGCCGCACAGCTTAGAGCCGTCTCCGCACCCAGAAACTGCCCGTCCTGGCGTTGTCTCCTCCTCTTCCCCCCAGTCCCCCTTTATACTGAGCATGACATAACTGGCATGGAATATCCTCTTTGGCCAATTCGGGTCACCTGTCCTGGCTGCGTCCCCTCCTTTCTCGTTAGTAAGGAAGTATGAAGAACTGAGAAAGGTCCTTGATTGCCCGGCAACAACCAGAAACATCAGGGTGCTATCAGCACTGTTCTCATCCTAACACCCAAACATGGCATTCCATCCACTGCTAAAAATAATTAACTCCATCATAGCTGAAACCAGGACATTATCCACCCCTTATTCCATACCATTTACGTCATGACCAGATCCAACAATTTTCTTTGGGTACAACCAGTTTCGTGTTTCACACACCCATATATGTATGTACACATGTATGCACACATACGTGCATACAGATCTTATTCCCTCAGTCTGTGAATCATCCCTCTGAAGTTGTTGAGTTCATTTAGTCCATGATTTTCAGGCTCCATTTGTCGTAACAGTTTCTCTGGATAATTGTATGTTCCATTGGCTCGTTGCATGCTGCATCTCGGGCTCTTGACTGATACACCTGGCATGGTCCATGCTCATAGTCTGTGGGTCAGAGTTTATTTTCAAAGGGAAAAAAGAAAAAAAAGTTCTTGAGAGGCCAGGCTTTAGTTCCATCATCATGGCACTCATTCTTCATTAACTTGTATGACTCCGGCTATAATGCTATGGTACAACATACAGCAATCATAACAATAATGAATATACAATAATGGGTTATTTGGCAATTATTATAATTTCTACTTTATTAATTATATTGGCTATTCTCACCCAAAATCAAATCCCCTTGAGGTACGCATCGAACTTCTCCATCCCTCTGCATTACCCACCAAGTACAGCCAGGTCCTTGAGCAAAAACAATTCCAGACATGGGTTTACCTTTGCCTGAAGCAGGGATGACCCAAACTCTCTTTCCCAATACACTCTTCACATGCACTACTGGGACTCTGTCTCCTTCTACAGTACGTGGAAATTTTGACTGGGCAGGGCCAGCCCGATTGGTAGATCCCCTAGAGTTAACTAACCACATGGCTTTGGCCAAATGTGTATCCCAATGCTTGAATGTCCCACCACACATTGCTTTCAGTGTAGTTTTTAAAAGTCCATTATATCGTTCAATTTTCCCAGAGGCCGGTGCATGATAAGGAATGTGGTACACCCACTCAATGCCATGCTCTTTGGCCCAGGTGTCTATAAGAGTGTTTCGGAAATGAGTCCCATTGTCTGACTCGATTCTTTCTGGAGTACCATGTCGCCAGAGGACTTGCCTTTCAAGGCCCAGAATTGTATTTCGAGCAGTGGCATGGGGTACGGGATATGTTTCTAGCCAGCCGGTAGTTGCCTCCACCATTGTAAGCACATAACGTTTGCCATGGCGGGTTTGTGGGAGGGTGATGTAATCAATCTGCCAAGCCTCCCCATATTTGTATTTCATCCACCGTCCTCCATACCAAAGGGGCTTTAACCGCTTAGCTTGCTTGATTGCAGCACATGTCTCGCATTCGTGGACAACTTGTGCGATGGCGTCCATGGTCAAGTCCACCCCTCGATCCCGAGCCCATCTATATGTTGCATCTCTCCCTTGATGACCCGAGGTATCATGGGCCCATCGAGCCATGAATAATTCACCCTTATGTTGCCAGTCTAGATCTACCTGAGCCACTTTAATCCTAGCAGCCTTATCTACCTGATGGTTGTTTTCATGTTCCTCCATGGCCCGACTCTTAGGTACATGGGCGTCGACATGACGTACCTTTACAACAAGTTTCTCTAACCGAGCAGAGATATCTTGCCATAAGTCACCAGCCCATATACGTTTGCCTCTACGCTGCCAGTTGTTCTTTTTCCACTGCTGCAACCACCCCCACAGGGCATTTGCCACCATCCATGAATCAGTATAAAGGTAGAGCCTTGGCCACTTTTCTCTCTCAGCAATGTCCAGGGCTAACTGGATGGCCTTCACCTCAGCGAACTGGCTTGATTCACCTTTTCCTTCAGTGGCTTCTGCTACTCTTCTTATAGGGCTCCATACAGCAGCTTTCCATCTCCGATGCTTACCCACAATGCGACAAGACCCATCAGTGAACAGGGCATATCGCTTCTCATTCTCTGGCAGTTCGTTGTAGGGTGGGGCTTCTTCAGCGCGTGTTACCTCCTCATCCTCTGGTGACATCCCAAAATCTTTGCCTTCTGGCCAGTCTGTGATCACCTCCACGATTCCTGGGCGATTGGGGTTTCCTATTCGAGCCCGCTGTGTAATTAGTGCAACCCACTTGCTCCACGTAGCATCAGTGGCATGGTGTGTAGAAGGAACCTTCCCTTTGAACATCCAGCCCAGCACCGGCAGTCGGGGTGCCAGGAGGAGCTGGGCTTCAGTTCCAGTCACTTCTGAGGCGGCTCGAACCCCTTCATAGGCGGCCAGTATTTCCTTTTCTGTTGGAGTATAATTGGCCTCAGATCCTTTGTAGGCCCGACTCCAAAACCCCAGCGGTCGACCTCAAGTCTCCCCTTGTGCTTTCTGCCAGAGACTCCAGGTCGGGCCGTTCTCCCCAGCTGCAGTGTAGAGCACATTTTTAATATCTGTCCCTGTCCGGACAGGCCCAAGGGCCACTGCATGGACTATCTCGCGTTTGATCTGCTCAAAGGCTTGCTGTTGCTCAGGGCCCCATTGGAAATCATTCTTCTTTCGAGTTACATGGTAGAGTGGGCTCACAATGAGACTGTAGTTTGGGACATGCATTCGCCAAAAACCTATAACACCTAAGAAAGCTTGTGTTTCCTTTTTGTTGCTTGGTGGAGACATAGCTGCTATTTTATTAATAATGTCCATTGGGATCTGACGACGCCCATCCTGCCATTTTATTCCTAAAAACTGGATTTCTCGCGTAGGCCCCTTGACTTTACTTCGTTTTATAGCAAAACCGGCTTCTAAAAGGATTTTAATTACCCTGTTTCCTTTTTCAAAAACTTCCTCTGCTGTGTTGCCCCATACAATGATGTCATCAATATACTGCAGGTGCTCTGGTGCTTCACCCTTTTCCAGTGTATTCTGGATTAGTCCATGGCAGATGGTGGGGCTATGTTTCCACCCCTGGGGCAGACGATTCCACGTGTATTGGATGCCTCTCCAGGTGAAAGCAAACTGTGGCCTGCACTCTGGCGCCAGTGGGATCGAGAAGAAAGCATTCGCAATGTCGATTGTGGCGTACCACTTGGCTGCCTTCGATTCCAATTCATACTGGAGCTCTAACATGTCTGGCACAGCAGCACTCATACCTGGAGTGACTTCATTTAGGCCACGATAATCTACTGTCAGCCTCCACTCTCCATTGGACTTCCTCACTGGCCATATGGGACTATTAAAGGGTGAGTGGGTTCGGCTGATCACTCCCTGATCCTCCAGTTGACGAATCAACTTATGGATGGGAATCAGGGAATCTCGGTTAGTACGGTATTGTCGTCTGTGCACCGTCATCGTAGCAACTGGCACTTGCTGTTCTTCAACCTTCAACAACCCCACAACAGCAGAATCCTCCGAGAGTCCAGGCAAGGCACACAGTTGTTCAATTCCTTCTGTTTCCAAAGCAGCTATTCCAAAAGCCCATCGGTACCCTTTTGGGTCTTTAAAATACCCTCTACGTAGATAATCTATACCTAAAATGCACGGAGCTTCTGGACCAGTCACAATGGGGTGTTTTTCCCAGTCCTTCCCAGTTAGGCTCACCTCAGCCTCTAGCACAGTTAGTTGTTGGGATCCCCCTGTCACTCCAGAAATACAAACGGGTTCTACCCCTTCATGATTCGATGGCATTAGAGTACACTGGGCACCAGTATCCACCAGAGCTTTGTACTCTTGTGGATCTGACGTGCCAGGCCATCGGATCCACACAGTCCAATAAACCCGATTATCCCTCTCCTCCACCTGGCTGGAGGCAGGGCCCCTCTATTGCTGCTGATCATATTTGTTTTCCACTGGTTGCATAAAGGACTTAGAGGTCCCTTCAAGAGGATCAGACACATCAGACATATAGGTAGGCCTTCCAGTTGGTCTAGGGAACTGCCCAGTAGAAACTGGTGCAGCCTTCTTCCTGGCAGAATCTCGTTGTGCGAATGTTTTACCCCGCAGCTCATTTACTCGTGCTCGAAGGGCTGAGGTGGGCTGCATATCCCATTTCCTCATGTCCTCTCCATGATCAAGCAGGTAAAACCACAATGTACGTCGTGGTGTGTATTCTCCCTCTTGGAACGATGGACGCTTTCTCCCAGTAGCTGCAACATTGCTCCATACGGGTTGGGAGTTGGACACATTGTTGTCAAGTCGTTGAACCAGTTTCTCTACTGCTGCAATGACGGAGAGGGAAACATTGTCTTGGTATTTCCGGAGTCGGCAGGCCACCTCATTTACGGTTGGTGGATCCATATCATTCCAGTCAATTGCTGCCAGTGAATTGGTGTACCCTGATGGTGCACTTCGTACAACCTTACGCCACATATCTGGAGTGCATAGGACTTCATCGGGATCAGCGGGAAGCCGTGAATTGTCCAGATCATAATAAACTATCTCCCGTACAGCTAATTCTCTCAGGTGCTGGATAGCTGTCTCTATGCTGTTACACTTGGGTGTCTGACATGTAATATATTCCTTTATGGGATATCTTTCCTGCACACTTGACAGTAGTCGCCTCCAGAGGCTGAGGATTTCCGGCCTCCTCCCAATTGCTTTGTCAATTCCTCCTTCTCTAGCTAGGGATCCCAACTGCTTGGCCTCTCTGCCTTCTAACTCCAAACTATTGGCCCCGTGATCCCAACATCGGAGCAACCAAGTGATAATGTGCTCACTTGGGTGGCGGGTGAAATCTTTTTGAACCTCACGCAGCTCACTCAGAGTCAGGGATCGGGTAACAATCTCTGGTTCTGCCTCATCCTGATATCCTCGGGATGGTCCCGGTTGATCATCATCATCATCTGTCACTATGCGAACTGATTTCTTTGTGCATTTCCTCTTTTGTACGGGAGCAACAGACACTGGTGTGGGTTGGTTTTTCTGATCATCTGCAGTGTCTGCTGTAGAGATTACAGTAGCTGCAGTGTCGGTCACAGGGGTTGCAGTAGCTGCAGTGTCAGCCCCAGTGGTTGCAGCAGCTATAGTATCTGCCAGTCTGTTTCCTTTCCCTTCTCCCTGACAGTGCTGACAGTGCTGCCTGCTATCAAGCAGTGTTTGATAAATAGTGGCCAGAGCCCAGCACAGTGCAGTAAGGTGTCCGTCTCTGGGAAACCTACAGCAATTTTTCTTTAGGTATGCAGTCACTTGATCGGGGTCTTGTAGCTGTTCAGGAGTGAAGTTCCAAACCATCGGGCGTGAGAAAGTACCTAGGTACTTGCCCATACTTTGCCACATGCCCTGCCACTCGTGATTATTCTGTCTCGGAGAAAGCTCTTCAGTGGTATTCATAAACCTATGCTTGATATATAACAAAAACTGAACCATCTGCACCAAACCTACCAATAGCAAAATGCTAGTTTGAATATCCCAGAGATATTGAAGATTTTCAAAAACTGCCATAAGAGCTGTTGTATTTAGCCCAAAGGAAAAGAAAGCAGTGCTGTTATTAACCCCTCCCTGTCCAAAGAATGGACAGGACAGCAAAACCTCATACAAGTACCAGATTAAGCTCATGGTCATCGATATTATTGTATCATAGACCGATATCATAAAATACACTATAATGAAGTATGGGAACAAATATGGGAGCCGCAGACCTGAGAGAGTAAAGAATCCTGCCAGGATTGTATACAGCATGCGGTGGTTTTGCTGCCACAGCCTTGTGAATAAATACCACATCATCGTGACCAGAGATTGCTTAAACAACAGTGCTTATCTTAATTGCGATAGTTAGGGTCAGATCTACCGTTATCCCAACCCTTTGTGCCCCACGTTGGGCGCCAAAATGACTGTCGTGGTTTTGCCCCAGCCGGGGGCCGCACCCCACACAGTCGCTTGTACTTTTAAAAGGAAGGGGGAGGGAAAGTTGGGGGAGGGGGAAAAGGGAAGGAAGAAAGGAGGAAAAGAAACCACAACCTAGAAACCAGCACCACGCAGGTTGGGATAAGGATAGTTTACTAAACAATAACAGAAAACTAGATATAACAATAACAGAAGTTTAAAGCACAAAATAGATGAAACTGGTGATACACAATGCAGTTTCTCACCAAACCACAGAACCCAGGCCGCACAGCTTAGAGCCGTCCCCGCACCCAGAAACTGCCCGTCCTGGCGTTGTCTCCTCCTCTTCCCCCCAGTCCCCCTTTATACTGAGCATGACATAACTGGCATGGAATATCCTCTTTGGCCAATTCGGGTCACCTGTCCTGGCTGCGTCCCCTCCTTTCTCGTTAGTAAGGAAGTATGAAGAACTGAGAAAGGTCCTTGATTGCCCGGCAACAACCAGAAACATCAGGGTGCTATCAGCACTGTTCTCATCCTAACACCCAAACATGGCATTCCATCCACTGCTAAAAATAATTAACTCCATCATAGCTGAAACCAGGACAGGTCCTCAAACCATCAGCACATCTCTGTTGTGGTTTATGACATTTCTAGCATGACAGAGAATGACAGCCCTCTCTGTCGGTGCTCAGGGTTATTTATTGTGTGTGCCTTTGAGCCAGCTGTTCCAGACAGGTACTCTCACGTTCTTTCCTTATTCCTACACTGTTGCTCTGTTTTGCTGTGTCTGTGTGGTGCTGTTTACCACCTGAGGAAAACAAGACACAGTGAGAAAAATGTGCTGGTGTATCTGCTTGAACGGCACACTGTATGGGACAGATTTCTCAACTTCTGTGTCACCGACACTCAAAGCAGGGCCGTTAGGTGTGCAGGACAGAGCATGCAAATGCCTGCAGAAATCTGACTGATCACAGCCCACACGCTCCCATGCTGGCACAATGAAGATTATGAGGCTCAGCGCTACACCAGTGGCACACTCAGAAGTCTGGCACTGGTCATGACAATATTGGGGTTGAGGCTGCGGTAAAAAGGGTACTGAGCTATATGGACTCATCCTAGAGCCCATAAGTGGCCCTTGGGCCACCAGCTGATCTGCCTGAATGAAATCATACCACGGTCAGTATCCCTGATTCAGTACCTTTTATGTGTTCTCTCTGGTGGTTCAGCTTGGACAGATCTCCAGAGTGCTCCCGGTGGTGTGAGTGCTGTGATGTGGTGAGTGGCTGCCGTGGTTTAACCCCACACAGTTGCTCAGTCACCCCTTTTTCCCAAAGGGCATGGGAAGGAGAATGGAAAAATAATAAACCCCTATGGGTTGAGATAAAGATGGTGTAATAGGATAACAAAGGAAAAGAATACCGATAATAACCGTAATAAAAGTGATGCACAAATGCTGTTGCTTACCACATGTGAAAGGAAAGAATGAACAAACAGCACCCTGATGCCCAGTCCATTTCCAAGCAGAGATCCCGTTGCCTGGCTCACTTGCCCAGTCATATATGGGGTATGATGTTCTGTGGTATGGCATATCCCCTTGGCCAGACTAGGTCAGCTGTCCTGGATGCACTCTTCCAGCTCCTTGTGCACCTGGCAGACTGTGAGAGGATGAAAAGTCCTTGAGTTAGTGTAGACACTTCAAGAATCTAGCAACAACTAAAAGCATCGGTGTGTTATCAACATTATTCTCATATTAAATCTAAACCACAGCACTATACCAGCTACTAGGAAGCCCAGACTACCCCAAGGGCTACTGCATGAACTATTTCCTGTTTAGTTTGTTCAAAGGCTTGCCATTGCTCAGGGCCCCATTTGAAATAGTTCTTTTTCCAGGTCACCTGATAGAGAAAACTTACAAAGAGCCTGTAATTTGGAATTTGCATCCTGAAAAAAACCACAATGCCTAAGAAAGCTTGTATTTTCTTTTTGCTAGTTGGTGGGGACATGGCTGCTATTTTGTTGATCTCATCCATTGGGATCTGACAGCATCTGTCTTGACATTTAATTCCTGAAAACTGGATCTCCTAGGCAAGTCCCTTAACCTTAATTTTTTTTTTTTATGACAAAACCAGCTTTCAGAAGAATTTAGACTATTTTCTTTCTTTTTTCAAAAACTTCTGTTGTGTTGCCCCATATGATGATGCTGTCAATATATTGCAGGTTCACTGGGGCTTCACTGTGTTCCAGTCCATAGCAAATGGTGGGGCTGTGTTTCCACCCCTGGGGCAGTCAATTCCAAGTGTACTGGATACCCCTCCAAGTGAAAGCAAACTGCAGCCTGCACTCTGCTGCCAAAGAGGAAAACACCTTCATGTTATCAATTGTGACATACCACCTGTCTGCCTTTGACTCCAGTTCATACTGGAGAGAAGCACTCATGGGTGGCTTGACTACATTCATGCCACAATAGCCTACTGTCAGCCTTCGCTCTCTATTGGACTTCTGCATTAGCCATATTGGACTGTTAAAGGGTGAGTGGGTTCTACTGATCACTCCTTCACTCTGTAGTTGGTGAATCAGGTTCTGGATGGGGGATCAGGGAGTCTCAGTTGGTGTGGTATTGCCACCAGTGCATTGTTGTGGTAGCAACTGGCACCTGTTGTTCTTTGACCTTAAGCAACCCCACAACAGAAGAACCCAGGCAAAGTAGGCAATTGTTTAATTTCTAGTCCCCAAAGCAGCTATTCCAAAAGCCCACTGGCAGCCTTTTGGGTCTTTAAAATATCCTCTACAGAGATAATCTATACCCAAGATGCATGGAGCCTCTGGGCCAGTCACAATGGGTTGTTTTTCCCAGTCCTTCCCAGTTAGGCTCACCTCAGCCTCTAGCAGAGTCAACTGTTGGGATCCCCCGTCACTCCAGAAATACAGATGGGTTTTGCCCCTTCATGGCTCAATGGCATTAGGGTACACGGGAGCATTATGTTCTTACGGATCTGATGTGCCAGGTGTTGGGATCCACACAGTCCGATAAAACCAGTTGTCCCCCTCCTCCACCTGACTGGAGGCAGGGCCCCGCTAGTCCTGAACATAGTGTTTGTTATTGACAAATGGATTTGTGTGGAACATGGGTTTGAATCTCATACTTGTTACTCACTTGTAAATATGAATCAGAAGGTCCCTCCATAAGACCAGAAGTAAAATCGATCCTCCTACTCTGTTTAGGGAACTGCCCACTGAAGACTGAAGCTGCAGTTTTCCTGGAAGAACCCCTATTTGAAATTGTTTTACCTTGCAATTCACGTACCTGTATTTCTAGGGTTGAGGTAGGTTTTCCATCCCACTTCCTCATGTTCTCTCCATGGTCACACAGGAAGAACCACAGGGTGCTTCATGGTGTGTACCCTCTATATCCTCTCTTGAGCATAGGAATGCTTACTCTTAATAGCTAAAATACTGGTCTGTACAAGCTGGAAATTTGCCATACCATCTTTGAATTGCTGGTCATCCTGTGAAAGTTTTCTAAAAGCATCAGTGTGTTATTAACATTATTCTCATACTAAATCCAAACCTGAGTGGCTGCTCGTGGTTTCTCTTTGCTTCATTCAGTTTAAAAAAATCACCCTTGTGAGTGGAGAAAGAGCAGGGGCCTCTGTTGGTTGCCTCTCAAGAGACTTGTGCCTCCCTTTTCCTCACTTCTGCATCAGACAGCTGTGATTTCTTTTCTCTTTTACATACTTTTACACACTCTTGCCCCATCACTGGCCTCCCCTGTCTCAAAAGCTGTCAGAAGGAACTGGTCACCTCTCTTGCTGCCCTGACCCCAGCATCTTAATCCACTCTCCCTTGGGCTCCCTCATTTTTTGTTTTCCTCACCTCTCCCTCCATTTCACCTGCTGTTAGGCAAAATCTCCCCCACAGAGCTGTGCTGGAATAGAGGCTGCATGTGGGCCAAGAGGAGAAAGGATTTAGACACCTCTAAGCATAGCATGTCTTCTTGACGAATAGCCTGGTTACTCTGGGTGAAGAAAGAGAAACAGAATTTGATTCTTAGCCATCACCACCAAAGCCTGCGCTGCTGCAACACCCCAGGCAGAGCTCAGTTCCCGTAAGAGGAGTAGGTCAATGGGAAGGCTTCTGCGGCCGAGCTCCAAAACGCTCCCCAAGAGTCACTGGGAGTGTCAGCAGATTTCTAACCGAGCCAAGAGAAGGGCCGCAGTGCATCACCTGGCTAGCTGACAGCACCTCTGAACTACGCGTAGGATTAGCTGTTGTCACACACACAGCCTTCCTGTAAACTCCGGGTGTTCCGCTCTGTCTGCTTCCTCAGAGAATTGCAAAGGACAGGGGCTGCAGAGGTGTTTGATCTGGTGCAGCATAGTGGTTAACGTGGCATCTCTGGGTTGTGAAAGGGAAGGGGAGAAGTTGTGAAAGAGGCTTTTTGATTTCATTACTTTCTTCCTGCACCCTGTATCCTGTCTGCAGAGAGCACTTAGCAGATTCATGGACCTGGACTGCCGTGTGAGTTGAAAAAAAAAAAAAAGAAAAAGTGAGAGAAAACCAAGGGAATCCATTAAAAATTGCCTCTGCTACCTCATTAATCTTTTGCAGCAAATAATACATGCAAAACTTGGGCTAGTGAAGTCTCCAAAGAATAACATTTTTTTTGGTGAGGTTTTAACAAATTAAAGAAATAAATTAAGTCACTAGCACAGCAGGAAAGTGCTGGAGGCCTCCAGGATTTGTATGTTTTACCATTGTTCTAAAAATAAACTGGAGAGAGAAAAAAACCTAAGTATTTCAGTTGAAAAGTAATATTTGGTTTAAGTGGTCATGTTTGGGTTTTGCTCCTGCACAGTGCTTCACCACCCTCCCCGGCCCTGCGGCTGTCTTTTGGAAACAGAAGGCAGAGAGCGGTAGGAGTGGAGGTAGCAAAGCTGTGTGGTGAAGGGAGAGGCGTGCTGGGCATTGGCAGGAAGGATATCAAGCAGAAATTAAAACCCCTGTGCCTCACCCCATTGCAACTGCTAAGACGATGTTTGTGTTATTGTTTAACAATTGGTAGCAATCAGCTTTCTGGCTCCTCCTAGGCCCAAACCAGTGGGAAAGTTTCTGACCTCTTTGGTGAGTTTCAGAAGAGGGTGGCTGGTGTCCCAAATAAATGACCAGGATGATCTCCTCTCTAGCTGTACTGTGCTGAGGCTGAGCAGAACAAGGCTTCCTGGGTTGACAGAAAGCAGAGGAATAAGGGCTGTCTTCTGATTTCCTTTTTCCTTGCTCTTTTTTTTTAATTTGCTATCAAGTGCTTAGAGAGAACAGCATTACAGCATTACATCTCCATTTTCCCTTCTCCTCTAAAACTGCCTGCTTCCCCACTCATCCCAGCTGCTGCTTCAGTACTTGCTTCCACTGCCTTTCCTCCCTCAGCTACCTCCACTTCTCATTCACTTCCTACTGTAATTTCTTCCAGCTCTACTTAGGCCTTGCCTTGGGGAAGAATAACTATGCTAACCTTCTTTCTAGTCTGTCCTGGAACTTGGAACAACTGATTTTTCTCAAAGCCAGCTGAGCTGCATGATCTGTAGGCAAACAGCATTATGGGGGAGTGTTTTTAAAGGGTTTTTTAAGGTATAAATGATGGTTAAGGATCTAGATTCCCACTAGATTATCACTAGAAGTTAGGTATCAGGATTTTTTTCCTACTCCAGCTATTGCTGATACTGAAGCTGAATGCATACATATTAAAAAAGAAATTAGTTAAAGGATGCCTTCAGAGTTGCAAAGGCAAGCAAGTCTGCTCTTTTCTGGCAGGTTATCTGCAACTTGACTGTAATTGCCCCACCCCCTACTCACCTAAATTCTGCAGTAGTGGGAATTATATATGTGCATGAGTGGTATAAGGCAATATTTACTCTGCTGTTCTGCATAGCTTTTTACCTCTGGACATCTGACACTTGTTCCTTCAACCTCAGTTCCCTTCCCTGTAGAAGCCTCTTGAGGGACTTGGCCACTAATTTTATGTGGATTAACTGTGCATGCAGTAATCAAATGCACACAGCATGCATGCACACGTGCACTCACACACACGTGTGTGCATGACACATTGAAGTCAGGGAACGCCAGAACTCCGGTTACCTCTAGCATCTCCAGTTAGTTCCCTTGTGACTTTTCTGCTGTAGCCTTTAATTACCAATGCTACTGCTATTTCCCCCCTCTTTCATCCCTGCCTTATTTCGTGCACAGAATGGGCTGTGCTCAATTACTGAGCAGCAACTTAATATTTAGTTTTCTCCTTACTGCTCAGTGTGTGGCCCCTAGCCTTATTTACTGCACAATATTCAAGCCCTGCTCTGATGACAGAACGGTTGATTTCCTCATGGGTGTTTCTGTGTCTTCATCATTGTATGTATATCTGTGGTTACACAAGTGATTTATGGTGGAACTTGTTCTGGTACTTGTCCCCAGCCTCCTGATGATGGCCACTTACAGCTTTCATTCTTTGGATGATTTTAGAGTGGAAAAAATATGCCAGAGAAAGCTGTATAATTTGCTTTGTAGGAAGGTACCTACTTTATTTTGTTTGTTTGCAAGCCAGTGCATTTTCTGTTTTGTTGTAAAAGCTGTGGGTGAGCAGCAAAGAAAGCGGCTGGTTTATTCTGCCTGCTTCAATTCTGATGAGAGGAGAAAACTGCTGCTTCTTGGAGGGCTATGGGGAGGGCGGAAGAGCTTTTAGAGGGTGAAGTGTGGGATGGATCATTCTCCCCAACACTCCACCCTAGAGCCCGTGGGAAACTCCTGAGTGTGGCACTGGGCCATGGCATCCCCACATGGCCCTCATAGAGGGTCTCCTAGAAGCCAGCAGGAACGGCGCAGGGCTTGGAGCTGAGCAGAGTGCACTGGAAACTGTTGGGACTGAGAGATTGGAAGCTTCCTGGCACATGAACACAAAGCAGCCAGGAGGGTGCAGTGAGCGAGGAGTGGAGAGGGTTGGTAATTTTTCTAAGATCTTTATTTTCTCAATTTTGAGTACTCTGGATCACATCTGTGCAGGTCCTCACTCCTTTGGCATGCTTGGGCTGCTTCCATTAAGGAAAAGGTGTGAGAAGACCACCTCAAAGTGCTGGCCAGCTTGAGACCCAGTTGCACCCAAAACGCAACCAGCTTGGCAGCAGTTGGATGTCTTTGGCCACATCTGCCTGTGTTATACACTGTTAAGTCCTAATGGCACTCCTGGTTCTGGAGGTTTGTAGAAAGCTTCTGACTCCTGTTGATTGCTGTGCTAACTCCTGGGTGGTTTGGGAAGGTAGGCTCTTTGTGGTGCTGGCATTTTCCCCTGAGATGAGGGGGAAGACGTTTGGTTCCTGTAGGGCTGCAACAGCAGCCACTGCCTATAAGGAAGACCTGAGATGTTGTATGGTGTTAGACACATGTGCTTAACAAGGACTGTGTTTGCTGGGCTGAGGATGACAAGTAACAACCCCCCTTTCCCTGCAAGTTATCTAGTCAGAAAGGTGTTTAAAGGTCTTGGTGATTGGATGGGCCTGAGGTTACATAACTATTTAGCCTCCAGGATGCTGAGGAGTAGGTCTCAGGGACCATTATAACTGTGGGGCTTATGTGTGAGGATGGATGAAACTAGTGGAGAGGCTTCCTAGTACTAATTGAAGGAGGAGAAGAAATGGTTTTCCATCAATTTAATGTTTTATTAAAGTTCTCCTCTACATATGTCTATTAGGAGAGCTTTGCTTTGTGTTTGAAGGCCAGCAGGGGTATCTGAACCAAGAGCCTGTGGAAGTACATGACCTGATCAGGGTTTTCCTGAGGAGGTGACTAGACAAAGGGGGTCTCTCAGCTTCCTGAAGTGTGTGTGTGGGGAATCTTTAACAGACATGTTTTAAAGCATGGGGAAACATATCTACATGAATGATGTCTCAATTTCACCACTGTGGGAAAAAATAAATCCTTACTTCCAGTCCCAGCCACTGTGGTGTGAGGCCCAGGCTTGGCAGGAACCATGGTTCAGTCTCCTCTGAATTGCCAGCTCTCTAAACAAACCGTATGTTATTGAAACAGAAGAATCTGTTTCCCACTGGAATTTCTGTATTTGTATTGAGCCCTGTGAGTTTCCAAGCTACCAGATTTTGAAATTATCTATGTTAAAACAGGAAAGGGATCCCAGAGCATGGAGGTTTTGACTCAGGGGTCTGGATCTGCTCATAACAGGAGTGAAGGTGAGATCTGCAACTAGTATCACTGTCCAGAGAGCAACATTTATCAAGGTAGGGACAGAGAGGCTGGTAGCCTCCCCTTTAGCACTTGCCATGTGAGCAGCGAGCAGCTGTGTGGCCTTCTCACCAATCTAATTGTTGACTCTGGCCTTGAGTATCAAAAATCTGTAGCAACAGGCCTTACAGGGAGAAAGTGGAGGAGATGGGCTTGCAAGAGACTTACAATGCCATGTCACACTAGAAAACTATTGTTTGCTTTTGTTTCCTGAACAGCACATGGTAACTCTGGGAGGCAGAAAGTGTGGAGGTATAGGGCAGGTTCTCTTGATGTGACTTTGAGTTGGCTTGTAGGGAGCCAGGCTAAATGGAAATTAAGGAATACTTTAGAGGCAGCAAATTTAGAAAGAGATTTATTTTTTTATTTAAAAGACAGCAACTAGGAAGCTGTGGCTGGCTCTGAACCAGGGCTTAAGTATTGCAATGGGAAGGCATGGGGTTAAAAGGGGATGACCCAGGTTGAGGCTATTCTACACCTAGCCTTGGATTTGAGTCCTATTTCTGAGATAAGAACGTTCTTTAATGTAAAGTTGAAAAGATAGTATGAAGATGAAACAGTGGGTAATGAAAAGTCTGGCCAAAATTTTAATTTATATGGGCTATGTAAACCTTTCTCTCAAGCTGTATGCACTGATCTATTTTTACTTTCTTTGCTTCCCAGAGGCAAAAGTAATAACTCCATGCCATAAAGGCCTATTTTCCCAGCTTTTACCAAAACCAGCATGAATTCCCCAATCACCAGTGTCACAGAAGTTGCTTGTCTAAAAATTTAGAGATTTCTGTAAACATTGACAAAATTGTCCATTTCTGTGGACAGAAAGGGGACAACTAGAGCCCAGGCCCTAGGTAAGTTTGTATCTTTATCCACACTTAATATCTCATTATTGTGATCCAGGTTCCTCTCGGCTTGATGTCTTTCCAAGATTCCCCTGTATTCATTTTATTCTTGACAGGTTAGTGAACATACTCCTGCAGTTCTACGAAAAGGTTCAGAAAGGGAGCATCTGAACATAATATTCAGATAAATACAGCATACCATGGCCACAGGTAAACGGTTTCTCCCATGAAGGGAAACGTGAGGCCTGTAGGTTTGACAAGCTTTTATTTAGGATGTCTTCCTATCGAATAGTGAAGATGATGTTATGTTGCTGCAGTTGTGAGCCTGTAGTATGGCAAGCTGGGCTGCGGAAAATCCCAGGTATATACATGCAGCTTGGCTACCCAGAGGAGTTTGTGGCTTGCAACGGGATTGCTCTGTTGGGTAGTATCCTGCTAGGACTTCCTGGCTTGAGCCTTCCCCAAGTTAGCCAAAAGAGAAGAAATGAACTGCATATTTCACCCCTGATGCAGTAGAAGTCTACAAACATATGTATCTATCTCTGCTGGGCCACATTCACATGCACATGTTGGTTCTTTAGTGCCAGATCCTGCTATGAACTCCAGCTCTGCATGCTGTTAGAAATGGCAGAAAGAGATAGATATCTGTATCTCTACACATGCACATACATATTTTTTGACCTGCAGTGTATAGTGTAGTTTGCTTAAGCCATAGAAAACTCACATACCCATATGTGGCATGTATTTTCTCCACAAAATGCAAAACCTGGTCTTTCATAGGACTTTGTTACTGGATCCTCAATTCCATTTCTGCTGGGTAGGTATGTTTGGTATTTCTTTTTTTTTTTCTTTTCCTTTTTTAAAAAATTTTTGCTGTTCCAGTTTTTTTAAAAAATAAAAAAAATAAGAAAAGACATAAATAATTCAGAACATGTGCTTATGTCAACTGTTCCACTGTTACTATTTTATCTCTATAAACAAGGCAGAGACAAACCCCATCCAAACAAGGAAGGGGAGGAAGATGCATTGCAAAATGATGGCTGAATCACAAGTCAAGAATACACACACAGATACATATTTGACTGGAAGGCCCATCTCAGAAATGTGATGCCTGCATTTCTGTCCTATGCATTATGAGTTGTTGCGTGTACATACAGTAAGTTCTGCACAATCTGGCTGCATCAGACTTATATGTGTGCAGTCTGTTTTTGTCTGTGACTTTGGGTGTCCAGACCTCCAGATATTCAGAAATCCCACACAAATGTGCTGTAACAAGAGACTCCATTGGAGGGTGCTAAACTTCTTGGCATTCCGTAGGAATTCAGACCCTTATAAAATACAAAGTTTGGGTCAATTTTTGTTTGGTTGGTTGGTTTTTAATAAAGAGAGTTCCAGCTCCTGCAGTCAGATGACAGTGCTCCATTGAATTAAACAAGGACTTGGGATGGACCCATCAGAGATCTCATCTCCTGTGCAGATAAGGCAACTTCATTTGCTTTCTCATTTTGTGGTTTGCCTACTGATCAACTGCAGAGAGAATTCCTGAAAGCTGCTTTAATTTTCAGCACACCTGACGTATTACCTGTAGTTCATGCCAAAGTCGTAGTCTCTTTATATGGAGATGTTCCCTTACAGTCCACTTACTGTGGTTCAACATTGCTGAGAAAGCCTGGTTCTGATCCTTCGTAACTGCTTGGTTTAATAACTTGATGAGATACATTGTGTGTACCTTTGCATACAGTAGAATTAGACCCCTCCATATGTTACTGTGGTGATAATAAATGTCACTATTACTTGTCTACCACTTATGTTCTAATATCCATTGCAAAGCTAAAGACAGCACAACAAACTAGGTAATATCCTAGGCTGGCATGGCCACAGTGTAGAACACAACAGACCAGTTCAATCTTTCAAAAGACCCATTCCTGAGAATTATTTATCAGCCCTTTTAAAAAAAACCGGTATGAAAGGTATGCCACAACATTGCCGCAAATACCCTGACCCAGTACCTGATTCCTCTGCAGTTAGAAGATTTCTGTGATGTCCAACACAATTGTCTTGGATGCAAATCTCATTCTCTCCTCAGCCGCCTCAGGGGCAATTGTTAACAACCTTTTATGTACCAGATACATGGGGGACTCTATAGTGTAGATGCTTCTGCTATGGTTGCGAGGAACCAGAATCCAGAACCTTACTCCACCACGTATTTCCCATCTGGCCTCAGATAAGTGTTTTAATCTGTGTTTTGCTACCTCAAAGTGATGCTATGAGGATAAGTTCACTGGTGTTTCAGGGGTGTTCAGATACTGCACTGACAGGGCCTACATAGGTGAATAGAGAGAGAGAGCAGACATATTTATTAATCTGGAAAAGGACTGATACTTAACTCAGCAATGCTCCCAAACAAATGTCAAAGACTATATTATCAACATGCCTCTTATCTCTGGAATTTTGTTTTGTGCTGTGCTACTTTACGTGTTGGTTTGTGGTTTGTTTTGCAGCTTCCTGGAAAAGAGAACTTTAAAAACACAAACAGAAAATGCCTGGTAAAAGTTTTAACCAGCTCTGACTGTCAGTGGTATGACAGCCAACAAATATCACCTGCTGATGATTTGCAGATTCCTGGGAGATGTGGTGTTGAGTCTCAAAGAACTGGAATGAGAACAACTCATCCAATATGCCTCTCAGGAAACAGCGTAATGTATCCACCCGCTTTATGGTCCCCTAATTTAGGACATGTGTAGTGTGTAATGATGAACTGGCCAGCTGGTTACGTTGCTGTAAATCTCATTCTCCACCTTACAAGACACCCTTGATTGACCCTGTCTTTCATGAAAGCTCAGCCCAGGGTTTCCAGTCTACTCCTTGGGAGGGAGATAGATAGCACTAGCTGTTCCTGAATGCACTTCTCCAGAGAGAAAATTGTAGTGTTTTTTTGTTCTTATTTCACTGGGCAGCCTTTTCGAGTTCTGTGACCCACTTTTGCTTCCCTTTAAACTGTGACCAGTATTTATTTATCCCTTTTTAAACACAATAATTTAATTAAGAAACTAATCAGCAGTGTTGAAATGATCTTTGAACTACCCCCCTATCACTGAAGGAAATTTATGAATGCATTATACAAGAAAGATTCTATTATCTAAAAAGCTTTCTACTAAAAGGATTTGGCATCTGAAAAGACTTTAAATTCTGCACTAAATTTATAATGCAGAGATGAGAACATTATTTACAGAGTCTGAAATATGAATCTGACAAGTTTGTCTGGGTTGTTTATTAAAAATAAAGCCATTTCAAGTTCAAAGGATTTCAGAAGTGAGTTGGATATTTAAGAGACTGAAGGGCAGATTGTGAAGGTACCTGTGTAACAGATAATGGTCTAGGCTGCCTGTTCAGTTGGTGGATAGAGTTTGGTGTGTTACAGATATGCTCCAGATATGTGCCATTTTCTTAGGCACTTATCTTTCGATGGGAATTTTTTGGCTGATCATCACAACAGGGCATTTGAAGTTAATCATTATCAGCATCTGCCAATTCCAGTTCTCCTGGCTTCAGATCAAGAGAACATTTTTGAAGGCTACCTGGGATGTAGACACCTTGGGCTGAAAGTGACCAGACCCAAAAAAGGGAGTCTCACCTGTGCAGGCTTCCTCAGCCCTAGGAATTGAGCCATTGCTGGCTGGGTGACAGAACAGATACATCAGGAGTATCTCCTCTCTGCCAGCCATGTGCTAAGTGCACATCTGTGCTAGAGGACCTTGTTCATAAATTCCAAATGGCTTCTGAGGTATGAAGGCTCTAAAAAATTTGGCCGAGTGTAGTAATTCTAGGCACACTCAATAGAATTAAAGGTGCTACAGTAAGTGTTATAGAGGAGGACCCAGGGGCAGAAGATCACTTACTTGCTGTTAACCCCTCCACGCCATCCAAGTGGGCACCTAACTGCAAGCTTAGATCCAGTCCTTCGTCCTCCGTGGACTTGAAGTGGCAGGTGGAGATAATCTGTTAGTTCTATCCAAATGCAGGTCCAGAATCAGGGTCTGATAGCTGGAATTAGAGTGGCACATGCAAAACCTGGTTTTCTATGGCTTTGCATCTTGTGTCTGAATCATCTTGTGTCTAAGGTGTGAGCTCTGTTCCAAGGTTTGGCTGTGGTTGGGAAATTCCTCAAAGTGCTTGCCTCTGGGGATTCTCTGGTGACTAATAAATATGGTAACAGACCTCTTCTTAGAGGTCTCTTTTGTTAAGAGCACTGCAATTATTTCCTGCAATGCCTTCTTACTTTCACAATATTTGTGGAAATACATCTATCACCTCTTACACCTCTAGCTAGTTGACTTGAAATGTACCAACAGATTCAAAAGGCGTTGGTGTGGTGAGAGGAAATAGATAGATACAGGCTAACATTTCCTGAGGAAAAAAAAAAAAAAGCAAGAACACATAGTCTGTCCCATGAAGCTCACTGTATCTCTAAAGGATGGGCAAAACACAAGAATATCGACTGAGAAGCGTATGGTACATTAAGGACTCATTTCAGACAGACTAGAGAGTTCTTTTAGCAACTTGATGAGACCCTCAGTTAAATTTTCCACTAACTACACTGCTGAAGTCTAATGACATGAGCTTGTTCAGAGGTATGATGCAGGAATTAATATCCTTGCATTTTCCATTGCCTCATTTGCTTAGTTATGTATTATATGCTCCATGTGGGTTCTGTAGGAAAAAGAGAACGAAGATGAGAATTAAGATGAAAATAGAGGACTGCCATTTTTTCCATGAAGAGCAGATTGCTAGAGTGTGGCAATTTTCCCACACATCTTGAATAGTTTTAGATTTGGGCTTTTTGAGGAGTTTTTAATTAATTTATTGTTTAAGTAACGGTAATGAGAAGAGCCCCTGCCACACTGATTCTAATGAGGATTGCATGTGATCTGTGTCTTTCTCATTGTGGCCTGTATCATTTAAATATATTAACCAACATGTGCTGTGGCAGATTTCACTTATATCTGCTTAAATTAAAGCTTGTCAGTTTAGGCGCTAAGAAGCATGCAAATATTTGAGAGAGATTTGACATTCACTGAAATCACTGCACTAAATATCTGGCATCAGTGACATTACTTGAGAAGGGTTAGAAATTCTGGCTGTGTTGGATATTCTGGACATAAGAAGAAAAATGTACTTCACCTTCTGTGTTCATAATTAAGGTCCTCACCAAAATTTCAGCTTGTTTTTCTTCTGTATTTTCTCTGAGCAATATGTGACTGTTCAAGTTCCTCAAAGTTGCTGCTTAGGAGAACAAACAGTACCAATATCTGAGAAGAAGATGGAGTAATAGCATGATTTATTTGTAAAAGGAATGACATTTCCTTATGTTGGCGCTGAGCTGGAAGAGTCTGATGGAACCCTGGATATTTGAACAGCTCCAGCCACAGGAGATGAAGCTTGATTTCCCATGTGCAAGTATTTTTTTTTCTTTTTACAGGTCACTGTACTCTATGCAGTAGGTACAGCAGTATACAGCAGGCAGGTGCTTCTGTGCTGCAAACCGCTTGCTTGTTGACACACAGAAGACAAACATGGGTATTGCTACAGAGGAATTACACATCTAGGTTTAATCTCCATTGTAATGTAATTGTAGTGGTAGTTAATTGGCCATTACATAAGGGACCAGTGCACAGATATTCCAATATCAGGAGAGAGTCCTTGCTACCAAATGTAAAGTTGCTTTCTCTTCTCATACAGGATCAGTGAATATTCAGTGCAGGTAGGATCATAGGATAATTAAAGTTGGAAAGAACCTCAGAAAGCAGCTAGTGCAACATCCTGCTCTAGGCAGGACCAGCTGTATGATGAGACCAGGTTACCTAGGTCATTTTCCAGGTGGGTCTTGAAAACCTCCAAGGAGGCTGCACAACATCTGGGCAACCCTAATTTTCCTCAAGAGAAAAAAACAAATTCCTTATAGCCAGTCTGAATTACTCATGTTTCAAATTATGCTTTGTCTCCCTACCATGCACCACTCTGAAGAGATTGGCTCTGTCTTCTTGATGGCCGCCTTGCTCAGCAACAGGGTGCTCTGCTGAGCACCAGCTCCTGGTGAGTGAGATGGAGCAACTCTACCTTTTTGACTGTACTCCTCAATGCTATGAACTCACCTCTGTGACCCTCTCCCTTTCTTCCCACTTGCCTGGTTCCATGCCTGGAATAATCCCTCTTGGCCACCTCCCATAGCATTGGAGAGCTAAGTGTTTCAGGCTGACTGGTAAATCTTTGCTCTTTGGCTGAGAAAACATGTATAGAAAGATGAAATTATATGGTACGGCCCCCTGCACTTTCCAGAACTGATATTTACTGTTGCCTGGACCTGGATCTCTGTGAATCGAGTATCTTATGAGGAGATCAGGAGCTTCATATGCTCAGGGTTTATCTGCACTTTGTTCTTAGTGATTGTATTAAATTATTTGTTTGCCTCTGAAGAGTTGGGCAGGCTTTCTCCAACTTTGGTGCTGCACATTAATACTTATGCATAATATGGCTTAGAGTAAAGATGAATTGGTGAGTAGTCTGGAAACCTGAGGCAAATTGCCCTTTTGAGTAATGATTCTGCATATGGAAGGGGGAGGAGAATATTGCCATTGGGGCCTCTATGACCTGTTCATGTGTAAATAATTGTTTAGAAAACATTGATTTGGAATGAAAAGTCAGCTCAGAGGTTTGACAGCTCTACAGCAGTCCACAGGGTTAATCTGGGAAGCATGTGAAGTCAGTCAAAAATCAAATTCATCCCCAAACTAAACAAATTCATTCCTGATTAAGTTTTTATTTGGGAACATAGAAAAACAAAGCAATTTTTCTGTAGGTGGAGAAAAGCATCCTCCAGGTTTGCGACATTTTAAAGACACAAAATCTTATATATCAGATGGATCAAGCCCAATGTTCTATAGAGCATATATATATATATATATATGCACACAAGCAATATCCTTTTGAGTGATGGAGGTTTAAGGTCTCTTTTAAAGATTCCAGCACATGAAAGACAACTTTAAAGGGGACTCATCTAACTTTATGGCATGCTGTGTAAGACAGCAAAGTGGGTTTGGAGAGTCAGGCAAGGCACCTGGGAAGGTAAGAGTTCTCCTGGTAATCTTTATTATCTTGGATGTCTCCCTTTCTCAGCTCCTGTTTCCTGGTAGGAAAGTGAGGATAATGCCGAAATCTGATGGACAGTGTATTTGTTCTCAGTTTAAGGTTAGCTTTTTTTTAAAAAAAAGAAACAATAATCATAGCTGTCTAAAGTACAGCCCTTGTGAGAGGAAGATCCTCCTGCCATTTAGATCCATGCAGTAGTGTAAAGGAGGAGGTTATTTCACAGAAGAGCTATGGTACTGCAGACAGGGAGGAGCGATCACTCAGTAAGGGGAGGCCTCCATCCCAGTGGGCAAGTTGAGAGGTAGCAGAGATAAGCAAGAAGTAGACTCAAAATCTTTGAGTTGGGAAGAAGTAGATTTGTAGGAACCAGAATGGACTGTGCATCGCTTGCTGTTGTCCCAAGTATTGACTGAATAGAATGAAACCAAGCTAGAAGGCAAGGACTTTCCCAAGTAAGGAAAACCAAATATTTATGTTATCCATTTTACAGTGATTGTGTTTGATCTGGGCGGTCCAGTTTACACTGCTTTTAGGAATTAAGGATTCTAATTTATAGCCTAGTAGAATATGATGAGAGCCTTGCTAAATTCTTCAGAGATTGTAAAAAGTTAGTCCAGGAAGGTATGCTGTTCTCTGATGACACTGAATACAAGAAAAAACAATGAAGTTTCTGCTTGTCTTGGCTGAAGTGGAAACATCTCCAGATGATTAAGCAAATAAAATTATCTTTTGTCCTTTCATCCCTTTTAGTTCCCATCCGTCCCTTTGTTATATCCTCTCTGACGCTGAAGTGAGGGGTCTTCGGAGACAGGGCCACCTCTACTTCTGAGTCTCTGGAGGTGGGCAGATCACCATATGGTGCTACTGTAGAATGATTTCCATCAACTCCAGGTCCCAGTGGGGAATATAATTCTCCATAAGTGGAGAGGCAATTTTCAAGGCTTTTCCCAAAAGAAACACACGAAAGGAAAAGTGTGATATATGGTTTTCTTTATTTTGATCCCTTTTGCTGTAGATAGTGCATGTCAAATTTAGCTTGAATAGTCCCAGTGAGATCCAGTTTATTAGCTCTAATAATTTATATGTCTTACAGACATAAACCTCCCTTCTTGCCCATTCCTGCAGAAGTCACTATACTAAATTCCCAAAATACAGTCTGAGTAGACATTCCAATAACCAAAATATGTTGTTTAAGTCGGTGAGAATTCTGGAAGTATCTTATCACCTAAAGTCAGCTATTAATTGTAAATAATATTAATTTTTAGTAATTATGGCTATAGAATTCTGTTGGAACTTCTCCAGTTTTTACTCTTTTAGGCAATGGTCCATGACACTTTGACCAACATTTAGAAAAATGGCCTGTGTGTCTTTTTCTCAGAGCAAATTAATTTTTATGGAATGGAAATGGAGGGTAGAACTGAATAAGCTAGTTGCAATGGAAATAGTCTTTCAAAACACTGGAAAAGCTAGACACTTGCAATAGCATGTGGTCTAATTTCCTGAACCTGTGAGAAAGGGCATGAATTATTATACAGCTTACTGCTGAACATATGCTTGCTTCCTCATGTATGTAGTAGGCAAGGGTAGAATATGTGCATGAGTCAGGTCCAGACTTTCTCTTACAAGTTCAAAACTAAAGCAGACACTGTGTAGGAAAGAAAAGGCATGCCAAGAACCGAGCCAGAACAACTTAGAGTAATCTAGATGCTTCTAAACTGGACTGGACAAGAGAAAAAGTAACTTGTGCTAACAGATACCTTTCTAATCTGTCAATAGCTTTGCTTTTGTTTTTAAAAAATCTTGTCAGAAGGTTTGGAGTTACATTTTTTCAGTGTGTACCAAAGTGATCAGTGTTGTAATTTTGTGTAAGAAGCATGCTCATCCTCTGCTCCTCTGACATGGCAGCCTTTCTCCAATACTAATGTACCTTTCCAAATAAGTTTAGTGCACCTTTAAGTATGGATGGGGGCAAAGAGGGTACAGTGGTTTTTTGGTGGGGTTTTTTGTTTGTTGGTTTTGGGGTTTTTTTATAAGAAAGAAACATATTCTTGAGTTTAAAACTCAGGAGGAATCTTGGCCTCTTTGAGGCAGCATCAGGGTTGGATCCTGCAAACAGAGGTTTGGTTGCTGTCTAGGGAATGCAGCGCATTCACAATTCATATTCAATTTATTGCCTTTACGTGAAAGGATACTGGATTTCAGAGCCTGATGGTGGGGTGAAATTGAATACAAGATTGTGTAGCACTTTACAGAACTTTTCTTTTATTACCAATTCTATAATCACATTAAGTTAGTCTGAAAATCTGAGCTAATTCTTTCCCTTGAGGCCCAGGCTCTAATAATGGCAAAAATCTGTGAAATAGGATAAATACAATTCAATAATTATATTGATAAATAAAATGAAAATCAACTAATTGTGTCATTCAGTCCTTTGCCTGCCTCCGTTGTTGCTGTCTTTCTGCATCAGCGACTGCTAAACTTTTTCTGTCACACTTCAATAAATTTAATTGTGCAGAATAAATGAGCTAATTTTTGAAGTCACAGGCTCTGTTTGCAAGATAAGGATGGTGATTTATTGACCTCCTCCAACTCAGTAAGAGTGTCACCCTCCTTTTTACTGACAGTCATAAGAAGGAGTTTTTGTCCCTCTTCAGCCAGCAGCTTCCTAAATTCTACCTTGTTTATTTACCTTCCTATCTCATTTTCTTGAAGTCACATAATACACTGCAATAGACCAAAGATCACTGTTTCACTTGGTAGCAATACAGACTATTCAACATGATTAGCAGAGCTGTGGGGGGTTTATATTTCTTTTTAATGCTATTTTCTTCTGATGATCATTTCATTCTCTGGATTTTGGGAGGATGACTGCAGAGGGGAAGTACAAGGAACGTGGCATAGATTAATACCTGTTTTCTCTTGAAGCTCTGGTCTAATCTCATTCATGAATCATGAGCTCATCCACCCTACCAGGATGCACACTTATTGCAGTGATCATTCACATTGATAGTTTGACCATGAACATAGAAAAGGCAGATATCAGGCATTGGACATAGCCTCATGAAAAAAAAATTGCCTGAAATTTTAAGTTTTGCTTTTGGATTTTTGTGGGTTTTATTTGGGTGCTGAGAAGAGGAGAAGATACTGGCTATCTTGTCTGTTATATTACTGCTCCAATTTTGACAGTAATGTGCTTGTTAAACTGACATAAAATGGTAGGAGGCTGCACCCTTTCTTTCCTACCTCTTTGATTTACTTTGTGAGTTGGTTTTGTGGGTTGGGTTTTTTTTAGCAAAACATCTGTATGGCAGCCATAACTACCCTTTTTCATAAGGCTGGATCTTTTGCTCTGTTCTTTAAATTAAAGCCATATACATATGAAAATGGATTATTAGATACTGTGGTCCAACTCTATCTCTGTTATAGCAGATAAATCAGTTGTCATGCTGTAGCAATAGGATAGCCAAATCAAAAACCTTGGTATTCTGTTGAGTCAATAAAACTCCATGGAGAAAAATCAACACATCATCTATGTGAAAAGATGGTCTTCAAGTTCTGCTTCCCTGCCTCTAGCACATAACTGCAGTAAATGAGAAGAATGGGGACACCTTCTTCAAATGGCTGGCTGCTGAGGCACACAGGGCCATGCAAACCAATTTTCTAACTTAGTGTACACTATGTTTATTCTTCACAAGATTGAATCTACTCATCTCTGACTATGATGCTAGGCAACATCTCAAGTCAAATATATATGAAAGCTAGCTGGAAACTTGGTTTTCTAGACTTGCACAGCAAAGATTTTTATGGAACCAGGATTTCAGCTGAGCACCTAGAACACAAACTGTGAGAAACCTCTTTCTCATATTTTCATTACTGTATCAGACCTCTTTCTGCTGTAGTTTTCTATTAAAGAAGACTTATAACCTCCTAAATATCTCCTGTCGGGTGTTGGCTAGGTAAAATGCATCCTAGGGAATTGCAGCTGGAGGAATCACAACATCCCACATGCAGAGTAGTCCAAATTGCTGCCAAACTCTTCACTGTGTTTTTAACTCAAACCGCTTGCACTTTTTTGTAATTGATGCTTGTAGCAAAAGGCAGCCCTAACCCAGGAAAGCCTTATGCATCATGGCTTTTCTTTTCTTCAAACAAAACTTATGTCAAATTTAACAACCTGCCCTGGGAGCTCCACATGATCCTAACACAGCATTTCCATGAGATGATAATTGCTGTTCCTTCACGTTTTACCTGTGTAGTTGTTTGTGCCTTGGTTTTTCTGTGGGTCACTTAATTTAGACTATCTCAGGAACCTGTCAACCTGCACCTGAGCAATTACATTGATTTTTGGAGGAGTGTGAAAATAAATTAAACCTGAACAAAAATTACTCCTTGGTGAAGAAACCTTTGCCAACTTTAATAGGATAAAATTCTGCCAATGCGTAATATTTTATTGGTCTGTATTCTTTGGAGAAAGATTTCCAGTCCATAAAACACTTCCAAAATGTTGATTTACCTTATGTTTTGTGGGACATTATAATATTTTTCTTTGCATACCGAGGTCCAATTGTTCTGCAGATTTCATGCACCAAGAACAACAAGATAAAGTTTGTACTAAAGAGCCAAACCTTATGGGGAGGTACAGGAAATTTCCGAAAATGCTAAGTCTGATCCAGACCAACATTTCTAAATGATGACTTCCACTGAAGGAGGATTGTGTATATCCTCTGACAGAGGTAGTCAACAAAAACCCGTACAATAAAAGTAGTGCTCATTTTCCAGCTCAGGGTTTTCTTTCTGCTGTGATCTTCTCCAGATCTTAAATTCTAAGTAGAGCAGTAGAACATACTTTCTAATTAATCTGAATTAAGCACATTCATCATGCTGTGTAAATCATAACACAATTCTGCCCTTCTTTATCCTTTTTCATGGTACTTTGGTTATGTGGATATGACTGAAGAGTTGCTGGTCTGATCTGGAAGTGACTTGGCAAAATGCTACCTGCTTGTCAATCCAAATCTGATTTACAGACCATCTGAAGGGTGCAAGTTTGGTGAAATATGCGGTCTGTAGAGGAAACCAAAGATAGGCAAATAAGGGCTCTTCCTGAAAGAAAGCCTGTCTTTCCCTATTGCTGAATGTAGAAGCTGGACTGTCCAGGTGCAGGGATAGATCAGAACTGAGTAGAGAGATGAGACATCATAGTACTTGGTGGAATTTAGGTTTAAAATGCCAGGCTTTTGCTTCATTCTGCTGAAGAAGTGGAAGCCAGCCCCATTACTGGGGCAATGTATCACCAAGGCCAGGGCTGAGATTCGAGGTCTTTCTATGTTCTTTGATGTTTGAAAACTAAGATAGCAATAATACAACCATCCAACTATGTAAAAATGAGGAGCTTGAGGGTGCCCATGTGAAGCCCATGTGAAAATAAATGGGAAGCGATGTCTGGAGACAGGAGCCATTCTCTGCCTATAGCTTGCTTGGGTTCCTGTATTGCCAGACCTCTTCCAGTCCCCAGGACAGACCTAATATGATTAGATCAGAGCATCCCCTACTTCACAAAATATGCTTACTGCAAGACACTTATTTCCAGTTGGGATTTTTCTTTTTAATGTTGTAATTTTGAGACTGCCTTGGAATATTTTATATAACATCAGCCACTGTGCAGATTTGTGTATTGTACTGTAATTACTTAAATAGGGGATTTTGTATGCTACAGCCAGTGATTCATGAACTGCAGGGTATCTGCAAAAACAGGCTTTCATTGGGATTATGGGATGTAAAATGCCTGAAGGTTTTTGCCTTTGATAGCAGACCTGCCATTGCATCCACACAGGGCTTGTCTAATAAATTGTATTAGTGCTTTCCAGCATCCTGATAACTTCCCTCCCCCAACTCTTTGCTATTCTGAAGTGTTTTGAAAGAAAACTGGTTCTCTGTGAATTATTTCTGTGGCAATCATTAAAGCATATGTTCAGCATGCACATTGTTGACCATGCAGTATAACAGAGAAGAAAGTTGAAAGAAGTTCTTCAGGAAGAATTTAATATTGTGATACTTGCTACTATATAATTTCTAACTAGAAGTAAGGGAGTTGTGGAGGGTGTGGAGAAAAGATCACAGTTGGATGTTGTCATTGCCTTCAAGGAGATGTAGCTGCTTACCTGTAGGTAAGATGTAGGGTTATGTCACCAAGTCCCCTACTTGCTTTTGGAAATAGTCTCAACCACTGAAGAAAATGGAGCTGCTCTTTGATATAAGGCATTAACTAACGGCATATAAAATTATTTCAAGCCCATGAGGAGGAGGAAGACATGCTGAAAGCAGCGTGTTCATGCCTGTGTATCCAACCAATGTGTTAGGCTAGGAATCCTTGCAGACATAGGTAAATCTAAAGCTTTTTCCTTCTGTGAAATCAAGCAGAAACTAAGCGAGGGAAATCATAAATATATGATAATGGCTTACTGCCTGATAAAACCACCCTAATTCTTCCAGGGGATAGCAGGTTTGTGTCTAGCGTAATTTCCTTGCTGACTTTTCTCTCACCCCATTTCTACACGACTGCAGGTTTTGTTGTAAAAACAGAAACAGAGTTGTTTTGTAGTGAGTTTTAATTACAGCAGGCACTGTATTTCAGACATTTTAATTCTTGGTTTTATGTTGGGATTCACGTGGCTGCATTTTCTTTACAGGGGTTGGGAAAGATCCTTTTCTTAGTCGTATTTCTCTGGGATCTAGAGCTGTGTGGATAAAAAACAAAACAAAACAAAAAATCCTTACTGCTATCAGCTTCCTTCTTCGTGAGGTCATCACAGCTTAGGTAAAGGAAGTTCAGCAGATAGCAAATACAAGTCGGGCTAAGTAAAATGCAAATGCAAATATGCATTTGTGTCCATGACACTCTTCATTAACTTCCATTCCTGTACATAAGAGCCCAGGTGGACAAGGTGGCCTACAGCATCCTAGCTTGTCTCAGAAATAGTGGGGCCAGCAGGACAAGGGAAGCGATCGTCCCCCTATACTCAGCTCTGGTGAGGCCCCACCTTGAGTCCTGCCTTCAGTTTTTGAGCCTCTCCCTACAAGAAAGATACTGCGGTGCTGGATCACATCCAAAGAAGGGCAACAAAGCTGGTGAAGTGTTTAGAGCACAAGTCTTAATGCTGAGGAGCAGCTGAGGGAGCTGGGGTTGTTAAGCCTGGAGAAAAGGAGGCTGAGGGGAGACCTTGTTATGTTCTGCAACTACCGGAAAGGAGATTGTAGTGTGGTGGGTCTTGGTCTTTTCTCCCAAATAACAAGAGGTAGGACAAGCGGAAATGGCCTCAAGTTGCACCAGGGGAGGTTTAGACTGGTTATTAGGAAAAATGTATTCACAAAAAGGGTTGTCGAGCCCTGGAACAGGCTGCCCAGGGACTTGATCTTAAAGGTCTTTTCCTGCTTAAAGAATTCTGTGATTCTGTGTCAGACATTAGGAGCAGGAAAATTCAAGGCCTCCCAACCTCCACCCTTGATCACTTTTTACTGTGCCTGTTTCAAGCTGCTTAGTGTGCAGCAGGTTGCTTGCTATTTTTAAAAACTCACTAAAAATATGAGAGCAGCAAGCAGCATAGAGCTGTGTATACTGCGTACAGACAGAGCTGTATGTTCTTAGCTGAAATCCTCCGCTGAGCAGAGGTTCTTTGGGGTTAGGTGCTTTGTAAAGGTTTGGTTTTGTTTTTAAAGCCCAACCTTCTTCCACTCTTGCTGTTCTCAGCTCTGTTTTGCAGTTGTTGGCCATGCAAAGCGATGCTCCCAAACGGGGCATCAGAGGAGACTCAGCCCAGCAAAGCTGCAGGTAGAGCAGAATTCACTGCCACTGTTTTCCATATGTTCCTCTCTATGGGGGTCTGGCTGGACCTCAACCTGAAGGAGGAAGCAAAATGGAAACTTAATGGAGAAGCGAGTTCTACCCACAGGTGCATGAAGCAGCCAAACTCTTTTGTTCTATTCTCTCTGGGTTTAGCATTTGTCTGTCCTGAGGTGTGTGTGGGGTGTGTGTGTACTAGAGGCAGCACATTCATACCTTGCTCTGCCTAAGCCCACAAAAACATCTCCTAGTTCTCAGCCTTAATTTGCAGCCCTTGAAAAGAACCTTCCCCTACTTCCTCTTCTTTTTTTTTTTCCTCTTTTTTTCCCTCTTTCTTTTCTTCTTTCTTCTTTTTGTTTTAAGTTAGTTCACATTGATTAATCATTTTAGAAGTGTTTAGGGCTGGGATTGTGAAACCTTTGCTGGCAAGAATTTTTCCCCTGGAGTCAAGGAGACTACTCATTAGCATGACTACTTGCCAGCATGAGGGAGGGATTCGCAATCTGGACGTTTGTAGTTTTAAAAATATATCTCTATTTAGCTGATTTGAGCAGCTGAACGGGGATGGTTATGGAAATCAGACTAACAGGCTGTCACACTGGAGTGTTTTACTTCAAAATGCATCGATGGTGAAATAATGTATTTTTACGTAACACACACATTTAAACAGTATTTCAGTTGTCTGATCTGTGTCTTCAGTCTTACAAGCATTGTGTGATACCCTTTCAGCAGAAACCAAACCAAGCCCTTTGTTGTTAAATCCCTTCTCTGTGCCCCTCTCGGTTTACAGGCGATGTATGTGGGTAAGGACCGACAGGAAAGCCGTTACGGGCAAATCTCTCGGAAGCGGACAGTGCTTGCGGGATACCTGGGTTTGAGCCTAGTGATGGAGCGGGTAGAAGTGCGAGGAGCTGGATGTCTGCAGGACATGAAGGTAGCATGGCTGTACCTCTTGTTCCTGCTTGCAAGAAACGAAACTCTGCGGAAAGACGTCTGGCGCTCTGACAGAAACCCCTGTGTTTTATATCACACCGCTTCCCTACTGTGACTCGGTCACTCCCCTTTTTTTTTTTTTTTTTTTCCTGAGGACAAGTGAAACAATTCTGCCTCTGCTCTGTATGGCTAACAGCAGCAGTGACCTTCAGGCTTATCCCAGTAGGATCATGCCAGTATGGAATCATTCCAGTGAAAATTCAAAACTTTATCTTTCCCCCACCCTCCTCCACTCCAATCCGCTGCGTTTACTTCTCTGCACTCAGCGTGCCCATCTAGCCTGGGTGCTGGGCTGCTGGGGCATCGGAGTTCTCTCTTCTGCCTGCATCCCCTCCACCTTGCACAAAGCTGACGGGGATTTTTCACCTCCTCACTTTCCTTTTTCCTCTTTGATTAACTTTGGACCAGATGGCCAGTCCCCAATCTCTCAGCATGCATTTGACTGACAGGAGCCTTTGATAAACCTCATAAGAATGAAGTCATCTTCAGGTCACCTCCTCTGCCTGGCCTTTAGCATCTCGCACATACCACCATTATCTGCTGAATAGGAGACAAAGGAAATTAGCTCCAATTCCCTATCATCCCCATTATTTCCACACTGATTTAAACAATGAGGCAATGAGATGCCCTTCACTTCCCTTGGAAAGGTACAAATGTCAGCTGTTAAGAAATGCAAACAAGAGGGTTCCCATGTTAATGGATGGGCTTCTTTGTAAAGCCATGAAGTGGTAAAGTGGATTTATTCACCGCCTGCCTGGAAAATGCTTAACACACTTCTAAACAAATTCTTTAACCACTTTTATTTTATACACAGTGCTGAGCGCTTGAGAAGCCTCATTGTTTTGGTCTGGATAGATATAATGAGGTGATATGCCACTCTGTTGTTTTTTCCATATGCAGTTATCACGGCTTTGTTTGAGACAGTCCGGAACTGAAATCCTGGAATCCAAATTCCTTGAACTGCAAAAAGGTTTAGCTGTGTATGAATCCAAGTACTGAGATGTAGGAAACTACCTCCAATTTTGAGTGAGGTAAGAAATTTGGATACTCTGGACAGAGGACACAAGAGCATGAATCAGAACAGAATCTCTCCGGAGATTTGTAAGTAGTTACCTCACATCCACTCGGCTATTGACCTTTTATCTGAGAAGTAACAATACACCATAAGAAGTGTTGCCCCAGGGGTATTTTAAGCCAGGCGTGCTAGAAAATAGCTTTAAAAATATTTATTTTGATGATATTTCTTTCCCAGGATTGTGGTCTTCCACTTGAGTTGATTTGACTGACAGTTAATTCTGTGTATTTGGCAACTGAAAGTATCTGAATGATTGGGCGCTCGCATGAAACCATTCTCCAGATCACTGGAACACCCACATACATTGCAGGAGATTAAAACAGCAATGATCTCCAAATTAACTCTTGGGGAAACTGGCCCTTAAACTGTCCTTTACATTAAAATGCTTTTTGCTATTTGTCTTTGCTACTAGTCTCTCCCTAGTGAAGCAGTCAGGATCTTGCCTCTGAAACTGGGCTCACTGCAGGCATCTCCTGAAGTACAGCTGAAAAGCACCGCACAAGAATGTATCTGTTTATTCCACAGAGCAAGGATCGTGCTGAGAGCTAGAAACTGTGAGCTGTATTCCCACTGCCTGCCATGAAACATGGGAGCAATGACAGCATGTCAGGTCAAGAGACTGGTGAGCAACTATGACCACCTGCTATGCCAGGTTGCTAGGCCTTGGCTTCCTGTGCAGTCAGTGGGGAAAAAAAGAGTCATCTTGGCACCTAAGTTAAGCAGGTAGGGAAGCCAGTCCTGCTTACTTGATGCTCAGTTGTGACTGCTGCTCACAAAAGGAGTCAGGATCATTCCTTGCTGATTGACTTTAGATGCCATTGTAGCGGGACTTTCTAAGTTAGGGTCTGATGTTTGGCAGCTTGAACATGGCACTGGAAAGTGAAGGCCCTGCTCTTGTTTTAGAGTCCTAGGTAGCATTTCCCACATACCTTTAGACACTGATAAATGCTGGTCTCTCTCTTTACAGTGTTATCACAGGTTCCCCCATTTCACCAATGGCAGAGAGAATTCTGTTGATGATCTAGGCTGATTTATGCTTCTGGGCACAGCCTGGCTCGCCTCCACCATGAACTCTGGCTAGAGAATAGTGGCAGAACTGGAGTGTAAGAGTACATCTAGGTTTTAAAGAAAAACCCTTTCCATACAAATAAAAAAATACTCTTGCTGCTGGGGGAGGATGTTAATATGGAAGTCAGGTAGCACGTGTTTTTTTTTTTGCTTTGGGAGTCTTTTTTACAGCTTCCCTTACTTGTATAAGAAGATCCATATTGTGGCAATGCAGCAAAGGATTCCTATTCAAAGCTGGGCATACAAACTCAAGAAAAGTCCATTAGCTGAGAGAGAGAGCTTGAGAAAAGTAAGCTAAGCCTAATTAATGAAAGTATTCTTCTTCAACTATTCTTGCAAAAATCAAAAGAAATGTTTTACTTCTTTCGTCTTTTCAGCTGAAAAGCTTCCAGTGTGGCCTGTGCCATTAAAGGACTCCAGCTGTTTTGCAATTATACCTTGTTCCTCTTTCCTCTATATTCCACCTTATAGTGGTGAATCTTCAATCACCACTATTTTGTTGGTGCTGACAATAAAAGGAGAGTCTTCTGAGAGCTCTGGAGAACCTGTAATTCATGTTACTTCTTGAAGTATTTGACTAGCTAACACGAAAGGCCAGATGCTCCCCTTTTCCATGCTCATGTTTCTACTTTGGTAGTGACTGACTGACTTTATCACCAAGCTGCTTTTTCTCTGACCCCTTGACATTAAACCTGCCAACTGACTGAAGATGGACCCTAGGCTTAGCTAGCTAGGACTTGGGATTTACAGGAATAGATAGCTTCAGCCCCTGTGATCAGCAGCCTCGGTAATATTTTTAAGACATCTGAAGACACCTTTCCACTGGTAAAGGTGGAAAGCTCAACACATTTCCATGCATCCTTCTGCATGCTTTCTGATTGAAATCTGGAAGAGGAATTGAGTTTCTCACTGCGGTTCTGATTTTGGCAGCCACAAAGCTTCCTTTAAGGACCCTGCTGTGTCAGGGTGCAGATCAAGGTGCAAAAATATTCATCTGAAAAGCTTCTTTTCCTTAGATAGGGAAGACTGAGTTGTATGGAGCTAACCTGTGGCAGGGATCAAAAGCTGTCTGCAGTACTATTTCTTTTTAAGCACAATTTGCTCCCACAATTTGTGTTTCACATAAAGCATGTCACTACTTGAGGAGTTTGGCTGTCCATCTCTGCAGTTAAATGGACACACCAAAAAGATGGGCAGATATACTGACACCAACACAGTTCGGCTTAGATCACTTTACAGTAGATACTCAAGTCAGTCTGAAGAAGCAAGAACATGGCAAAAACTCTAATCTCAAGGTTTTGATTTTTTTTTTCTTTTTAAGCAGAAGTAACACCTATCTGCAATTCAGAGGGAGAGGTTGAGGGTGGGGAGCTTATGCTTCCCATTTTGCTTTTAAGAAGGTCACAGTGAAAGCTTGTGATTGAATATTTTGCATGGAACTGCCTATGACAAAGACAAAGACGAGGGGTTTGTCAGAGTGCGATGAAAAGAGAGTGAGAGAAAGAGAGAGAAAGATCTGTGTTAGATTTTTAAGGTATATTTGAAAGAATGAAAAAAAAATGCTTTCAAATCCTCAGGGACTTTCCAATTTATCAAGAAAGACACATTCTTCCTAATGAAAGGTTACTGACCTTCATGAATGTGACAGTTCAATTACAGCCCATTCATATGCAGAACAGCCGTTGATAAAGGATTTAGGAAATGTGACTAGCATAGCAAAAAAAAAAAAAGGGGGGGGCAAATGTCTGGAAAATTATTTTTTATTGTGGAGCAAGAAATATAAATAAGATTCAGTCAGGTAGTAGAACCTTTTCTTCTCTGGCCCAGCAACCCATTAGATTTGCTTCAGTGAATACATTGACTTTTTCCTCTTCTTTTTCTACTAATATTTCTGTCTTTTTAATCCTCTGAACTACTAAACCTAACAAATCATAAAGCCCTTGGGGTGCTGAGATGCAGGGTTTCAAACATTTTTTCCCTCTGACTGGCAGAGAAAGCTGGAATGTGTCCTAATGTTATTTTAAGTGCTTGAATAGTATTTAAACTCTTAAATGGATGGAAAGTTAAAGCAACAGCAAATGCACATGCACATACATGTACCTCCTCCTTCCTTTTCCTTCCACCTTTTCCTCCCCCCTCAGCTTCCCCCCACACACTGATCTTGGCCTCTCCAAGGCTGTTAATAGCCAAAGCAGATATTGGCTAGACTCTCTGGAGCCAGCCTTCAGCCAACGGAGGGTGACACCTGTGAGCTGATGTTTGTTGAACTCCTCCAGGTGTAGGAAAGATGCTTAAATTGACATAAGGCAGGAGCTGTAAAAACAGGCAAGTTATGTCAGTCATACATGCAGCTCTCTGGAAGATCCCAAAGCCAAGTTGTTGCGAAACAACTAGGGGAAAAAACAAAAAGGTTTTGTTTGCTTTGAAATAATACCAGATTATCTGTTTATCTCTCTGTGTGCACACACACCCTCACGGATCCAGGCCTAGGCGCACCGTGCACACATGAAGGATACGTAGAAAATAACATGAAGTGTATAACCCTACATAGACATGTGCAAAGCCATCTTGTATTTTAAAGCAGTAGCAGTAGAGTTAGATGAGGAAAATCCTTTGCTTAGTGTTAAGTCTCACAGGTGGTCCCAGACAGAGCAGCTGTGGTGGAAGTTTAGTGCTCACCTGTATTTATGTTAGGTCATGAGCACATGAAAGGCATTGTCTTCCATAGAGCAGAAAACAACTTCTTGACTTTATAGCAAGTGCTCAAATCCAAGCGTAGTCGGATGGGTGTGAAGAAGTTCTAAAACTGTCTGCAGAAGTCAGAGCCAAAAGACATTTCCTTGACCTCCACTCAGTATCTGTGAAATGGCATGCATGTTTCTGAGAAATGAGAAGCTCAGTTAATTGGCTCTACCTCCGCCCAGATACAGGGCTGAAGTTTTCCACTCTCTTCAGGCTGGGAGGAACTGCAGGGGCCGAGAGTGAGATCTCTGTTCTTCCTAGTAGAGCAACTGTGGGGAGAAGAGGCTAGTGCAGAATTTTTTCTACTTCTGGGAAGCCAGAACCGCTCTCAGTACTTCACGCTGCTGCACTAGATGTCTGTCTTCCCTGCCTAGTTAACTTCTCTGATTAAATTTCCAGACATATCTCTACTATGTATTTTAAGCACCTTGCTTACTGAGTGCTGAAATTTGTGTATGTTCTTAGGAAAACCCTGAGGGCTTGTTCTTGAGGTCATGAGGATTTTAATCAGTAATCACCAGTTGGTACTGACTGCTTTGCAGACTCTCTGCCTCTGTTGTCTCATCCAGGTTTAGGTGATCGCTGTAGAGGAAAGAACACTTCCTTGTCCTTAATCTAATTTTAGATCAAGGGCTGGCATGGAATTGGCTTTGGCAGCGTTGAGTGATAATGTCTCATAGTGATGTATACAAATAAAGTAATCAATCTGTCTTTATTGGTTCTTTCAGATGACTTTGAAATGCGTAATTGTAAGGTATTGAATTATGGAAATCATGGCAGAAATTACCAGGATCCCTTTGGAATGGTCACACTCTTGCTTCTCTTTTACGCAAAAGTTCGTCTGATCAAAGGGCTTTTTAAGGCAGAATGCTTTGTTCTCCCTTTTGTTCAGCACATACCTGAGATTTTCAGGAGGGTGCTAGGAGGCCCCAAGAGAAATGAATCCAATACATTCCCGCACTATCTGTTTCCAGGAAATCTGTTGATGGAGTGTAGCGGGCAACTCAGGGTCTGTTTTGAACACCCTGAAATTTTTCAGATGCTTCTGGCTTTTCTCCTAGTAGAATGCTGCCCAGACTGCAGTAGAAGCTCTGGGCAGGCTCTAACACACAGATGACCATCTCCCCTGTCATAGCTTCCAGCTGTCTCATAGCGTGACAAGGTTAGAATCAAGGCCCTTTGAGCACTAAGAGAGGAGCTTCCTAGCAGCATGCTCACCACTCGCTTTTAATGTTGAAAGATAAACAAGATAAAGGGATTGAAAATGTTGACATTCTTATGTCCAGAAAATGTCTTTGGAGTCTGTCTGTGCAGTTAGATTTGGTGCAGGTAGGGACCCAATTCAGGGGAACAGTTACACGCTGAAGTTGAAATATTTTTTCATCTGAAATAAGGACTGCATCAATTATGTTTAAAATGGAGAGAGTGCAAGAACTAATCCAAGTACATTCTATAAAATTCCCTATGTCGTTCCTCCAATATGTTTTCTGCAGCCTATTTGGACTATGATATGATATAAAGTGTTTACTGGAATTCATCTGGAATAACCTTTCCGCAATGTTTTGTCTTTGCCTCTTGTAGATAATGCAGGCCATCAAGGTTGGTTTTTTTTTTCCTCTTTTAAGATCCACAAAGCAAGACTATAAAACATTTGGCACAGAAAATCTTTACCATCTTCTGAAATTAGGCTTAGTTTGCACCACTAGTAAAATGTATTTAATTTACTTACAATGGCCGGCAGACAATTTGATCAACTCTAATTTTTCGATAGCTTCAGTTTCATGACAGGCTTTAATATTCAAATCACAAAACATCTTTAATGGATGTAAAATAATAATAATTGTTGGGACCAGTGTCACAAGAACATTTCTGATCGCATTTGCTTTGGTTTAAAATACAGTCTTTGTTTCCTGCTTACATTTAATTGGCAGGGTTCCTTTAAAGTTTACTCTTGGCCCTGAGACTTGAGAGTGCAGTCAGGCATGTGGCTGAGAGCAGTCCTAATAGGCAGACTGCATGCATAACCTCACCAGCTAAAGCTCACGGGCTTCGAGGGGGGTTGTTCATCAGGGGAAAAACACAGTCCACTGCCGCTCAAGCTAGCATGAACTTTACATACTGCATGCCTTGCTGATTGATTAAAAATGTAGTCATCCTTAAAGGCAAATCACCTGAGGACTTACAAGTCCTTAAGTCACAAATACAAAGATGGTTTTATTTGGTGTGCTTTTGCGTAACAGGCTCTCTTAGGACAAGGACTTTGTTTGCATTCAGTGCAAGTTGGTGGGTGACTCCGTTTGGCTTGCTGGTTGAGGCAGGTTCTCCTGAATCAGTTCGTGTGGAAACCAAGCTGCACCTGAGCAAACATTAAAAGGCGGGGAAGAAATTGCTTTCAGTTCACAGCCACAAAAGTTAGAATGACTTATGCATGTTCCAGTAGGGAAAACTTTCTCTCATGGCTGCTTGTTTGATAAGATATAGCAGGAATTAATTTTAGTGGGGCTAGTAAATGTGACTTACTGTGTGGCTGGCCCCCTTCTAGCTGGATTTAGAGATTTATCAGACTCTGTCTCTGCATTGCTCTGATCCCCTTGGTCAACTGGTATGAGATAGCATACAGGAAAGCATTTGCATATATATTCTCTAGGTACCAAAAACAGCAAGCAAAGAGATGTATGTGACAGTCCATGTGCTTCTTATGGTAGGCTTAATGGTTTCTATCTGCAGTTTCAGCTCAGCCCAGAGCATCAGGAGCAGAACAGCAGGTCACTGTGCAACAGGACATTGTGGCCAGTCCAGCAAAATGGACCCTGAGAGAGTGAGTACTCATCCCACTCATGGTCAGTCACTGCTCAAACTGTTGACAGGTTTCCTTGTGTGAAGCAAGGGGGCAAAAAAATACCCCAAAACCTGTTTGTTTTCCAGCAGATGTGATGCACTACCAGTATGTGCTAGCAATCTGCTTTTCACTTGGGCAGAATGTTTCAATAGGAACATAAATTCTTTCAGGTGCTGCTCATTAAAACTGTGGTGGAGAAGATAAAGGCACAGCACGTTGTCTGTCTTACTATGATCTGTCTGGCCTAGCATATACTCTGCACGTTAGGGTAGAGACCACTCTGTCTAGTGTCTCACAACATGTTGATAGTAAGAACTGGATCCAGACAGGCAATGCTGGCTTATATCCAGAAAATGTTAACTATATATGTATATATCAAACTTGAAGTATTTAAACAGACCCCAACTCTGGTGTATCAAAGTGTCTAGAAAACATGTTTCTTCAAAAGAGCCTTTTCTACTTTGGAAGAAGCAAGAAAAATAGTAACAGGCAAGATATATTACAAAATCTGGGCCTCAGTCCAGGAAAAGCACAAGTTTCCAAGATCCTCACATTTTTACATTATGGCCTATATTGAGGTCAAAGCTTTTTAAGGTGCAGATTTCTCTTCTCGGTACTTGAAGAGGAAACAATGTAGGTTCGTTTCCGTTTTGTTTCTTTATGGTGCGTAAAGGAATCTTGTGGTATTTGTTTTTTAAAAGGTTGCGGCTTCTTTTTTATTGCTAGGTTCTATTCTTGTCTTGTCTTTGGGTTTGCAGTGAGTCTTGCTGGAGCTCTTAGAACTGAGGATTGTGGATTCCTCCTTGAACAGGAAGGATACGGAAACTTTAACAGGCTTTCTCCAACGTACTTTTTAGCAATCAAAGAAAGCCTATGAAAGCTTGAAAATTTTGAGTCTTTGTTCATTTAAAACAGATTTTGCTTTCATTGTATCTCATAACCCTACCAGTTTTCCAGTCCTCCAGAGTCTCACTATAGCAATGAGATAATTAAAGCATGAATTGCTATTGTCTGAAAAGAAGGCACGAGGAAAAATATCTGAAAAATAATATTAATAAAGAAAAAAAAAAGCTGAAAAAAATCCTATTATTTTGTTCGCAACAGGAGTAGCCCTTAAAGATTTTTGGAGGATCAAGAAAATCCCCCCTGGGTTCAGCAGTTCATCTTTTCTGACCGCAGTAAAGGAGGGTGCAGCCAGGGGATCACCCTGCTCCAGGTACCATCCCTTCAGAGAGCAAACTGGCACCGGCACAGGTCAGTATTCAAGGATGCTTTCTGATCCCTGTCTTGGGTTCCCTTGAGAGCAGTGCTGGAAGGAACTTCAGATCAGGACTGGCTTCAGCCTGCCAGGGCAGTTGGTCCTGCATTACCAGTTTGTACCAGTATGAGCAATATATATATATAAAAGTATATATATTTTATATATTACTGGCCTTGCTGTGTAAACACTGACAGAAATACTTTCCACTCATCCCTCTGCCTCCACAGTTAATCTACCCGGTCATTCTTTCTAATGCTGCATGTGGATGCATGCAAATGTCATTACTAAGATAACTTGTTTGGGTTTATCTTCCTTCCTATTTGCTTTTGAATGCAAAGGAGCCCAAGGGATTTCATAGTGGGGCATGTACTGACCATTCAGGGGTGCTACTGAGAAAGGAGAGGTAAGATGAAAGGGAGATGCACCCCTTTCTAGCCAGTCAGCGGCGCAGTGTAACGCTGATACTACTTCCATATTTTTAATGAATCACTGACAATGTATCAATCTTATGAAAGAAGGTAAGTTCCAAGTGGCTGCTTTATTGTACATTAGTAAGGTGTACATCTATTGCTCAGTCTTCATCTGCCTACAGATAGTGCGAGAACATTTGCATGTATTGACAGTCTGACAGATGGAAAACAGATTAGACCGAACACGTATGTGCTTTGCACATGCCCCTATCTCCACCCTGGGCTCATCCAACCTCCTGTGGGTTGGCTGTTGGCTCGGTGCAGCGGTGTTATCCTGACCTGGCATGGGAAGTGCTGAGCTGTGCTCCTTGGTGTGTCCAGCGCAGCGGGACATCAGCAGCCTAGTGATAGGTGTGTTACTGCTCTTTCTCAGACCTGTGGGTAGAGCAGCCAGAGAGCCTAGGCAAATGTCCCAATGCTTCTTTTCAGTCAGATTTCTGGTCTGATAAAAGTGGACGTGTCTGGTGAAACTGGCCCCTAGAGTAGCCTTCAAATCTGTTCATTCTTGGCCTCCTGACTGCCAGCTCAATTCACTACTTAGGAATTCTTCTCTGATGAGTTCTGGGGTGCCTTAGAACTGGTCTGCCTTTGCTCCATGCATCAACTCTCCTGCAAGGATGGCCAACAGAAGAGCAAAAGCTAAGAGAAAAAGGGTTTTCTCATCATCCCCAGTGACTGGAGTAGCCCGGCAACCTTGCTAGAGACACCATATTTTATAGTGAGAGCTGAAGAGGTGCTGAACTGTCAGTCCTTAGGTTTCAGTTCTGGGCACCTTCCAGGGTGAACTCTGTGCATTTCTACAGAGACCTCATCATTTCCATTTTGTTTTCTGGCCTGTTTTTTAATTAAGTGGTAGCCACTAATCTCAATGTCTCATACTGAGAAACCTGGGAAGTCCATGCCTTCTACTTCTGCCTCGTATAAAAACTTGCTTCATATACAATGAAAGATAAGGGCTTTGTTTTTTTCTGCTAGAGAATGTGTGGGTAGGAAGACATCCAATCTGTCAAACTCTTAGTGACTAATAAATATTAACTGCTTCAAGTCTTCTAATTATCTCAATTTTTAAAAATCTGTGGCCAACTACTTAAATATTTAACCATCTGCCAAAAAGCACTCTTGGAGGTTTATTCTACAACATACAGGCAATGTTGTTTAAAATGGAAACTTTTAATACATTGCCTCAATGAATATGAAATTGGATTCTTTTTTTCTTAAGTTGATAAAGATAGAGTATTAAATTTTGTCAGGGTCTCCACATAACAACACCCCCAGTCTCCTTTAAACATTCCTCCATTTGAATACACGTGAAGATCAAATTGGTACAGAAAGGTTGAAAACCTCTCTGTGTTGGGATATCGAAGAGTTACTTAACCTGTGTTGAACAGAATGGAGCTAGCCAAGGGATATGGCCTTTGCTTCTTCTAGGTGATGCAATACCTAAACACGGTAGGATGCATGTGGAAAAAAAGAATAATGATGCTCATTTTCAATTCAGGCTTAGCAAGGCAGATGTATACCAGCTGGGCTCCCAACTCATGGTCTTCTCACTTTCACTTTCTTTTGCACTCTTTGCTTCTCTTGATCTGGCAATGTCTGTAAGACTGTTGCCTTGGGGGATGGGGGATGGGAGAGAGAGGGGGGCGGAGAGAGAGAGAGAGAAGTCTTTGAAATTCCAGGGAGCGAGCAGGAATAATTCATACAGCAGGTGATATTTCAAAGCTTCAGGTCAAGGTGAGTCATGAAGCCCTGAGGCCTTATATCCCTTCGGATCCCCAGAAGTTTTCTGAATTCCAAAAGCTTACTAACCTCTTTAAAGGTAATAATGAATAACCAATACTATATTTGATCCCTTGCATGAAGGCATTACAACAAATGGCACTAGATCTTTTGAAAGGAAGAATAACATTTTGATCTTACCTTGTAAAATTGCCACACTCAAGCCTACCTCTTGGCTCATATGCTTCATTGTATAATGGCATCCAGCTGGACTACAAAGGACTCTTGCAGAAAGCCAGGCTCCTCTGAGAATACAATGCCTGATAGGAAATATTTAGACTCAGAAATCCTCTGACATGATGTTTTCGAGGAAGATCTTATGTCATATAATTTTAATGGTGTTCTGCTTAGGACAGCAACCAAACCAAGCCCATTCTCAATACAAAAGACACTGGCTTTTGGAGAGACAGACCAGACTTCAGGTCCAGTTTCACCATCAGGTGAAGAAAATTCCATTCAGCGAGATCTTCCAAAAAGCTATAGAAGTGACCTATGCAAGGTCAAACTTACTTCCCTCCTTTCTCCTCATTCTTCCTTTCCCACCAGTTATATTTTCTCTCCATCGTTATATTAGAACTGTCTTGTGAGACAGAAGGGTGAGTGACATCACTAGTCAGAGAAAGAAAAAAATGTCTTTTGGCTGTGGAATAAACAGTTATAGAAGTCTGAGCACACATGGGCTTAGGAAACTGTATTTGTTATCCAACCCAGACAAGTAACCCTGCTGAATTCAGGAAGAAGTCCTGGAGAGGTGATTGCCTCCTTTCAAGATGTGGAGTACTATTTAATTTCATTTTTGTTTGTTTTGTTTGTTTTCTTTAATTTCTTTTGGTTTTGTTTTCTTTTGTTTCTGTGAAAGCTCTGAAATGCTCGTATCATAAGTTAGGATCCTGGGATGCCTGCCACATTGGCTAATGTTTCAATCTGAATTACATGTGGGAATTGCATGTCTTTCTTGTCTTCTGGGTTAGGATGTGTACATCTTTATTGGTTTATATAACAGTTGTCTCTTGTACATAATGAAGTGCTAAAAGAAGAAGCAGTATGTGCAGCCTTGGGTTTGGAGCTTGAGACTATAATACTGCCACAAACAGTGCAGTCAGGGCAGACTACAGCACAAAACCATGAGAGTTGATGCTGACGTGGACCTCACACCGTCCCTGCTAGTAGCAAAGTCAATTAGTGGAACTCTGGCTCTGATTGTGTGTTGTATTAATGGCTGAAAGCTCTTCATGCAGGGAAGAGGCAGAGCAGCTTTGCTTCCTATCATTGTCAGTTGAGGACAAGGATTGAATGATGCTTCACAAGCAGCGACTTCACAGGTTCTCCGGATGGAGTCTTTTATTATCTTTCATATGACTAATGATTCTGTGTTCTGGTTTTGAGGTACAGAAATTACTTGCAGGTGATTTTCTTTATTTTCTATTCATTGTGCTTGGCACTATTTCACTAGGTGAAAATGAACATGTATTTATTGACTCTTGTAGAAATTCCTAAATTCAAACCAAGAGAGAAGAGTATTTTAAGATGATCAGAGGCCTACCATTTTTTAAGAATTAAGGATGGAAGGACTGACACCAACCCACAATCTGATGCAGTCCTGTTAAATGAGGTTTTAAGCACGCTCTGCTCTCCCAGTTCTACCCCTCCCTTGAGTGAAGTTTGCAATCATATTGCTAGTAGGAGCAAATATGTATGGAGGAGGTATTACATGATAAGAAACTATAGCACAGGAACAAGTCCTAATGTTGGTCCAAAGCTCCTTGGAGTTAGTGGCACTGTTAGCTTGAACCTATTTACTCTTTTCAGCTCACGTTCAAAGACAAAGGCTCTATAGCTATTATCACTTTTCACTGACTGTGCTGTAATCTAATCTTTACTTTAGCCTTGCTCTTTTCAGTCACTTGATTCCAAAGTTACTCTTTTCCTCTAAACTAACTAGTCAGATCATTCTCTCTGAGTATACCGGTTCAATGGGATCTTCCAAAAGGCTGTCTTCCTGAAGGATAGGTGTGCCAGAAGGAAGCATCATAATCATAGAAACAGAATTACAAGAAGAAGGAAATGTGAAACGTATGGAATACTATGCTGTATTATTTCATGATACTCTCTCCTGTTTCTGAATATGCTAGGTTTTTCTCCCTTTTCAGTAAATTCTGCTCTTCACTATTGGGCTTTGTGTGTGTAACTGTTTATGTATCTATGCATTTGCATGTGTGTGTACATATATATACACTCATTTGTGTAGGTATCCATAGAGATATATGCCACTGCATTAGGGTAAATTTATAGCAGTTGTTGATAGCTGAAGCAATAAAAGAAGGGAAATTAATATATAAAAAACCAGAGTTCCTAGTTGTCCTAAAAGGCAACAGTAAAGGAGGATGTATTGTCTTTCTGTTTCATAGAAAAGTCCATGACTGTGCATCTAATAAACACATGAAAGTTGGGACACCAAAGTGGTGGCGTGCATTGACAATCAATGCAGCCCTCTTTCCACTGGTGATGAATTTTCTGTAGATGGTATCAGTAGGCACAGCTGAAATGAGATGCAGTGCATTCCTTGCCTGGAAGAGAGCTGCGGCTTCTGATTTCTGTGCCTGGATTTTTTTTACTCTCTTTTGCTTGCTTTGCTAGTCTGGTGATGCTATCAACTTCATGAGAGCTTTTGTTTAGGGTTGTTTTTTCCCCCCTCTCTGCATTTTCCTTCCACCTTCCCAGCCCCAGTATTTCCTTTCATGCTTTGGCTGAACGTAAATGAAACTTTCTGACTGCCAAGAGCAAACCTATAAATAAGCATAACCAAAGCAAAACTTAATTTAAATGTTAAATGAAAACTCTGGTCTAACCGTAGCTCAGTCATGCCCTCTGGGGTTGTCAAGTTAGTAGCAGTGTGCTAGTTTTCCTGCATGTGGCAACCACAGTGACAGCAGTCTGGTACAGGAACATCCAGGAAGGTACAAATTAGTCGAAATGCTGGTAGCAGTCAAGTTACAGCCATGCAGTACTCAGCCCACGTTAATTAGCCTTACCTTTTCATGTAGGTTTGCGGGGCTCTGTGTTGACACAACTCCAGGTGGTTTGAGGGTAGTTTTTAGATCTAGCTTGGGGTATGTACCAGCTCATGCTACACAGCAGCAACCATGTGACTCCAATTTAGATGTATGCTTCAAGTACTGTCAGGAGGCTTGCACTGAAGAGGCATTGCTGCTCTCCCACCCGTCTCCGAGGGGAGGTCAGTGAAAAGGAGGCAAGGTCACAAAGCGGGACCGTCTTGGCCTGTGACCAGGGAGGATGTATACTGCAGTCCTTTTCAAGCAAGCTCAACGTGTAGAGTCCATTTCAAGTCTCTGTAAGTTCATATTCAAGGACCTGGTGGTGATTTAGGCCCTTCTCTACTGTTTATTAAAGACTTTCACTAACTAAGTGAGCAGCAGGAAGAATCTGAAAAGCCAGAGTCTGCAAGAAAATGGTCCTTTTTTGGTATGATACTTTTGATTTCAATATTTACATCCTAAACTACTATTTAACCATTTGAAGGCTCTGCCCTAGGTGGCTCTACCTGGCTTCAAGGACTCTTTCCCAAGAGGTAGCCTTTCCCTTCTCTGTGGTTAACTGTCAAAAACCATATGAGGCTTTTCTCCCATCTTTCTCTTGCCTAGCCCTATTTGGACTAAAATACCTAGCAAACAATGTACTGAAGACAAGATTTTCAGTAAATAGAAATGTATTTTAAAAGAAAAGGCTTGGAAGAGTTAAAAAATAAGAGTCCATTCCAAGCTTTTACATTTTGAAAACATTGATGAAATTAGTTTTTCACTGTTTTACCAGCACTACTTTCAAGCTTCCTTCCCACGCTGTTGTGCAAGTTACTTGCAGAGTACTCAGGGATACAAATCTTCACCAAGCCTGACTCCTAGTTTCTCTGACAAATGCTCATGCTGTGAAAGAAGAGGCATCCGGCTGCCCTGGATTGAGCAGACTGTCAGACATCCTCAGAGAAGGTACCATGAAAAGAAGCTTCTTCAAAACTTTGTTTAAAGTGAGGGCTGTTAATCAAGGCCTTGGTGCTCTCATTAGAGAGGGGAGGAACAATTTAAAGTCAGGAAGCTGCAGTATATGAAAGTCATGAAATTGAAATGAACGCATCTTTTGCCAGCTGGTTTCACACCCCCAGTTGGCAATCCGCAAAGGTTTAGAGGGGGAATTAAATCCATTTTTCAGCAGAAATAACTATTTTTGTGATTATCATATAGATTCCATGAGCTACACTTTGGTCCTATCAAGATAGGCAGGCAGCTGCATGAGAGGTGGAAAGAGAGAAAATGATTGAGATGAAATCACCACCAACAGCTACTGCAGGCAAGGAGGCAGCATTGGATCCCAGCCACAATACTTCTGCAACCTGGTTTGAATGGGCCTGATGGGAGGCCATAATGTAACCTACACTGAACAAGGTACGTGGAAAGCTGTCTGACATGGGGCTCTATTTCAAAGGAAAAAAAAAAAAAAGCCAGATTCCTTCCAGGCTTTAATTGCTTTTATTTTACTTGTTTTGCTCTTGGGGCTAAGATTGCCTTCAATAAAAAGAGATTAAAAAAGTAGAGTGAAACAACACTCTAAACCAGAGTCAAATGAGAATAGCTTGGAGAAAAAAAGGTTTTTCTCAGTGTCAGTCTTTAAACCAGCTGAAAGGCCTGAGTGAAATGAGTGGCTGAAGTTTCTTATCACTGTACAGGGTGTAGTTCTGTTCTTGTATTTTATTCTTTTCCCTTTTTTTTCTCCTTTCCCCAAAAGTCACTGGCCTGCTAAGTCCATTAGGTATTACAAGGGTGGAAGAAGTGATTTTGGTCAGGATATTGCTGCCCTACTTCAGAACTGATGACTCAGTTCCCACCTTTATCAGCTCTGGGCACAATCTTACCCTCCAAGCACAAATGCTGCAACTGAGTTTCCAGCTGCAGGCCAAATCTGTTTTGTGTATCAAAGGTCAGGATCAAGTCCTCAGCTGTGAACTGCAGGAGTATAAATACTTTCTGGCAATTGGACTTTTGTTGTCTGGTGTATCTTCCTAGCCAACAATTGTGGCGCCTGCTGGGTTTGATAGCAATTTCCCCATCCCTTTTTGGATTACTGGAAATTCATCCCTGTGCAAAGAGCACGTGTATCTCTTGAAGTCTCAATTTATGTCCCGTTGTGATTATTTAAGAAGTGCCTGGGAGCCTTGTAGGGACTCAGCCCTGGGGTGAACTAAAGATTAGTTTCTATTTACTAGAAAGTGTCATAGCCAAACATCGTCCCTGGCAGGAAAGCAGAGGACAGCTAACTGCAGCTCACCAGCTACGGCACCACAGGGGTGACATCAGTGCTCAGAGTGGCTCTGGCCACGCACACAGGTGGAAGGTCACCGTATTTCCCTGTTAAAACAGAGGAAAGGGAGGCTGAGAAGGGGAGAGTAAAATTAACACCTTTTCTGAGCTCTCTTAAAGACTGCATTGATCTAGACAGCAGAAGGTGAGGAGGACTATCCATGAATTCTAGGCATTGGTTTAGCAGCTACTAAATATTGGGGAGGAAAATTGCTTTGCTGCCTAGAAAATGGCACATCAGTTCTTGAAGGCTTACTAGCAAGACTTCCATGTACCACCCCATTCCTCAAAAGATCCCACTTGTGAATATTTGATCTGTTGTGAAATAGAAATAAAACTGGGTAGGTCATGGTTTTAGAGACTTGGTTTTTTTAACCCTGTCTAGAGGACTCCACTGATTCATCCAGCAAAAGTGAAGAGAAATACCCACAGTCTCTTGCTGTCAGGTCACTGGTTATTGAATACTATGGAAAGAACTGCAGATCAGTACGCAACCTTTTCAGAACCCATGTGTCATTCTGACAACTTTCCAGGACCAAGGGGGGCAGGCTTAATCTGCATACGTATTAACATAAATTTACATAGGGATTGAATCAGAGATGAATGCGCGCAGTTGTTATTGTTGTGTATTTACAATAAACTTCACTGTAAGTGTTGACAGCACTTCACAAAACAGAGAGGAAGACAAAACATTCTTTGAGAGTCAAAGAGTAAATGAAGCACCATTTTTCCTGAAAATGGTTCCTCATGTCTTCCCAAAAATTTGATATGGCCACAGGCATCAAGGAATGCAGCTTTGAGGCTGTCAGATGGCTGTTACGTGTGCATGAATGGCAAAATAAATCTGATCTTCCACAAAGAGGAATGTGCTGTGGTCTGTCGTTGAAGGGATGTATTCAGGGATGGAGGTAAGGATTCTAGAATTTCTGCACCCTTCTTCAACATTGTATCTCAGCACCTGCCTTTCTACTACGTGAGTTCGACCTCTCTGAAATCCATACAGCAAGAGGAAGAGTTTCACATGTGTTTCGGTCTACTTGCTGATTAATAATTCACCCACTGGATCTGGCAACTGTGAGTCAGAGGTGAGTTCTGAGCCTGTGCTGGAAGAGGGCAAGACAAGGAAAATTTGCTGTCTCCTGGTATGAGGAAGTCAGTGGTGCACTGTAAGGTTACACATACAACTCTTCTGTGCTATTTCATTCCAGAAGAAAGCCCCCCCCACCTCTGGAAAATCCTTTTAATAGATGTGATTTTGATGTGGAGCAGAAGAAAAAAAAAATCTGAGGTTGATATTTTTCAAAAATTAATCAGCAATGGGCATTGACATTTAATAAAAGGGCCTGTAGCATCCCTGGCCATAGAAGATCCTGGGAAAAAATCCAAACTGCCAATGCAATTGCTGGATAAGGCAGCCTAAGGGACCTGGAGGGCACTGCCAGAAGAAATACCCCCTTTAACTTTCAGCCACATTCATTACCAAGGAGGTGGAAGAACAGCACGATGTGCTCTGAATAAATTGTTCGATACACTTGTTTAGGTCTTGGAGTTAACTCTTATTTAGGCTGTTATACTCAATGTCTTTTCTCTTGAGAAAGGGCAGAGTAGTAAGGAAATGTATGTGTATGGCCAGCTCAGCTTTCTCTGTACTATGTTTTTGGGGGTCATGCCATTCAGGATAGGGAGGGAAATGAATTAAACCATACACCTCTCAGTTCAGATAAATCTGATTTAGACCCAGGGTTGAACATGGCAGCTCAGGAAGCATCTTGTTTAGAACTTAATGGATCCTAGCAATGGTTTGAGGGTCAGAGGTGGTATAGGTATAAATCAGAGTAAGCCCTGCAACCTTTATGGGAAATGTGCCGCTGTAGGAGCTGGGTGTTGTTCAGAACATCTTTTGGCGTGTCTGACCTTCCTTAGGACCTTGGGAATGAGAGAAAAGTGTCTGTGGGTTGGGGCTTATTGTCCCAAGTTGTTTTCCATTGCAGCTTAACTAGTCACCCTGCATCAGGTACTGCTCATATGTGAGATTTTAATGCATGGCAAGTATGATGATTTATCCTTTTTTGACTTTGAGTTGCTCTGTGAGCCTAGGTCTGAGGAGGAAAGAGGAACAATGGTCTTCTGAGATATTTCTCCAGTGGGCCCAACCTCAGGCTGTAGCTGCACCTAGAGGAACAGGAGAGAGATACGGTAGCACATGTCTCGCTGTCAAGTTTTTTTGGGCTGTTTGGTTAAAAAGCTCATCTTTTATACTGTATGAGTCACTTTGCTATTGGCACTCTAACACAGGAGAATGAAACAATCCTTCTGCAAATCTTGGGACAATTATTGGCCATCCTAAAACATGTTCATGCCTTATGTCTGAACAAAAAATCATAAATAATGTTATCCCTGTGAATCAGAGTAACCCAACTCAGGGCTTTTGCTTACAAATCATCTCATCAATTATTCAGCCAGTTCCAATTTTGGGTGACTTGCTGAAGAGAATTTGGGTCATAAATTGATATATCCTAAATTGAGTTAGTGACAGAGTGGATTATGTAAGGACTTTCACTGCAGAGCCCCAGGTTCTATCCCCTGCTGCAATAAATACTTTTTTTTTTTATGGCATATGGGATAAATCCAAGAGACTGGGAAAGCTTTGGTTTAAAATGCACTGTAGTATCGTGGTCAGAGATGCTTCCTGGGAGAGACAGGCTTGGTTCTCTGGTCTAACTCAGGCAGAAGAGAGAGCTGAAATTGATCTCCAGCCTCCCAAGAGGCAGATCCAGCTGCCAATACACAGGAAGGTGGTCATGTTCCCTCCAGGTGCTTTCTGTGAGGCACCCACCTAGGAGACAGGTTCTGGGAACATGTAAGTCTGGCAGAGGAATGCTTAGTTTGTGAAAGTGCAGTTTCAAGCATCAAGCTCCTTAGAGCCAGTGCAACGCATGTCTCCAGCAACAGAAAAGTAAGGTAATTCCCTTGTGTAACGTTAAGCATCTGTAAACTTAGTTGACCAAATGGGAAGAGTCTTGAAGATCTAAATTTGAATCCAGGTGCCTAACAGGGCAGCCCGTTACTTTAGTCTCTTTAGGAGTTTAAGATCATGTGCTTTTATGTTTACTATAATCTTTTCAGCTCTGTCCCCAGATTGCTGTTTTGAGCTAACCTCAGTACCCACAGAGGGCTCCGTGACCCATCCACCGACTGCTGAGCTTGCTATGAGACTAACTGCAACTCTGAGCCTGGTTTTCCCTCCCATCTGGCAGCAGCAATGAACTGCTGCTGACTGAATGACCACTGATTCTCTTGGAAGCAGAGCTATGTGAACAGCAACAGCCAACTCTGTCACCATTTGTGAGGATTTGTAGCTTGGGCCCTGAGACATCTGGCTGAGATATTTACTCAGTCCTGTATTGCACTCACTGAGGCTCTGCGTTCACATCTGGAGTCTAGACTGAGTGACTCTATGGGCTGGCCTTCAAGCCTCCAAACAGCTCATGTCCCCCTCGTTCTCTCACTTTGTCTTTTTATTGCTTTATTGTTTATTTATTTGCTGTAGGTGCTTCTATCTCATTTCCTCAGACATTCTTGTCACAGCCACTTGAGAGCTTCAGTGAGGAATGACAGTGACTGAAAGGGACCGGGTAAAAGCCAACAGGGTGGGCAGGGGAGAAAGGCTGTGATGTGTTCAGTCATGTGGTTATGGTAACAGGGGAGGCCTGGTACTTGATTATGCTGTTTCTTCTGAGTTCTGTGGCTGTGATTGTGGGAAATAACAGCACTCAGCTGCACACAGCTTGCATTCACCACACATGACAGGGAGCAGGGCTTTCTGTAAGCTGTTAGTGGTGGCCATGTGGCTGAGCCAGGCAGGGAGCTGAGCTGCCCACTACCCTAGGTTAGATCCTCTGAGTAAAATCTGGGTCATCATGGAGATGTTCTGCCTCAAGTTGGTTGGAGTTGGTTCCTGTTTGTTGTCCCGCTTTGAGGATGAGGAGCTGGGGGAAAAAGCCTAAAACAGGATACGGTGGTTAGTGCTCAGTAACCTAAGCACAGAGATGTGAGGTATCTAAGACACTGGCACGGGGCTTGACAGATGCATGGGAGGTCCTGTGAGAGAGACTTTGAGCATCTAAAAGTGACATCCAGGTTTAGGAAATTAATCCCTTCAGTTAGTCGTACCTCCTGTCTTTGTGCTTAGTTGTGTGTTTTGAACATGGGATGCTAAGAGCTTTTAACCCCATGCTGGTGCTGTACTTTCACGACAGGTGGACTTCTGCTTGATCTGATGCTGTCCCTAGCAGTATTGGCAGCTACTGCCTGCCCTGGAAGCAAATGTTCCCGAATGTTGCCGTCCTTACTCCCAGCCTTTCCTCATTTTTTTCCCTTGGGCCTTTAGTCCATTAGTTCGACTCGTTCCTCTGCCTGTCCCATATTCTTCTTGCAACAGTTTTCCTTTGTTTTAGATTTCCTGGTTGTCTAACAGCCCTGTCTGCCACTGCCAAAGAAATACTGCTAGGGAGTCAAGGGCTAAGTATTGCTGACAACAGTGGGGTTATGACCTGGAAACGTGGTGAAGTAACTGAATAGGATAATGGTGGAAATGTATGTAGCGCTTGAAAAGCTGGGTTCCACGGGTGTACCGGTTCCTGTAGGTAGATCTGTGTGTATTTGCATACAGATAAACCAGAATCCACATCAAGAGAATGTCGCACACTCTAGAAATTCTGGCACCAAAATGCAGTTCAATTCACCCTTTTAAGAAGAGTAAAAAGGGATTTCCGATATTCTCTGTGTGCTCAAAGTAGCCAGACACAGCATGATGGCTGTTCTAAGTAAAGGGCCTTAATCAGAGTATAAAAAAAGACCGGAATGATGTTTGAACAACATGTCCAGCTCCTGAGCATTGTCTCTGCCCTGCTATCAATGACACCCATTGTGCAATAACAACATTTGCACAGAGATATGTCCTGCTTTGCGCACGGAGAATATATTGAAGCAGCCATAGGGCTAGAAAAGTCCCCAAGGGCCTGCCTGCCAGCTGCTGGCTGATGTAGAGCTGCTGCTGCTGCTAATAGGGTACATGTGCTGGCTTTGAGCTGAACTAGGCAATCTGGGGCACAGTCAGATGTGCTCAACAAGGATCAAGTTCAAACCTGTTTAAGAAGTTAGTTCCCGTCAGTGGTGATTTAAGCTAAGTAGTTTTGCTGTGTATTGGAAAGGACGAAGAATGCTCAGTCAGCTACTTCATCTTGGCTGTCACAGTGGTGATTTCAACACAGCCAGGGGAGTCAGAAAGACAACAAACAGCCGAGATCTGTAACATCCTAAATCAGGCCGACACAAGCTGCTAAAGGTGTGTTTCCATTAGGTGTTTGGCTGCTTGTATGTAGCAGAATTATGCTACACACTTCACTCTCTCTTTCCAAGTAGTTAAAATCAAGGAGTGCCCAGACTTCTTTGAAGATGCAGACCATCGTTCCACACTGGAAACGGCTGTTGCTGATTGCAGGCTGCTGATCCAGTCAGGAGCTAAACTGCTGCAGGCAAAATGTCAGTGTGAGTGAGCCTAGAAAACACAGATTTTGCTGTAAAGATTGATGTACCATTATCGGAGAGCAAATGTAAATTCCCCCACTCTACTAAATGCTCTCACAGGAGAGGAAATTAAAAAAAGATCACTGCAAGATTCAAGAAACATAAATATGCCAATAATTAGGCAAAAGAGCATTGTCTATGACATCTGAGTCAATGTCACCCAAATTTATCATCATCTGCATTCCTTCTTGGAACATTCTACATGTGCTAAGCAGGATATACTTTTGTGTGACTAGTGTTTCACACTACCCAGTATCACAGAGATTGGCTATATTGTTTTCCAGGCTTGGGAGCCAGAGTTGGCCTTGTATCAGAACAGTCGTATTGTGAAGCTGCTGAGCAGAGCTCCTCTGTATATCCCCAAAATTATTCCATTCCTTCATCAGAAGAGGTTGCATTGCACAGCAGGAAGCACAACTAAAGATCTTCCTAGTGATTATTGCCTCCTTGAAGTATTAATGCCACATTCATTCTGACAGAGAAACTGGGTTCTGGAGCGGCAGTTCAGCTGTAACTATTCAGCTTCTTCCTGAGAGAGGCAGCTTCATGCGGATCCGCAGAAGTATTTAAGCCCTAGGTAGGCCCCTGAGCTGTGTGTAAAGCCCAGTACTGGGATTTGTGCTGGTTCTGTCAACAGGAGCTTAGATAGAACAGAGAAGGGAAGGGAAGGGTAGAAAAGGGAAATTAAGTACCTTTCTGGACAAACTACAGTTGAAACAAAGAGGACTTCTTTCTGGAATAAATTGCTTGGTCTGCTACGGGATCCCTTCATAGTGAAATGGCAGGTGAAGAAATACAAGGCAAATGGTTTAAATCCTGTTATCCTGGCAAGGATCCCACTGACCACAATAATATTTTAACTTTGCATGGATTAAGAGAACAGCGGGATCTGAACAGCTGGTCACTTAGTTGGGCTGTTGGTATTTCTAAACCTATAATAAGGTAGTGCTGAATGTAAATATCTTATAATCTGAATACAGAGATCTTATAGCATCACTCAAGGCCTCTTGAAGGCAATGCATACAACATACGAATAGAAGCTGTAATCTGTAATACCACAAATCCTTTAGGAGGATTATCTCTGTTATCTCATCTGACATCAGAGAATTACATGTAATACAGACACATAAATGGCTTAGTCACAGAAAGATCCTTTAGAACAAGGTAGCAGAGAGGAAGTTTTGTTTGTTTCTAGGCCAGTGAGAAGAGGGAAAGCTCTGCAAATGACAAGTGGATCGGAGCTGAAGTCCTAATTGGGCTTACTGCAGATCTTGCTCACTTGGGAGAATTGGCCGAGTCTCCCCACTGTCTTGATTTGCATGGAGTCATTTACAGCCACTCAAAGGGTGGATGCCACATGTTCTCATGCCTCCATTTCTCTTTAACTAGCTTCAGCCAGTCTGCACAAGTGTCAGGAGCTATGGAAAGTGTAAAATAACCAGTGATCAAACCCCATAGCTCCACATTGGTCAAATAAAAGCCCTAGATTTGAATAACTCGAGCTCAGGATAGAATTACTTGACTTATGAGGCTCAGTTGCATAGCTAAACAGAAGATTTACTCATTGCAGTGCCAGCCTAGATTCATTTTTTGATGTTTTTTTTCCTACTGCCTTCACTTATTTTTCTTTATAGGGCCCTGCTGGTTTCTTCAAAAAGAAAACTGATAAAGTATGATGCAGTTTCCCTTCTGGCTGTGACTTTCCTTATGCCTCCTGCCTATCTTGTCTCTTTTTCCATCCAGATGAATGAAATTCTAACCAAGCCTTGTACACTTGCTCCAGTTACCTTGTTCCTCTCTCCTCCACACCTGTGTATCACCCTATTTTTCTTCTTGACTCTTTTATTAACAATAAAGGAGATCTGGTCTTCCCCTTCTTAGAAATACTTATCTATCAGCATCCCTTCCCTCTCCAGTTACCAACCAATTACTAACTCTTTTCTTCCTTTCATCTCTAATTGCATCTCTAACAGCACTGAACGTGTTGTTTATTGGCCTTTAAGCCAATGTCAGAGGTGCTGTCTTAGACCCTCTCCAGTCCAGCCTCTACACTTCTCAGTCATCTCAAACCACTCTCACAGAGCTCTCTAATGATGGTAGGACAAAAGGAAAAGAAGGGAAAGGACATGTTGGCATACCTTGTAATTTTAAATACCTATTTTGTATTCCTCTGTTTTGGGAACTGATTAAAACCCTGCTAAAATTAATGAAGTCTTTCCATTGATGTAATGATCCTAAGACCAGGACGAGCGAAATCATACACTATGTGAGTCAGGGTTCAAGCAAGAATTCCAGTATTTTCATTCATAGATGGTTCATTTCCTGTAGCTTTCACACTGTCCTTTCCACTCCACTGACCTCTGTCTGATCGCATACAATCTCCTTTATATTCCCTCTTACAGGATAAGTAGTTGGATGTGCATAGAAGAATGTTCCATTTTCTGAAAGAAGTTCTTGGATTCCCTGAAGAGATTAGTACAAAATTTTAATTAGGGGCATTGGCAGAGTTCCCAAATGCTGGTGTATTAGGCTGTGGTTTCCATTTTCATCGCCCGTTTTGGTTCCTATGCAATACATAGGATTTCTGATGAGTAGTTTAAATGATGCACGTTTTGTCCCTCCAGTTTTTGTCCATCCTGTTGATACAGATGAGTCATGATTAGCAGCAAAACCCTGCCTTTTCCTTTCCAAAGACTGGGGAGGTTGCCCAATATTGTGAGGACAATTGTCCAAAAGATTTCAGAGTTTGAAGTGACCAGTAAAATTTCCACTAAAACTCTGGAAGGCATACAGGATGCAAGAGTCATTAATTAAGCTCTAAGAACCTACAGTGCTGTGGGAACCTGGCATAAAGTACACAAGCTGAACTTTGTTTGCAACTTCCTTCTGTTTAGGAATTCATTAAAGGGCTGAAGCATTTGTGGAGGTTTCAGGACCCAGTGCTAGAATGGCTAATTGCTGGCTTGGGCTTTTGTACACAGTGCCACACATAAAAGGACTGTGATCAAAGAATGCAGGTGCTGCTGAGGGCAGTGAGAACGCAGGGATGGTGATTGCTTGCCGGATACAATATATAACGTTTCATTTAGCTGTGCTTTGCTTTGGTCCATGATAGGATTTTGGAGGAACCGCTGAATGGTTTAGACTGAAGTGATTTAATAAATGCATTGTTTAAGCAGAGCTAGAAGTTTATGCTTCTTTCATCTTCCTCCTGGTTTTCCTCCCTTCCAGCACCTGAGGGAAACATAACCACCACTGCAGATCTAACTGCAGTGGTGGTTATGATGAAGTCTTTAGTACGTTTAAGTTGGCTTTACCTTCTTCAGTATGTTAGAGTACAGTTAATTTTTGCTGGTCTTATAGTGGAGGAGAGCCAAGTTACAGGGTACAGCTTAGCTTACATATCTTCACAGTGAGAGTTAATGACGTCACGAGTGATTTTATGACTATATTTACCATACCGAAATTTTCTTCAGTTCCTGCTCTAATTGTTCTCATCTTGCTACTCTTTTCATATATATTGTTCTCATCTAATAGCAGTGAGAAGTTTATGGTGAAAGCTTTTCCTTTTTTAACAACCATCTTATTTGATTGCCCCCCCTTCCCCCCCCCCCAAAATATCATAAGCCATATGAAACAAGTGAAGCTGTGGACCCTGTTTTGGAGAGCATGCATGAGTAATTAAATAATATGCCCTTCTGTCACCATTTTTGTAGGGAGGGGGATTAAAATCTGTGTTCACAGGCTGAGAGCAGGTGTCTGTGGTGAGATCCCATGCTGTGACATGCATGCAGCACATTCTTACATGAAAAGCCCTGGCTGATGAAATGACCACAGGAAGACAACATGGAACCCTCCCGGCATGATCAGAAGAAGCTTAATTAAGCTCTGCGGTTAGTTTTAAAGTGAGTGTGTGCCTGTTTTAGAGAGGATTAGGAAAAAGGAAAACACAGCTATTTTTTAATTTATATTCTGGTCTTCCTGACATTCCTCAAGCAAACTGTCTTGCTTCTTGCGTGGTCAAATGATACAGTGACTCAGAAGTGAACACACACATCTTTACGTAGATGGGATTTACTAACTTGTCCAGTGTGGTTTGTTTCTTCATTGTGGACATTTTTTCCTTTGGCAGAAGTCAACACTGAACCCACAGTTTCTGCAGTTACTCTTGACACAGTTGTTTTAGCTGTAGTTATATGACTGAAAGCATACATAGACTACAGATGCCCTGTAATCGTGTTAGAACTTTTATTAGAGATGGTAAAAAGGGCAAGACTCAGAGAAAAGATGAATGTTTGTGCTGGAATAGTTAAGAAGAAAAAAACCACAACAATAAACCAAAACAAAACGTGGTTGTACTGATGGCAACAGTGCTTTGCCTTATGTTACTGTGCTTTTCCACTATAGAACTTCAGATGCTTTCCTGATTTACATGAAGCAACTTGAGAAGTTAAGTTCTTTACATGTGCATGACTATGACTGTTGCATTAGTGGTAATGGGGATGTTTGAAAAGAGAAGCCACATGTTCTAACAGTGCAGCGAGTCAGTGATGAAACTGGAAAGTGAAGACTAAAGTACCCATGTCCATCTTAATGCAGAGTATGTGGTGAAAAACCGTAGCTTGGCTATATGTGTATTGATGGAGTGACAAAGAAAAGCCTAAGGCTGAACACCTTTGCTTTTCTCAATAGAAGAATTTGTTCTCTCTTCCTGGTCTTGCTTTGTGGGTTTGGGCTTTTTCTTTTAACCTTAGTACAGGCTAGGTCCTTCTCAAACATGAAAGAAGGCTCTGTCTGAGAAATTCATTAGCCAAATTAGACATAAAATAATGAGGGTGTGAGAAGGAGGCAGCAAGGGATGCGGGTAGGAGGGGAAACATGGACAAGGGTAGCTAGAGACAGTTCTCTTCCAGGGTAGCTGGAAACAATGGTACAGTACCTTGACTAATGTAGAGCTAATTAAAACTGTATAGGACAAAGCACTTCTAAATATACTGTAGGGAACAATCCTTCTATGGTAAATCCATCCCCAGTGAAATTCTATTGACTTCAATGGGTTTTCTTCTGGGATTAATTTAGCCTGATATCCTAATAAGTCTTTTTTGTCTCTAATTTTTAAGGACCTTTTGTCAGAATCATAGCAAGGAACTTCAGTCTGGCTTCCAAAAGTGCTGAACACCCAAAACTCCTCCTGCAGTCTCAGGGAATTACAGGTACTCAATACCACTGCAAATTAAAGCTGAATGAACTGTTTCACGTTTGCTGTGAGTTTGCTTTCTGTACAGTGCCATTACATCTGCAAAATAACCCTAAGTCAAACTTCTAAGCCTTTTGAGGCAGAAACTTCCTATGCATAGGTACAACGCCTCACACAACACAGTGCAGAGCTTAGCAAAGGCCTCCAGGCACTAATACAGTAACATGAATAAATAAAAACAACAGTAAATTATAAATTCACAGTATCTGTATTTGCAGGGCAATGGGGAATATGCACTTGGGTATGCTATGTATAGATGAGCCTGCTTTTTTTACCTAGTTTCCAACTGACTGTGGTCTGATTTGTTGGATAAATTATATCCAGTATGTCCATAGTTTTTGAGAATTTGGAAACTTTGTCTTTTTATGACTGTGTAAAAGCCACATTGAGTCAAAAATAAATGAATGCCTTCAGCACAGAACAAGTGACTCTTCCCTTCATTCTTCAAGTGCTACAGATTGATGTACTCCTAATAAAATCTTTGTGTAGCCATTAAATTTACAGTGGAAGTTACAGTTGGCATCTTTGACGTGACCAGGACTCTCATATAAAACCACATTAGACTTGTTTTGAAAAGTTCAGGTCAAAACCAGAACATGCTTTTTGGAACGTTTTTCCTTTTACTGCACTACTATTGTAAAATTTGCTCTGCTTTGGCTTCCACTCCGTGGAAGTTGTACATAGATCTATAGATCATAGAACCTTAGAACGGTTTGGGTTGGAAGGGATGTCAAAGACTATCTACTTCCAACCCCCTGCCATGGGCACAGACACCCTCCACTAGACCAGGTTGGCCGGAGTCCCATCCAGCCTGTCCTTGGACACTGCCAGGGAGGGGGCAGCCACAGCTTCTCTGGGCAGCCTGTGCCAGGGCTCCACCACCCTCACAAGGAAGAATTCCTTCCTTATATCCAGTCTAAATCTACCTTATTTCAGTTTAAATCTGTTACTCCTTATTGTATCACTACATGCCACTGTAAAAATGATAGGTAATAATGGATACCTAGGTAATAGGTAATGATGGTCACGTCACTCCCATTTATAAGAAAGGGAGCAAGGAAAGACCCAGGGAATTACAGGCTGATGAGCCTCACCTCTGTGCCTGGGAAGATCATGGAACAGATCCTCCTGGATGACATGCTGGAGCACATGAGGAAAGAGCATGTGATCCAGGACAGCCAGCACGGTTTCACCAAGGGAAGGTCGTGCCTTACCAATCTGGTGACCTTCTATGATGGAGTGACAGCATCAGTGGATAAAGGGAAGGCAACCGATGTCATCTACCTGGACTTGTGCAAGGCCTTTGACACAGTCCCCCACCACATCCTTATCTCTAAATAGGAAAGATGTGGATTTGATGGGTGGACCATCCAGTGGATAAGAATCTGGTTAACAGACTGTAGCCAAAGGGTGGTGGTCAATGGGTCTATGTCCAGGTGGAGGCCAGTGACAAGTGGGGTCCCCCAGGGGTCTGTCTTGGGACCGGTTCTCTTTAACATCTTTATCAATGACATGGATGATGGAATTGAATACAGCCTCAGCAAGTTTGTGGATGACACCAAGCTGAGTGGTGTGGTTGACACCCTAGAAGGAAAGGAAGCCATCCAGAGGGGTCTTGACAGGCTGGAGAGATGGGCCTGGGTGAACCTAATGAGGTTCAACACTGCCAAGTGTCAGGTGTTGCACTTGGGCCAGAAGAATCCCAGACATAGATACAGACTGGGAGAAGAGCTTCTTGAGAGTAGCCCTGCTGAGAATGACTTGGGTATTCTGGTGGATGAGAAACTTAACATGAGCCAGCAGTGTGCTCTTGCAGCTCGCAAGGCTAATGGTATCCTGGGCTCCATCAGAAGAGGGGTGGCCAGCAGGGACAGGGAGGTGATTGTCCCTCTCTACTCTAGCCCATCTGGAGTATGATTAGATGATCAGAGGGCTGGAGCACCTCCCCTATGAAGAGAGGCTGGGGGGGCTGGGCTTGTTCAGCCTAGAGAAGAGAAGGCTGCGGGGGGACCTCATTGCAGCCTTCCAGTATCTGAAGGGAGCATACAAACAAGAGGGGAATCAACTTTTTAAAAGGATAGACAATGACAGGACAAGGGGGAATGGGTTAAAGCTAAAGGAAGGAAGGTTTAAATTAGATGTTATGGGGAAGTTTTTTACAGAGAGAGTGGTGAGGTGCTGGAACAGGCTGCCCAGAGAGGTAGTGGATGCCCCCTCCCTGGAGGTGTTCAAGGCCAGGTTGGATGGGGCCCTGGGCAACCTTGCATAGATCCAGGCCTGGAGGTTGGTGGCCCTTCCTGTGGCAGGGGGTTGGAGCTCTATGATCCTTGGGGTCTCTTCCAACCCAGCCCATTCTATGATTCTATGATAACGATAGTGTTTTAATAATACACTTTCTCTCGCTTAACTGGTTTTTCTCTGAGAAAAAACCCCAAACAAGCAGCTTCCCAAACACGGAAAACCCATCTTTTAAGGAGTTGTGCTCTTTTTTTTCTTTTTTTTTTTTTTTTCCTGAGGGCTGTCCCTGCAAAGAGGATTACTAGTTTACTTCTGTTACTTTAAATATCAGATCAGTTCAATTACTCTGTGTTTGGTTTTTAAAAGGGAAGCTCATGGGGGTCTTAAAGAAATCCATAATGCAACAAGGAAGGAATATAATAGACTGGCTTGGAAAAAAAAATACTATGAGGGGAAAACATAACATACAATACATTTGGTGTGAACTCTTCCCAGAAGATTGCTTGAGCCTCATAGTTCACTTACAACCAGAGTACAGTGATGCTGGGCAGCCTGCCAGCACTTGTTATTGTAGTTCTGTGTGAGCCAGTTCCCCGGTGAAGAAAGAAAAAGAAAGAGAGACTTTTCTTTGCCTTTCATAGGTGTCCCACACTCTCCTCTCTGCTCTCCCTGAGAAGCCGCCTGTTCCGTGCCTAGGTGCTGTGGTGCACGCTACGCTGTGCAGATGTCACGCTGACGGGTTCGCATGTGGCACTTTCACAGTTCAGGAGGACTGAGGCGGGGCTGTATCACCTCGCTGCACTGGAGGTTTCGGATGACAGCTCTGCCTGACAGTCTAACAGTACGGCACCCTGCGATACGCGCAGTGAGGATGAGTAACACCTTGTCCTCACAACAGAAGTATCTGGGAAGGGAAGCATTCCTAGGAGTGGTGCCAGGCCAAGTTGCGCGTCTACACTGAATTTTGCAGTCAGATGTGAGCCAGTGTAGCTTGGGATTAATACTGTCCTACCCATGCCAGCGAGGCGTCTCTGAGCTGTTCAGAGCACTGGCAGACCTCCTTCATGTCAGCCTACAAAACAGTGCACAGTCTGGCCCTGAACATAAAGCTAAAGTGAGCACAAGTAAAGGAGGCCTCCCACGTTCTTTTGTCTACGTTCTACCTGCAAATCTGTCCAAGAACATTTCAAAATCAGCAAACATGGCATGGGGTTGTTTTTATTCCCCTCCTTCCACATCCACACACCTCCTCTTCAAGCAGATATGTTGCCTTAAACCCTGAAATGAGAGCACTCTCTGGGAAGCACTTATGCTGCCTCCATCAGAAGCATGCTGGGCTCCCAAATGTGATAAGAAGCTGATAAAAATGATCTGGGCGTTAAAACAGTCTTAGTAGAAGAATGTTTAGCTAAATAGATACCATCTGTCCCTTAAAGTGAGCATGTCCTTGTGCTGCCCTGGCGTGACCACTATGAGCTGTTGCTTTTGTATCGCGGTCCATGTGTGGCTGTTGTTCCCAGGACCTGGGGCAACTCTTTATGCAGTCTGGACTTTATGAGAAACAGTTTCAGTCGCAGGGATTTTATTTATTTATAATTTTTTAAAAGGATTAAAGATTGGTAATGGAAACAATGTTTTTGCCTAATACAGACAAGCACTGGGCTGGGGCTCAGCTGAACGCTCACATCAGCCTGTACAGCCCTTTTCCTTAGGGGAGACAGAGCAGGAAGGAATCCTGAAGAGCTAAAAGCAGCATACAAATTGCCAAGAGAACTTTCATGTCAATAACAAATGGGGCAAATATTTTCCAGGAGACACGGGCAGTTAGCATGCAGCACTGACTCTGCAGTTTTTAAATGCATTTTGTTTACCTCCTCACAGACACAGTGGAGCAGAGATTGGATAGGCTGACACTGCAGACAGCTACTACACAGATACCTGGGAAAGCGGCTAAAGACTAGAATCATAGTATGAGCGAACTTTGGGACTTGCAGGGTCTGAGAGTGCAGCCTACCTAGAGCAAAATCTCGCAGAGCACCAGGGCTCCAAGCATGGGAGAACTATCGTTCTTCCCCAGAGAGAGTCAGGTAGTGACACCTGCAGTGGGATAGTCACACCATCTAGCCAATCTATGCAAATTACATTGTTATGCAAATTACATGTCGATTCTCTCTATTGTCCAAGAGAATCTGAATTTCTGCCATGGGAGAATACAGAGGTGTCAGTCTAGCTCAGGTGCCTGACTGGGATACCTAAAGGTAGACAGGACAAAGCCCCATGAAGGATGCCAGGGGTGTGAGGGCATTAATAGGCTTCAATGGTCACGATCAACCTAACTTGGGGCCTCCAATCGCACCCCTTCCCATGGACCCAAGAGCCCAGTTCCAGGTCAGAGCTGGGCATCCACTTCTGTTTGCACTGTGCTGTAGATGAAATGGGAGAAAAGAGTTCAGTTGGAAGGGACCTACAACAATCATCAAGTCCAACTGCCTGATCGCTTCAGGGCTGACGAAAAGTTAAAGCGTATTAATTAGAGTGTGGTCCAAATGCCTCTTCAACACTGACTGGCACATGGGGCATAGACCACATCTCTAGTAAGCCTGTTCCAGGGTTTGAGCACCCTCCAGTAAAGAAATGTTTCCTCATGTCAAGTCCCTGGGATCCTTGCACTGGATCCCAGGGAGGAGCAATCCGCACCTTCCTCTCCACTTTCCCTTCTCAGGAAGCTGGAGACAGCAAGGAGGTTGCCCTTCAGCCTCCTTCTCTCCAAGCTAAACAAACCCAGTGTCCCCAGCTGCTCCTCAGAGGACATGCCTTCCAGCCCCTTTGACAGTTTTGGTGTTCTCCTCTGCGCACATTCAAGGACATTTATGTCCTTTTGAAACTGTGGGGCACAAGTGATGGGTTTGCATGTCCGTACCATGTTCCACCACAGTACAGGAATGCATTTCATACAGCTACAGCAACTTCTTTCAGGATGTGCTACTTAAGCATCCATTTGCCTTGTCAGACCCTTTGCAAAGAGGTCAGAAAATGTACTGGCTGCTAGTTTGTAATTCAGAGTGTAATTCAAATGGTAGATTTTAGATTACAAACTCCATGCATTTGAAATCCTTGATCCTTAAAGACTGTTTTCTTCCTAAAAGCCCTCTGGACAGATGTCACTCCTGGGAAGGGAATTTATCTCTAGCCATGCTCTGCTTGCTGATGCATCTGATCCATGTTTGGACACACACAGGTGCCTGTTGTCTCTTCGCATTGAGCTTGCATCAAGATTTTGCTCCAGTGGCTCTGGATGCATTCAAGGATATTCACATCCTTTTGAAATTCTGGGGCCTAGAACTGCAAACCGTACTCAAGGTGACACTGCACCAATGTTGGGAAACGGTTGTGCCTGTCTCTAGTGCAGCTGTTACTGGTGCCTTTTCCTGGATGGATTTTGGATCTATAATGTAAGTGGCTTGTTTTCTGGGTTGCTCTCTCAGACATATACTGTAATTTTTTTTCTACTCTTGTCTTTGATCCAGTCTCTTTTAAACCTGACTGGAGCCCCCTGGAAGGTCCCTGGATTGCTGCTTCTTGGCAAGGCAAAGGCTTCTCACCATCTTGTTGCAGTGTGAGCTGAAACTCAAAGGAGGAAGGCAAGAGTCAACTATTTGCGTGTAGAATTATAGAATTGCTTATGTTGGGAAGGACCTTTAGGATTACCATGTCTACACCTCTTTCAAATACCTCCGGTGACTGTGACGCTATCACTTCCCTGGGCAGCCTATTCCAATACTTGACAACGCTTTCAGTGAAGAATTTTTTCCTAATACCCAATTTTCCTAATATTCAAACTCCTCTGGCACAACTTGAGGTCATTACTTCTTGTCCTATCGCTTGTTATTAGGGAGAAAAGACCAACACCCACGTGGCTATAACCTCCTTTCAGGTAGTTGTAGAGAGCAATAATGTTTCCCCTCAGCCTCCTTTTCCCTAGACTAAACAATCCCAGTTCCCTCAGCTGCTTCTCGTAAGACTTGCACTCCAGACCCTTCACCAGCTTCACTGTCCTTGGCACACACTCCAGAACCTCAGTGTAGTAGTGAGCAGCCTAAAACTGTGCACAGTACTTGAGGTGCAGTCTCACCAGTGCTGAGTACAGGGGGACAATCACCTCCCTAGTCCCGCTGGCCACTCTGTTTCTGATAGAAGCCAGGATGCTGTTGGCTGCCTTGGCCACCTGGCACACCACTGGCTCATATTTAGCTGGCTGTCATCCAACACCCCCAGGTCATTTCCACCAGGCAGGTTTCCAGCCACTCCTCCCCAGGACAGTGGTGCTACATGGGGTGGTTGCGACCCAAATGCAGGACCCAGCAGTGAGCCTCCCTGAACCTCATACAATCAGCCTCAGCCCATTGATCCAGCCTGTCAGATCCCTCTGTACAGCCTTCCTACCCTCAGGCAGATCAAACCTCTCATCAAATTTCATGCCATCTGCAAACTTACTGAGGGTGCACTCGATCCACTCATTCAGATCATTGATGAAGATATTAAAGAGAACTGGGCCCAACACTGTGGCCTGGTGAACACTGCTTGTGACCAGCCACCAGCTGGATTTAACTCCTTTAACCACAGCTCTTTGGGCCCTGACATACAGCCAGTTTTTTACCCAGCAAACCGTATGCCTGTCTAAGCCATGAGCAGCCAGTTTCTCCAATAGAATGCTGTGGGAAACTATGTCAAAGGCTTTACTAAAGTCTGGGTAGACAACATCGACAACCTTCCCCTCATCCAGTAAGCAGGTCACCTTGTCATAGACGGAGATCAGGTTGGTCGAGCAGAACTTGCCTTTCATAAACCTGTGCTGACTGGGCCTGACCACCTGGTTGTCCTGGTGACCCTCAAGACGATCTGCTCCATAACCTTCCCCAGCACTGAGGTCAGACTGTCAGACTGTCGCCGAAGGAAGAGAGCTCAGGCAAGGGAGACCCGGCGGTGGAGCCCTCTGAAAAGCGGCAACCCCCGAGCATTGATCCTCGAGGGCAAATAAAAGAAGGAGAGGAGAAAAGGAGAGACCCCGCGACGCACCCGGCGGCAGCCATTGCCTCTCGCGGTGACTGCACGTCGGCGTGACTCCTCGGGGGCGGAGCTTAGCGCGGCAGCGGCAATCCGACTCCCTACAAGAGGCGCCTCTGGGAGCGCCAGCGACCAGGAGCGCGGCGACCAGGACGGGCAAACAGGGCGTGGCGCGTCAGAAGGGCGTGGCGCGGCAGTTAGCGCAGCAGTTCGCGCAGGCAGGGCAAGCAGGCAGGGTGAGCCTTCCCTCCTAGCTCAGAGGGGAAATTGAGCGCACCAGCTCAGAGTACACAGGTTGAGCCAAGGACTCCCTGTTTCTTGTGTTCAGACATTTGGACCATGGTGTCCACCAGGCGGAGACGTTCCCCCTACAAATCTGGGGCAACCCCAATGAGGGATGTGCCTAAGGACACCTCGGTCCAGGTCACTGGCTGCAGGGAATGTTTGAGTCTGCTGCTGCCAAGCGAAAGTGGCAAGGGCCTCACCTGTGTGAGGTGTGAGCAGGTGGATGACCTCCTCTGCTTAGTTGCCAATCTTGAGGATGAGCTTGAAAGGCTGAAAGCCATTCGGCAAAGGGAGCTCAGCCTTGTTGTGGAGCTTAGGGAGGAGATAGATAGACTACGGACCATCAGAGAATGCGAGCGGGAGATAGACTGGTGGAGCAACTCTCTGCGAGAAAGGCGCAGAGATTGCACTTCCCAGACTAAGGGAGTATTGGGAGAAATGGCCCCTCTCTCTCACCATAGTCCAGCAGGGAGAGACAGCTTGAGAGGAGAGGAGGAATGGCAGCAGGTCTCAGCCCGGCGTTGCAGGCGACCCCCATCCCGACCTACCTCGGTTCCCCTAGTCCCTCTCTGTAACAGGTATGAAGCCCTGAAACCAGAGGGAGATGTGAGCGATGATGACATGGGAGCGCTGCCGTCAAGCTTGCCCAAGGTAAGGCAGACGGCTCCACGTTTGAAGACTGCTTCCTCCAGGAAAGAAAGGAGGGTGATAGTTGTGGGCGACTCTCTTCTGAGAGGAACAGAGGGCCCAATATGTCGGCCTGACCCTACCCATAGGGAGGTGTGTTGCCTTCCCGGGGCACGGATCAGGGATATTTCTAGAAAACTCCTCAGCCTTATCCGCCCCTCCGATTACTACCCTTTATTGGTAGTTCAGACTGGCAGTGATGGGTTTGCTGATAGAAGCCTGAGGATTATAAAAAGTGATTTTAGGAGGCTGGGGAAGTTAGTCGATGGAGCGGGCATACAAGTTGTGTTTGCCAGTATTCCTTTGGTGGCAGGGGCAAACACTGAGATAAGCAGAAAAGGCCATCTTATAAATGCATGGCTGAGAGGCTGGTGCAAACACAAAAATTTCGGATTCTTTGATCATGGGGCAGTCTACTCGGCACCTGGCCTGAGGGCAGCTGATGGGAATTGCCTGTCTCCGAAAGGAAAACGGATACTTGCCCAGGAGCTGGCAGGACTTGTAGAAAGGGCTTTAAACTAGATAGGAAGGGGGAAGGGGATAAAGCCAGGTCTGCTAGAGATCGGCCTGGGGAAGTGGTATTGGGATTAGGAGAGAGGCAAGGGGCTCAGCTGAGGTGCGTCTACACTAACGCACGCAGCATGGGCAACAAGCAAGAAGAGTTGGAAGCCATAATGCGGCAGGCAAACTATGACCTGGTTGCCATAACAGAAACATGGTGGGATTGCTCCCATGACTGGAGTGCTGCAATGGATGGCTACAAACTCTTCAGGAGAGACAGGCAAGGAAGGAGGGGTGGTGGTGTGGCTCTATACGTTAGGGAATCCTTTTCTGCCACTGAGATTGTGACTAGGGATGATAACATTGAATCCCTATGGGTAAAGATCAGAGGAAGGGCTGACAAGGCAGACATCCTGGTGGGCGTCTGTTATAGACCGCCAAACCAGGATGAAGAGACAGATGAGGTGTTCTACAAGCAGCTGGCACGAGCTGCACGGTCATCAGCCCTTGTGCTCATGGGGGACTTCAACTTCCCTGACATATGCTGGGAGTACAGCACAGCACAGAAGAAGCAGTCTAGGAGGTTTTTGGAGTGCACAGAGGATGCATTCCTGATGCAGCTGGTCAGAGAGCCCACAAGAGGAACTGCCCCGCTAGACCTACTGTTCGTGAACAGGGAAGGTCTGGTAGGAGATGTGAAGGTTGGGGGCTGCCTTGGACAGAGTGACCATGAAATGATACATTTCTCAATTTATGGTGGAGCTTGGAGGGGGAATAGTAAAACTGCTACCTTGGACTTTCAGAGGGCAGACTTTGATTTGTTCAAGAGACTGGTAGGGGGAGTCCCTTGGCATTCAGTCTTAGCGAACAAAGGGGTACAAGAGAGCTGGTTGCTCTTCAAGAAGGAAGTCTTAAGGGCGCAGGAGCAGGCGGTCCCCCTGAGCCACAAAATGAGCCGGCGGGGAAGAAGACCAGCGTGGATGAATAGGGAGTTACTCTTGAGGCTCCGTGAGAAAAAGAGAATCTACCGCCTGTGGAAGGAGGGACGGGTAACTGAGAATGAATTCAAGGAAGTTGTCAGGATGTGTAGAGGTGAAATCAGAAAGGCAAAAGCCCAGCTTGAATTTAACCTGGCCGCTGGGGTGAAAAAGAATAATAAACTCTTTTATAAGTACATTAACAGTAAGAGGAGGACAAAGGAGAATATCCACTCTTTACTGGATGAGGCTGGGAATGTGATCACTGAGGATAAGGAAAAGGCGGAGGTTCTGAATGCCTTCTTTACGTCTGTCTTTAAAGGTCAAACAGATCCTCAGGGTACCCCTCTCTCTGACCTGGTAGTCTCAGCTGGGGAGCATGCTAACTCCCCTGTGATTCTGGAAGAAACAGTCAGAGACTTCCTACTCCAACTGGACTGCCACAAGTCCATGGGGCCGGATGAGATCCACCCGAGAGTGCTGAGGGAACTGGCAGAGGTGGTAGCCGAGCCGCTTTCCATTATCTATCAGTCCTCCTTGCTGACTGGTGAGGTCCCAGAAGACTGGAGGCTTGCCAATGTGACTCCCATTTACAAGAAAGGTTGTAAGGAGGATCTGGGGAACTACAGGCCTGTTAGCCTGACCTCGGTTCCAGGGAAGGTTATGGAACAGATAGTCTTGAGGGAGATCATGCGGTATGTGCGGGATGGCCGGGGGATCAGGCCTAGCCAGCATGGGTTCATGAAGGGCAGGTCCTGTTTGACCAACCTGATCTCCTTCTATGATCTAGTGACCCATCTGCTGGATGAGGGAAAGGCTGTTGATGTGGTCTACCTAGACTTCAGCAAAGCCTTTGACACTGTCTCCCACAGTATTCTCCTGCAGAAGCTGGCAGCCCGTGGCTTGGATGGGTACACCCTCGGCTGGGTAAGGAGCTGGCTGGAGGGCCGGTCTCAGAGAGTGGTAGTAAATGGAGTTAAATCCAGCTGGCGACCGGTCACGAGTGGTGTTCCCCAGGGGTCGGTGCTGGGGCCTGTCCTCTTCAATATCTTTATTGATGACCTAGACGAGGGCATTGAGTGCACCCTCAGTAAGTTTGCAGATGACACTAAATTGGCTGGGAGTGTGGATCTGCCTGGGGGTAGCGAGGCCCTACAGAGGGATCTGGACAGGCTGGAGAGCTGGGCTGAAGCCAATGGCATGAGGTTCAACAAGAGCAAATGCCGAGTCCTGCACTTTGGCCACAACAACCCCAGGCAGCGCTATAGGCTTGGGGCGGAGTGGCTGGAGGACTGTGTGGAGGAAATGGACCTGGGGGTACTGATTGATGCACGGCTGAACATGAGCCGACAGTGTGCGCGGGTGGCCAAGAAGGCCAACGGCATCCTGGCTTGCATCAAAAATAGTGTTACTAGTAGGAGCAGGGAGGTAATTGTCCCCCTGTACTCAGCACTTGTGAGGCCGCATCTCGAGTACTGTGTTCAGTTTTGGGCCCCTCACTACAGGAAAGACATTGAGGCTCTGGAACGTGTTCAGAGGAGGGCTACTAAGCTGGTGAGGGGTCTGGAACACAGGCCTTACGAGGAGCGTCTGAGGAAGCTGGGATTGTTCAGCCTGGAGAAGAGGAGGCTTAGGGGAGACCTTATAGCTCTCTATAACTTCCTGAAGGGAGGTTGTAGTGAGCTGGGGGTCGGCCTCTTCTCCCGTGTAGGCAGTGACAGAACTAGAGGGAATGGTAGCAAGCTGCGCCAGGGGAGATTCAGGCTCGACATTAGGAAGCACTACTTCTCAGAAAGGGTAGTCAGGCACTGGAATGCACTGCCCAGGGAGGTGGTGGAGTCACCAACCCTGGGGGTGTTCAAGGAAAGACTGGATGTTGTATTGAGGGATATGGTTTAGTGGGAGCTAGTAGTAATAGGTGAATGGTTGGACTGGATGATCTTCTAGGTCTTTTCCAACCTTGATAAGTCTGTGATTCTGTGACCTGTAGTTATTTATGAACTAGAGGGTCCTCATATTTCCTGCATAGTTACTGTGGTCTGTGAGTGATCCAACTGAGGGAGCGGGCAGGTGCCATGATTTCAGTGCTCTGAAACTCTGCACCAGCAGTGTCCTTGAGTACAGAGATATATCAGAAGGAGTGATACTTGTACAGGACTTGTGCAGGGCAGTGCTTTTAGTCAAAAATCTCACATGATGCCTCACCTTCACAGCTGCTGTGGGAGTTAGCAGTGGCACTTCTCAGACCAAAATTCAGCCCAATTACATTAACAGCAGAGACCAAACAGTAGATGCAAGAGTTGCAGAGGTTATAAATGTGTACTTCTCATGCTTTTTAAGTGCGCTGCAGGATGGAAAAGATATTCTGTAGCTCTAAAGCAAAGGTTATTTCTGGAGAAAGGAACACAAGAAGGAAATTCAGCATTGAAGTTGTTGGGATATTTGTTTGGTTTGATTTTTCCCTTCCATCCTCAAGACAGAGGATGAGGTGTGCAAATAGCTTGGGGAAAGCTTTGAAAGACAGTGGCTGCTGATTTGCACACAAAGGGGTGTAATGGTTACAAAAGTGGGTCCTTGTAAGCAGTTTCAGTTCTTGGGCTACAACTGTAAAAAGGCCAGAAAGGCTCTCATGAGGGGAGATGCCTGTGGAAGTGACATCACTTAAATCAGTTTGGGTGACTGCAGTGTAGTACTAAAGGGCTGTGCTTTAGAAAGCACATGCATAGCAGTGATGTTACTCAGAGCAGTAGTTGCTACGCTATCTTTTGATTAAAACTCAAAACCCCAGGCATTGGGGTGAGGTGCAGAAGCTGAACCCCGCCAGCCAATTGACTGTTCATACAAGAAACCCTTTGAGTGTTCACAACTACAGTCAGAGGACAGGCAGATAAGAGGTAAAATTCAGTTCAGTTATTTGAAGTTTTCAGGATCAGACCCTAGTGAGCACATTTCATTCTGACATGGAAGGGTGAAATGAAAGTTCTCTTTGATGGGTGTTTCGGCTCAGCCTTTATGAGCTGGTTAGAAGGGCTGATCTTAGGACCTGGTCTATTTTCATTGCATGTGTTACGCAGATTTCCTTAAAAAGGAATCTTGTGCCTTAGCTAGGAAGATAAATAATGAGAAAACATCTGCTATTTAAGTTCTGGACTGACCTATAAATCTTAATGACGTACGCAATCCCAGAAGCAGAAATCAACTACAGATTGCAAAATTCTCTCACTCCCTCTCTTTGGTTTTCCTTTTATACTGTTTGTTGGTTGGGGGTGGGATGTTGTAACTATTTTGTTGTTGTTCCTTAAATTCCTGGTAATTTGGAAGCCCAAGTGGTTGGGGTTTTTTTGTTTTGTTTTGTGTTTTCTCCCTCGCTGTTTCACTATAACTGATAGGAGCTGCTAAGAGGAGGGCATGGCAACCATAATAACACAAAAGGGATGGAACAGACAGCCCCTACAAGGAGCTGACAGGCAGAGAATAATGACAGAGTAGAGGGCGGATAACTAATAGTTTGTATGATTTACTCTCAAGAAGCTCTGGAGGGTGGGATGCTTCCTTGCCTGTTTATTTCAACCTCATATGCTGAAGAAACGGGTTTGCTTAGCTGCTTTAATCCTATCACTGTATTTTCTCCCACCAAGAGATGGGAATGTGCTTCTCTCTTCAGTGCTTCCCTGTGGCCTGCCTCCCAGACAGGATTGCTGTTAAAGAGTAACAAGAGGTTTCTCTCTCCTTTTGCATTTAGAGCTGCAACGGAAGGGGCTCAGCAAACATTTAAAACAACTGTATCTGTGGTGACCATAAGAATAGAGAGGCTAGAATTCAAAATGCTATGGAGAACGTCAGGTTCAATATTCAGAGAAGGATGTTAGCGTGGGGCAGGGCTCACCCACAACACGAGTGAAGATAAGGAAACTCTCGTTTTGAATTTGCCTGAGACGCTGAATAGAATCGGAGGGCCTCTCACACAGCAAGTCATTCTGTTATCTGTTTGGTTATTGCAAGGTCAGGCTAATTTTATTCCCCATTTCACGTTGCTTTAATCTCAACATTGGGAGAGGTTATGTTGGGGTAAAAGTCTCAGGGGACTGTGAGCAGCATATGGACCATTTCTCCTGATAAATCATAGAACCATCCCCCTGCAAGTGGGCAGGGATGGAGCAATCCTTCTCCTGAAGCTGTTAAGAGATCCTTGTATCTCACAAGTAGTATCCTTGGTCTGTAATTTTGCAGACAGGTCTGTGGGTAAGATGCCTATGGAAATCATTCATTTCCCTGTCCCAGACTGGGGGAATGAGTCCCCCAGATTGAGAGACGAGTAAGCTGGGCTGGAAACACAACCATCTTCTGGGAGCGTTGCTCCCAAGGAAGAAGTTACCCTTCTGTGAGTTACACTCGAGGGGCATGAGGGCAGTGCTGGGGTGGCTGGGTTGACACAATTGAGGCACACAAGCAGACTAAAAATAAGATAGTGTTCTATGGTTGAAACAGCAATTCAAGGAGAGAGAGCTAAAATTAAACACATGGTGAGACTCTGTTTTGTTGTTTCCTGTGCCCTGAATACCATCTGCTTGAAAATCAGGTGAATCCAAGTGTTATTCTGAAGGGCTGTCCTTACTAGATTGAGATTTTCTTACAGTGGAGCAAAGAATTTTGACTAAAAGAAGAAATAAATGGGAGCCTAATAAGTAAATGCAGAAGAGACAGCGAACTGATCAGTGATCAGAAGAGGGTGAATGGGTTTGACTGACATCTGGAGTAAAGCAGTGCTGTGCTCTTTCAATTACAGGTTTAAGACTGCCACAATTGACAGATTAAAGGTGTTCAACCTAATCCAAAATTATACTTTCCCCCGTCAAATTGACCATTGTGTCAGCTGCAATTTGTTCAGATACGTCACCTACGGTGACTGATTGGGCTGATTCTTGCACACTCTCTGACAAGGTCCCTGTTTTGTGTTCACTCCTTACTCTTGCTATTTCCCTTGTCAGGCAGATACTCTAGAGGCATTTCCATTATCTCCCATGTAGCTGTACCTCAGAAATGTACTGGACTGGAAAGAAAAATCCTCAGGCCAATTATTCTGACATAAACTCTACTTATCAGAAAGCACTAGAATATGAAGTGTAAGTTAAAATAGCTCAAAAATAGGACACATACATACACACACATACACACCCCGGGCAGACACCTCAGTAGCGCTGTGCTCAGAGTCTCTGCCGTGACTGAGAGTGGATGAGCACTTTTAAATAAGAAGCAACCCAAACACTGCCTCAACATCCAGATTGAGACAGTCTGCCTGAGAATGGAAGTGCTTTAATTTAAACCAAAGCCAGCAAGTTGTTTGCATAGATCTGCCCTTTATTTTCCCTGCGAGGAGCAGAAGTGGCATGCTGCTTGGAGAGCGGTTACCCTGCAACCTTCCCAACCATGAAAAAAAGAAAAAAGAAAACCCAAACAATATTTTCTGTTTTCTGAGAACTGTGCTGGTGCTGATGCTCTCTGGGTGAGGAGGGAAGGAATCAGGGAGGAGTTGTGTTCCTTTCACAGAATCACAGAATCACAAGGTTGAAAAAGACATTTAAGATCGAGTCCAACCATTCCCGTCCTAAGCTAAACCATATCCCTAAGTACCTCATCTACTCTTTTTTTAAACACATCCAGGGATGGTGACTCAACCCCCTCCCTGGGCAGCCTATTCCAGGCTCTGACAACTCTTTCAGTGAAGAGCTTTTTCCTAACATCTAATCTGACGCTGCCCTGGCACAGCTTCATGCCATTCCCCCTTGTCCTATCTCCTGCCACCTGGCTGAAGAGACCATGACCCATCTCTCTACAACCTCCTTTCAGGTAACTGTAGGCAGTCATAAGGTCTCCCCTCAGCCTCCTCTTTTCAAGACTAAACATCCCCAGCTCCCTCAGCTGCTCCTCATATGATTTGCCCTCCTCCTCTTTCGGAGAGCTCTTAGTGATGTACCCTAACTTTCCTCAAGAGTATGGGCAGCAACATGTGAACAGTGTGGGGGGTGGGGGTGGGGGTGGTGGCAGGGTGCAGCCTGACATGGACCTGCAGCAGTGCCACCAGAATGGTCAAGCTCATGGCAATGCAATTCTGTTGCTGTACTTTTTGAAGTTATCCATGGACATAAGCATGAAATATTTTTTATCAGGTTAGAAGCCCATGAAAATGCCCAGTGTTACCTGTCTCTGAAATCCACCTGCCAGTTTCTCACACAGCCATTAGCGGGGTTCTCAGGCAATGCAACCTACAACATTTAAGAAAGATACTACAGACAGAATAAACATTGCTTGCCTACCCACCAAAAAAGGTCTGCACTGAAGCCGCAGGGAGGTTTTTCCCCTCAGCTTGCCACAGCAGCACCGAGTGGGATGCATGCACAGGTTTCGGGCCTCCTGCAGGACACGGCAGGCTACCGAGGCTTGTGAAGCAGGACAGGAGGGACCAAGTGTGGTGCTGCCTCTTATCAGTGCTAGGAAATCCTTCACTTTACAGTCCAGAGACTCACATAGTTAAAATACTTTTATTCTACAGGGCATTTTCAGAATGTTTATCATCCTGTTGACATTTTGCCCAAATCGTTACATATCCCTTGAAGGACCCGACGTGAAGTTGCTGGACTTTGGTTTGTAATTAAGTTTTGAATTACAGAAAATGTGGGAAAAAAATGTATGCTTTCTGTCATGCTTTTTACAGAATCACCGAATCACAAGGTTGGAAAAGACCTTCAAGATCATGAAGTCCAACCATTCTCATCCTAAACTAAATCATATCCCTAAGTACTTCATCTACCCTTTTTTTGAACACATCCAGGGAAGGTGACTCAACCCCCTCCCTAGTCAGCCTGTTCCAGGCCCTGACAACTCTTTCAGTAAAAAATTTTTTCCTAAAGTCCAATCTAAACCTGCCCTGGCACAGATTCATGCCATTCATGTGTTAGACACATTCTAACACCTCGGAGAGTTAGTGGAGTTGCTTGAACTTCAGCACACAGCCATGCCTTTGGATTTTCCGAGTAGGTACAGTTACCAAGAGAGACACGAAACGTCAAACAAAAGCCCAGCAGTACCCAGTACTGCCTATCCATCTAACAGCTTCATTTGCTTCCATGAGGTCTTGAGTACATGCCTCATACATCTCCCTCGCTATTTGTGTACAAACAGCAGAATTTGCTTTTAATCACTGATTTTCCAGCTTTCCATAGCCATGGCTTACATGGAGGTAGGTAAGGTGAGAACCATTCTCTCTGGACATGCTCGCAACACTCAGGCACAAGCAGGCTGAGCAGACACTCTTTGTTAAGATACATAGAATCATAGAATCACAGAATAGCCTGGGTTGGAAGGGACCCCAAAGATCATAGAGCTCCAACCCCCCCTGCCACAGGCAGGGCCACCAACCTCAGGCCTGGATCTACACAAGGTTGCCCAGAGCCCCATCTAACCTGGCCTTGAACACTTCCAGGGATGGGGCATCCACCACCTCTCTGGTCAGCCTGTTCCAGCACCTCACCAATCTCTCTGTAAAAAACTTCCCCCTAATATCTAATCTAAACCTTCCTTCCTTTAGCTTCAATCCATTCCCCCTTGTCCTGCCATTGTCTACCCTTTTAAAAAGCTGAATCTCCTCCTGTTTATATGCTCCCTTCAGGTACTGGAAGGCTACAGTGAGGTCCCCCCCTCATCATACATGATCACACGAAACTCAGCCTGTGAGGAGAAGCCTTGGAGCAGCTAGAGCCCTTGTGTGTTTGTTGACTGCAAAATCAAAAGGTGCCACTGGAACCATTTACGTGACACAGGGTTGAGTTTTCATGGAGATGAGTAGTAGCCCTCATTCCTGCTTTAATCTGGAGGTAAGAGATTTTTTATAAGAAACTAAACTGTGAAACACAGGAGGGCAGAAACAAAGAGGGACCACAAAGGTAAGCTGGTTGAGTGAGGAGCAGTTTGAAGCAGGGAAGGAAAATCATCAGAGATTCAGTGGGAGGGGGAAGCAGAAAGCCATCATTGGCTTGAGAAGACCTGAAGCCCCCATGCGAAGAGGCAGAGAGGGGGAAGGCAGTGCATCAACAGGGCTAAGGATCAGCCTGTTCTAAGGAGACACAGAGGTTAAGAGGTCTCTGCTTGATTGACAGCACCTTGGCCAGCAGAGACACACAAGGTGACTGCCCTGTGGATACCGAGCATATGAATGCTTAGCCTAATAATGTTTGTCCTGGCCCACTGCTGTGTGTGTTAGCAATAAATAAGACTGGTTTTATATGTATACAATCCTGCTTTTGGGCCTCTATGCTAGTAAATGATGCCCAAAACATCAAGGGTTACATTTAACACAGTCTCCTGTATTGTGCAGGCTGCAGTACTGGCCTCAATTAATTCCTGCTTGAATTAGAGCATATCTGGTTGGGGGTAAAAAAATAAACAAAAAAGCATTCCTCTTGATTGAAAAGTTTTCCAATGATGTATACTCTATTGTAGCCCTTGGGAAATAATTACAGTGTTTCATTATCCTCCATGTTAAAAATCTGCGTGGCAGTTTTATTCTGAATTTGACTGGTTTCAACTTCCAGCCACAGGATGTTGTTGTACATCCACTGCACTGAAAGGCCGACACGTTATCAGGCTTCTGCCCCCCTTTTTTTCACGGTGATTAAATAAGACTTTGGCCTTCTCTTTGACATGCTAACCACACTCTCACCTTCAGGCCTGTACACTCATCATGTGCCCAGAGCCCATCCGTCCCCTGAGTGGGTATTTCTGAACACTCCTGGGTGCTTCGACACCCAGGAACAGGCGCGGTACTGCAGACATCATGCCAATGTCAAACACACAGGAGACCCACAAGTGGCAAGAGAACCAGTATTTCCTGCTAATGTAACTGAGCACTGCAATGGCAGACACATCACCTTGAGATGCCACCTACCAGCCCCTGGGCAGTGACTGCTGGGGTGCCATGTGCTCCCCTTCAGTGCAGGAATTCTCTGTCAACAGATTGTTGTGGTTTAACCTGGCAGGTAGCTAAAACTGTCACACAGCTTAACTCTCTCTACCCCAGTGGACAGGGGAGAGAATCGAAAAGGAAAAGGTAAAACTTGTGGGCTGGGTTAAAGACAGCTTAGTAGGACAAAAATGGAAGACAATAATCATCATCATCATCAATGTACAGACCAAGTAATGCACAGCACAATAGCTCACCAACTGGCACCGATGCTCAGCTAGTTCCTGAGCCATACGGCCCTCTGGCCAACCCCCAGTTATATAGTGAGCATGGTGTCATATGGTATGGAATATCCCTTTGGTCGGTTTGGGTCACCTGTCCTGGCTGTGTCCCCTCCCAGCCTCTTGGGTGTCCCACTGCCTTCTCCTTGGCAGGCCAGTATGAGAAGCTGGGAAGTCCTTGACTGCTTGGCAACAATGAAAATATCGTTGTGTTACCAACATGATTCCATCCTAGATCTAGAACACGGAACACAGCACTATACTAGCTGCTAGGAAGAAAATTAACTCTATCCCTGATGAAACCAGGACACAGATAGAAGCCTGTATCATCATGCATGTCATTCGCTTGTGCCTGATTTAGCAAGTGCTCCAGGCCAGTGATCTGTGATCTTTATTGGTCCCACCGACTCTTATTGTCAGGGTAGACTTAGTCTGTACTGCAGTTATGTTTCCATCTGTGCCACTGATAAAAGCGTTTGAGAGCAGAAAGGCAAAAATTAATTTGTAGGGCAGTTTGACAAGTCTCACCTCCTTGACTGATGTTACTCTGCTTTAATTCTTCTGAATGGACTCCCGTAGGAGGCAGTGCTCTGCTTACCCTGGTTATACAGCACGGAGGGGTACATGTCTTCACACCTGTTAAAACAAACACTGAGCCATGACAGGATAGTCCAGCCAATGCAATGCACCGCCCTGGAAGACAGGTGAAGTCAGGCCCACCCCTCACACCAGGCCAACATGCTGGGGTGGATCCGCTTCTCACAACACAGAATCACAGAGCTGTAGAAGTTGGAAGGGACCTCAAAAGATCATCGAGTCCAACCCCCAAAGATTTTTTGATGTTGCTGCTGTAACCCTTAGATTGAAATAGAGCCAAGACCCAATCCTTGGAGACAGGCACTTCTAACTCATCACCCAGGTGACTCCTGCTGGTCCTTCATCTCCGGGTGCCAACCGGCTCGCTTCAGGGTTGCCAGCTCATGTGCACGGGGCAAATAGCAGCTTGAAGTTGCATGTTTCCTGGCTCCCCACAGCTTGTTCTTGCAACATCTTTGTCGTTACGACATCTGTTGTTAAAACCAGAATGATATATAAATGTGAAAATCGCTCCTGTCAACCAGCAAGCGATACAACAGGCATGAAGTGAAGTGCAGGGGATTACATGGGTGTCATACAGGGGATGGGATGGGTTGGGTTAACTTAATGCAAACATACATTTTATTGGGGTTTGTCTTTTGCAATGAGAACTAAGGGGACCAGTGCACAGACCAGGGACGCCCCGGTGAAGCCTCACTGAAGTCAGCAGAGTTACACCAGGGAGACATTTGGCTGATTCTTTTGCTAGCGGCTGTACGAAAGCCTTAATATAGAGTTTCTGCATGTGTGAAGTGCATGCCAAGACAAACGCAACGTGCTAAATGGAACCTCTTGATTTATTTAAATAAAAAATATGTTACAAAAAAACAGCGGATAATTGGAGTGGAATGGATCCAGACTGGAATCGTCTGTCTCGTGTCTCCAGAGTGTCTGAGGGAGGAGCAGTAAGGAGTATCTTACTCCTATACCTAAGCAACGTAGCATATGCAGATAGCAGATAATTTCTTGAAACTGCTAAAATCCACTGAGGGACTCAGGGCTCTTTAGAAGACAAAGGTTGTAATCAGATGTAAAGCAGCACTTTGGGCTGCAGCTGATAAGGACTAAGACATTACCAAGTGCAGCCTGTTCTCAGCTGTTCTTAGTTCCCTTCCTTCCAGGCCTATGCCTCTCTCACCCCTACCAGTTCTGATCTGCCAGTATCACTGTCACACCTCACCTAGCCAAAATGGTCTAAGCATCAAAAACAAAAATCCTGTCAAAGGTGCTAAGGCTAAAAAAGTTGGTTTGCACCATAAGCCTGGAGATGTGCTATGGACATGGCAGTATTTTGGTGTGGATCAGCAACAGCCTAAAGAGCATCTCTGAGCAGAGTCTAACTAACTGCAGCATTTGAACATCATGGCCTTTCTTCTTATACCTCCTAACTGCCTGCTAACTGTGGAGGTACCCAGACCCCTCAAATGGCCACCCTTCTGCTTGTGCTGGCCTGCAAAACCATTTAAGCCACGTAACTGTTGGTCTGCCCGGAGACCCACCTCACATCAAAGCACTTGTGGGCTTCTCAAGCTCTGGATTTCCTATGCTTTGAGTGCTGGGCATGCCCAACCAAACAGGTGCTCCCGCAGCACATCTAGCTCGCACTGAGGGAAGGACGGGGAGAAGTGACCGTGTATCCAATAACTTCAGATATGAGAGACCCAGTTTTGAAGGAATGCTAGAAGGAAACCTAATGCTGGAAAAGGTGCAAAGCAGCTTCCACAAGACATGAAGCTGTTCTACTTACCATGAAATAATTATGCAAATGCCTCTAGCAAGAGGTCAGAGTAATCGTAAAAGCTAATGCCCATATTAGCAGCGCATCAGGTACACTGAATGTCTACAGCGCCCATGAAGGACCACAGTGGAATAAGAAATCCTCAGCAAAGTTCACAGCCAAGTTGGGTCACTGCTAGGAATAATAAGGCAACTTCGTGTCTACATATGCACTCACAGCCGGTGGCAAATTATTTTAATTTTAAGGGACTGTCTGTGATAAGAAACAACCAGCAAGAGGAAAGTGAGAAACTGGAGAGAAGCTAGAGCACTCCAGGAATCTCCATCAAATCCCTGAGTAGATGTCCTGTCACATGTTGAGAAGTGTGATGCTGCAGCACTGGAGGAGTTATCTTGGTTACATGAGTATTGCTGTGTCTGGTGAAAGTACCTGTTAGAAGAGCAAGACGGAGTGGCACTGCTTGCATAAATGTATCGGGATGGAAAAATCCTAAAACGTGGTCCATGGAAAGAATTAAAGGTGAGATTTTTTCTAAACTGGTTTTAGAAAGTTGACACTCCGTTCTCCTTCACTTCTAGTGGGAAAAAGGTATCCGAATTGGACACCTTTGAAAATGCCTCCTTATTTTCAGAGGGATGTAAATTAATTTTAATTGGTTTGTATTCTTCAGGTCTTTAAGCACCCTGGAAAATGTCACCGTGAGTCAACAAAGATGTGCTAATCGATTACGTCAGTGGCTTTAACATTAGCATCCCAGTATTAAATTAATTCCTCAAGCTTTATTATGTGGCTTCTAAAAGCAGTGATCTCCTATTAGGTTGGGTTATATGAAAAATAGTAGCAACCTTAGTGCTACCAAATCCAAGTGCCTTGGATTTGGGGCGGTGCAAATAGCCTAACATCGTGAAGTTATGAAATCATAATGTTCTTTCACAGCCTGAGGCTGTGTGCCCACAGAAACTGAGACAAAAAATTTCAGATGACTCTGACAGGTCTTGACTCAAGGTTTTAATACGTTTTTTTCCACCCTATTTGGTCTCTGACCTCGTAGAGCTTTGTTGTTGTCACAAAACTCCTAGGGTATCTCACTCTGCCCAGTACCTGCCTAATTTCTTGGCAATAACAAGGTTGTTTGCTAGCATTGTTGAACTCAGAACAAAGTCTAAAGGCTGGTGAATATAGAGCTTCTTTAAACCCACACACAGCTTCTTTATATATATTATATATTTATATAAAGCTTCTTTAAACCCAACTAGACAATAAGGTTTTACAGAGTATAGGGTTCACTGTTTTTTGGCTAATACTAGAGCAATCGTGGTGAGAGGGAAAGAGGTCTCAGTTCCAGCTACAGTTTGTGAGATACAGGAGCTGTGCACAACTGTGGCAGCTCCTGATGCTGGGAGCCCGTCCTGCAACCAGGCTCATCCACTGAAGGGGACGACTTCGCCGTCCATCGGTTAATGTGCTGGATCGGGCCCTTGGAGCTGTGTACTCTACTCCTGGCCTACAAACCATGTTGTACGAATTACTAAAACTCTGCCAGCCTGAGTTTCCCTCTGTTTGAAGGAATAGAATGTTAAATTTTTTTATTATTGTTATTTTTTCCCCCACAAAACTCTTTGGTAGGTGTTTGCTTTGTGTGATTAGGACCAGCTTGCTTGTTGCAGCAAGAAAAATTCAAAGAAGAGACAATCTTTTTCGACGGTGCCATTGTTTTTTTATGGCATGTTTTGCATTGGTGGTGTAACAAACTGAAAAGCCACAGCTCCCTTTGAACCTCACTTTCTTCTTGCACACAGAGTTTTTCAATTTCACAGCGCACCACTGATTCCAGGGGAGGTGGGGGGTGGGGGGGCAGAGGGGAGAAGTGATGATTTTGGCAGCGACACCGTTATGATTTGTTAAAATAGCAGCTTGGCAAATCTGGTTTCTCAAATATCTCATGTTTTGTTAATTACTGACAGCTTTGTTTTTAACTGAACGTGAAGCAATGTGGAGAAACGGGCAAGCATGGCCCCTGACTCACCACTGCCCAGCTGAGCTCGGCAGGTGGGAACAAGCTGTCTCCAAGAAGGGGCCTGAGCAGCAATTGCGGCCCCAGTTAACAGCATTCAGCAGATGGATGTGAGGGGAGAGGTGCAGGGACCCAGCGATGGGATGTCCAAAAGGGGCTGTTTCCACTCTGGGCTTGCTGGGTCAGCAGGAGGTTGGAAGTCTTGCCAAAAAGGAATGTAAGCATGGCCCTCAGCCCCCAGGGCTTCCTGGTGGGGTACTCCTTTCCCCAGCTGTGGTTTGATACAGGTAAAGATGACTTGGGGGAACTGTTGGCCTCAGTTCTGGCCCATGTGGAGAATCCAGGGGATCTGTCTGCTCTAATCCATCAATGGCTAGCAGCTTCCCTTCAGTTGTTTACCTGGCAATACATCTTCAAGGGTAGGTGGAGCCAGGTCATCTTATCCATGCGCGCTTCAGACTAGGGACCATATCTCATGAAAAGCAGCAAAGTGAGATGAATGTCTGACCTAAGTGTGGGCCAGAGTAGATACTCCTCTTGTAGTTCATTTGTCAGCATTTCCTGGCCACCTGGAAGTTCACATGGAGCAGTATCTGCACATATTTTGATCTCCACATAATTTGGGTGATCTTCAGTCTCCCTCAATCAACCAAGACAGGGCATGCATAGAGCATGGCCTCATTAGGCAAGCTTGAGAGCTGCACTTTGGACTGGGATCTCCTAGGCAGAAACAGAGGAGCTTTACATGAGCATATACCTGTTCTGCAGTTCCTACTCCTCTCCCAGTGAGTGTGGTAGGACCCTGGCACCAGAACATGGGGAAATTCAAAGACAGGAAAGTGGAAAGTTCAAAGCAAATGAAAGACGTGATACTTTTACGCCTGCATGCATGTAACTAATTTATTCACTGCTCCAGGGCCAGGAACATAACAATTTTTATTTTTCTTTAGGACCTGATACCTTACAAGATAACAAAAATTTCCATCCAGGTTAACAAATTCAACAAAAGCAAAATAAACTCTCGGGCTCCAAGATTTATACCCATTTCTAATGAGTGGAGACTAGGTTTAAAATATTCCTAGGCGTTCGGGTTCTCAAGGATGCTTGTGTGGTGACAAGACTCTGGACTAGCAAGACTGCTGGCCATGTAAAGCTATTCATGCATAACTGTGCTCCTAGCAATCCCATGGCAACTTATTTTTTGACCTGTGTTTATTGTATCGGGTAAATGTCACATCCTCTTTTTGTCTCTTTATTAGCATAGCTCATCAGGCACTCTGTGTGTATGTGTTTGTATATGCACAACACATAGACATAATTACACATAAGTCCTTCAGTGTCACTTTTCCCAGAGCAGTGTAACACTTTGCATATTAAATGAATTTTTATAGAAATAATGCTACAGAGATAATCTCTTCCAACCACTTATTTCCTTTTTTATTGATACATAAGAGAAATGGAAATAGTGAGTCAGAATACGTCTGTAATCACAGAATCACAGAATCACAGAATTATCAAGGTTGGAAAAGACCTAGAAGATCATCCAGTCCAACCATTCACCTATTACTACTAGCTCCCACTAAACCATATCCCTCAATACAACATCCAGTCTTTCCTTGAACACCCCCAGGGTTGGTGACTCCACCACCTCCCTGGGCAGTGCATTCCAGTGCCTGACTACCCTTTCTGAGAAGTAGTGCTTCCTAATGTCGAGCCTGAATCTCCCCTGGCGCAGCTTGCTACCATTCCCTCTAGTTCTGTCACTGCCTACACGGGAGAAGAGGCCGACCCCCAGCTCACTACAACCTCCCTTCAGGAAGTTATAGAGAGCTATAAGGTCTCCCCTAAGCCTCCTCTTCTCCAGGCTGAACAATCCCAGCTTCCTCAGACGCTCCTTGTAAGGCCTGTGTTCCAGACCCCTCACCAGCTTAGTAGCCCTCCTCTGAACGCGTTCCAGAGCCTCAATGTCTTTCCTGTAGTGAGGGGCCCAAAACTGAACACAGTACTCGAGATGCGGCCTCACAAGTGCTGAGTACAGGGGGACAATTACCTCCCTGCTCCTACTAGTAACACTATTTTTGATGCAAGCCAGGATGCCGTTGGCCTTCTTGGCCACCCGCGCACACTGTCGGCTCATGTTCAGCCGTGCATCAATCAGTACCCCCAGGTCCATTTCCTCCACACAGTCCTCCAGCCACTCCGCCCCAAGCCTATAGCGCTGCCTGGGGTTGTTGTGGCCAAAGTGCAGGACTCGGCATTTGCTCTTGTTGAACCTCACACGGCATGAAGGGAAATTCAGCTTCAGAAACGCTGAGCTTTGTGTCTCGGTGCAGGAGGAGTTCTGCAAACTGGGGCTGCACAGCCCACGCCACAGACCTGGCGTTTGTGACTGATAAACTGTTTTGAGAAGCACCAACACCTCGGCCCTGATTAGTGAAAGATAATTTGCAGCCGTCCTCTTGCTGAAGTTAACTGGGGCTAAGGAAGTGTGCTGGGAAACCGAGCCTGTCGAGTGAAGGCAGAGCACTGGGAGTGCAGGCTGCTAACTTTGGCTCTTGCACAAACTTGTTGCTCACCCTTCAGCACATCACAAGAAGGACAGGATTCCAAGAGTGATCTGGGACTGTTTTTCCATCACTGGGCTGTCCGCCTTTGACTATCCCTTGTTTGCCTTGCTATCCATCAGGTTCTCATTTCCTCAGCCTAAAAACCAAAATGTTGTGTGTGGAGGGGAAATCCTCTATAAAGAGATCCTGAGTTATGAAGTCCAAGAACCAGTCCCAGGAAACCTTGCTAACAGTTTTCTCCTTACCCAGTGCAGAGGAGGCAGTATTACTCTGTGAGCTAAGATTTTGCTGGATGAAGCACTGGATGATGTTTCTGCTCTCAGTCAACCCCCCCCATTCCATGCACTCCTCCCCTGCCCCCCCCTCCCCCCCCCCCCCCCGCTGCTGCGCAGAGAAGAAAGGAGGTGCTCCTGCCCCACAGGCAGAGAAACCTTCTCATCCCACCCCCCAATCCATGCTCCTCCGGGCCACTGCTGCAGGTCTGGGGGGCCCAGCTCCGCACACCCGCCTCTGCACCCCAGCCACGCTCCCCCAGCACCCCGGGAGCGGGCGCCTGCCATGCTTCCCTCGGGCAGGTCGTTGCCTTGACCTCTAAACAATGGGACTGTATTTAAAGAGCCGGGGGGGATAAAAAGAAGAAGAAAGGGAAAAAAAATTAAAGAAGAAAAAGAAAGAAAATAAAAGAAACCCAGCGATGGCTGGGATTAAAGCAAAGCAAAGAAAAAAATTACGAGAGTGCCACGTACAAAGGGGGTTAAAAAGGGAAAGAGAGAAAAAGAGACAGGAGGCTTGAATAGCATTGAATATTTGAATTTCTTTTGTTTGAGAGCTTTTTTTTTTTTTTTTTCCTTTAAAGCCGCTTGGAAATGTGGAGGGGTTTTATTCATACAGGTGTTGTCTATACATTTTTCCAATTAGAAGAATCTCCTTTATATACTTAGCACTATTTAGAGGGGACTGGGAAGATAAGGCTGCAAAGGAATGCTTCAGGCTAAAGCTAGGTTCTCCAAACCGGCTTTTGTTGCGCCAATGTGAATCGCTTAATAATTCATATTTCAGAATACATTAATGCAAATGATAATTTTAGCTTGCTATTGAATTTTTAAATATGCAATACAAGCAATTTATGTTTCTGTTCATTTTCCCAGGTAAAACTGTTTAGACGTTTTTAACATATGCTTGGTTTCACTCATCATATATCATCCCATTGTTTTAATTTGGGGTAATTAAAAATTAGGAGCATCACAAATAATACATGGAGCCCTATGTTCATGGAAAAATAACACACAACTGATACTCAGTCTGGCAATCTGAATGAAAGAGATTTTTCAGTGATGCTGCAGTAACAAAATAGCAGTGTCCTGTGTTTATGCAGATAATCTATATCTAAATAGTAATTACTGTGATTAATCTATCTTTTTCTTTAAGTCATTAGGCTTTTTTTTCTGGATTTTTTTTCAGATTTACAAGGAGTATCTGATGAAGGAAGGACAAACATATTGTTCCCCTCCTGCTGGGCTGGCTAGATGATTAGAAGACTGAAAATCAGAGGTTATTGAACATTCACTTTCTGTTTGTTTGTTTCTGGAAGCTAATTGTCAGCTTTGACCCCACTTTTCAGAAACATGGTGGGAGCTCAAGTGGCAGGCGAGCTGTGAGACCCAGAGAGCCCATGCTGGGTCTTGCTCAGCAAAGGGTAAGATGCTCTGTGACTCTTGCATTGCTCCAAGCTTCCCGTGGGGCAGGATCCAGTCCTTCCTGCCCAAGTGACACTGGTCCAGCCACGTACCACTTTGTAGGAATGTATTTAAAGCAGTGGCTGGGGACAGGGGATGCAGCATCCTGCAGTATCTTGCTCTTCCATCATCTTGCATGCATCCTCTGTGATCCATTTTGCAGAAATCTGAGGGTGAGGTGAGGAGGGACATCCTGAAACCCAGCCGTCCCTTCTGTCCTCCTCATGTATGTGACAGTGGCCCTACAGCTCCAGAGTGTCCCTGGGGATGTTAGCTTGTCTCTTGCCACGTTCAAGGGATATGCAACTTCTCTCCCATTCAACCATGCCTGCAATGAAGGACAAGAAAGAAACTTCCACACCCTCTTCTCCACCACTGGGGGAGATGTGCTGCCCCCCCAACCTTCCCACTTTTCTCTCCTGGGACAGGGAAACAGAAAATGTTGCCTTTTCAGGACAGCACTTGCCATCCTTTACCACGGATAGTGTCAGAGCACAATCCACAAACACCTTCTAGCCCCTGGCTTCCACCACTTGGCTGTGACTGCTCAACTGTGATAAAGTGGCAGCATTTCCAAGGTATGAGATCTACAGGCAGATATGACCCACCTAACTGCTGGACATATCCCTGAGCTCCTGTATGCAAATCTCATCCTGTACTTAATCAAATATCTTTCATCTGGGGGCGGGGGGGGGGGGGGGTGGAGGAAAGAAAAAAATGAAGGCGCTATTAGAAAGGAAATGGTAATGAGAAGAAAAGAGATATCAAGGAACCAAAATAATTTGTTATAAATTAATATTACAACCTGGGGATATAAATATGTCTGGTTATTGGAACGCACATTCTCCCCCTTAAACCATTGCTAGAAGCATAAAACTTCCCACGACATGCTGTATTGGTCAATGTATCTCTGTAAGAAGGTGCTTTGTATCTCAGAGGTAGCATAAGAGCCATTAGATGTGGGTGTTGCTATGGTAACTGCTCTTTTTTTTAATTGAATAGCATAGTAAGTAGTCTTGTAAAACCCACCAACCCGTAACTTGCTGGTGCCCTGAGGCAGCATTAATGCAAGCACCTTTTCTTTGTCTTATTTCCTTCCTAGAGAGATGCAGGTATCTCAGCATAAGCTACATCCTTACAAGGGTAGTACTGGTGCCCGGAGAATATGACCAGCTGCTTCTCTGTGAAGGGATTATAAACAGAAGGTCAGACAATATATATCCAGGCCACTTCATAGACCATGGGGTCAGGTAGACTTAAGACTCTGCGCTTCTTTTGCAGCTGAGATGGGTAGCCAAAATCTTTTGCTAATGCACCACCTTTCATTTCTTTCACACACAAACTAAGACAGCCCCCCTCATTCCCTTCACCCCAAGCCACAGTGCTGTATTGAAGCCAACCCCTAAACCACCCAAATGAAGCCTTCCAGCACACCAGCCAGTTGGATGAGATGACTTTTGTTTGGTGTAAGATTTATTGTTCTTCTATTTCTCATGACATGTGTCAAGTGGGCATGTGTCAAGCGTGACTTTCTAAATCTACAAGACCTTCTGCTTTTATAGCCCTCTTCAGAAGAGCAGCAGTCTGTTTGACTGCCGAGTTGCATTACCCACCTGGATCCTGTTTGTTCTTGCTGCTGTTCATGTTTTAAGTGAGTAGCAGAGTATTTTTATAAGTACAAGAGTACCAGCCCTCCTCTGAGCAGGGAGGCTGTCTCCTTGGTTGAAGTAAGGGTTGTTTAATTCAGTCAAACCCATCAATTTTTCAGCTTCAGCTCCAGAATTCCCCTTGCTGCTGCTGACAGGCATGCCCCATCACAGTTTTGCTCTGGGATGCTCTGCACGAGGCTGTATTTCCAGTTCCATTGTCCTTGGCACTTGCAGCTCTCTCCAGGAGTCACCACCAGACTGTACTTGACCTGACCAAAGTGCGCTCATACACCTATTCAAAAAGCTGCCAGCAGCCGAAGGGGAACAGCTAGTATTTCCCTTGCCCTTCCCCTCCCCAGCAGAGCAGTGACATTTTGGCGGTGGTCAGGCTGAGCAGAAGAGCTCCCCCAAGAACCTGTGACTGCAGACGTTCCTCTCTCCATATATGACAGCATTGTTTCACTTTTTAATGTATATAATCCCCCTTGACCGATCATCCCTGCGCTACTCTGTGCAAGCCCACTGAATAGAGCACTTCACCGTGATGAAGAGGAGATAGCTGGCTTTGACGCTGAAAGAATAACTAACTGTAAAGCTTCTTTTGTTTGGGATTTTCATTTATATACTGTCTGGGGCAAAGTCCACAGCTGAGACCTTGGGAATCCCCATTCAGGTGCTGCCAAGAAAGGGTGGCACTGTCAGAGATTTTTGAGACAAGTATGTTTTGAGGGAGTTTATTACCTTAAAGGTTTTGTGGTCATTTACAAGTTCTGCTTTGAATATTGTTTCGGCAGGGCTCAAACTGATCAGAACCAGAACCATGGGTTCTCCAACATAAATGTCCCAAGAAGCTCCCAGGGCATCTGGCACGTGCCAGTAGAACTGAGCTGCCCACATAGTGCTGCTTTCTTCTAAGGTGCTGCAGTGCTGCTGAAGGAGTGGGAGCTCTCCCACTTCCCAGACCATATCCCAGGGCAGCACCCCAGTTCTCCTAGCACAGCTGTTCCACTGTGGGAAAAACAATTCAGGACTTATTGGGTTAGACTTTGATCCAAGTCCCCTGCCTATGTGTTTTTTTCAATGACATTTTGATGTCACATAAGAAAAGGATAGACACAAATGATGGCAAATACAAATCTCAGCTTCAGACAGCTGTAAACTTTGGGGAGATGAGAGATAGAAGCTGAGCAGCATGGCCAGAGCCCGGGATGTATTTATTAACTAAAAGTGAGAAAATTCATCCTGCTTCAGAGAACTGAAGTGAAGATTGGGTGACACATAAGCCTGGTGTTGCTCTGCCATTTGGGAAGTTAATTTCCCCCTAGAAGGAAGTTACGGTCTTTAATCAAAGGCGCCTGAAAAGTGAATCATTTTGCTCGGGTGGCAAAGGCTTCTAATTTGTTTTGATATTTTCGGTCCTATCTAGGGAATGTCCTTTATTGGAAAAGGCGGATTAAAAAAATAGATAAAAAAGAGGAGGAAATGCTTGATGTGCACTTGAGGAGCCTGGATTTGTTCAAATATGAGCATGGAAAGTCTGAGTGATCTTCACATTCAGATCACAACTTCGCTGTAATGGAAAGGTCACTTTTGCTTGTGTTCTGGGGCAGCTTTTTCTCTTTTGTCCCCGTGGTAAGATCTCTCCTTTTGTATTATTATGGATGTACCTTGGTTTTGAACTTTTTTCTTTTTTCTTTTTTCCTTTTCTTTTCTTTTCTTTTCTTTTTCTTTCTCTTTTTTTTTGGCACAGAGAACTGATATTTCATCTTTTAGAAGATTTACAAGAAAAAGAAATAATATATGCACCACTGTGGAAAAGCATGTCTCTGTTCATACCTTTGCATTTTACAGGAAAATATGTCATTCCTTTCAGATCCATGAATTAAGATGCACTATTTTTTGCTGAAGGCTATTTTAAATTAGGCTAATAAATTGCTGCTCTCTGCCTTGCGTGATAATGCATTACATTATCTACTGATGTACACGTATTGTTTGACTCTAATGGTGTGGAAATTAAATGTTAGACATGGGCCAGATGTTCCTATAGATGAATATGAAGTATGACTCTGTCGTAGCCGAGTCTCAATGGGACAGAAGGTAGATAGTGAGGTTTTCTGAACAACAGCAACAAAAAATCTTAAGTGGGTCACTCACATCCACACCCGAGATCCAGCCCTAACACTGAGCTGTTGAGGAGCATTATCAACCTGAGCTCCATTATTATTCCTCAGCCAGAGCTACTGCCTTTCTTATTTCAAATGCTTCAGTGCTTATAAAGCCACAAAGAATGGCTCGTAGAGATGGTAAATGTTTGCCATCCCTGTCAGGCTGACAGGAACAGCTCAGGGTGCATCCCCAGCTCCCGCCTCAGCTACAAACATTTTGAAGCTCTCCCTCTGCCCTTCCCCCTCTCCCTGTGTATTTTCAGGCAGTGGCTGAGGGGGCAAACAGATGTACATTACAGTGAATATTAATGAAGGTCCCCCACTGGCATCTCCTCTCTGGAAAAGACAGGGGGAGAACAGCTTACAATCTCCCTCGCAGGGCTAAATTACCCAGTGACTCATAATCTAAGTACCAGCAGAACGCTGCTGAACACGGGTGTTTAGGATATTTGATAATGACAGACAGGGGCGTTTTTCAAAATTGGTAATAAAGCAGCTTTGCTTTGGGAATGTTCTGACTCGCTACAGCCCACTGGCACCTAGAAACAATAATAAACCCTAACCATGGGATTAATGGAATGTTTATATCTGTGTGTATGTGCATGTATGCACGCACCGTATGTGAGGTGGGAATTTTTGCATTATCAGTAGAGGTCTGTGAGACAACCAGAAAGATGTTCAGCAGCAGTGAGTCGCTAACGAGTGGATGCTGTATCACCAAAAGGGAGAGATGAACTTTCTTTTCCTTTTGCCAGTCCTGCTTGCAGGGGTGGTCCCCTTAGACCACTGAGCTAAGTGCAGCCCCGCACTGAGTGTTTTTGAACGCTGACTCAAGCGTGCAGGTGGCCTCAGACTAGCATGAGACGGGGGCAGTGAACTGCAGGGTGGGTGTGGGAAGGAGCAGTGACACGAAGGAGCAGAAAACATCTCTGCAGCTAGGGAACAGGCTTGTGCAACTGCTTCTGGAGAAAGGTGCTGTAAGGTGCCCTGAAGAGCGAGGTGAAGGAGAGGTGGCCTTGGCCATAGCACCACCGTGCTGGTGAATGGGCAGTGGTGCTCTGCTGTGTCCCCATGAGGAGGTGCAATGGTCAGTCACTTCTGAGGAAGAGACACATCTGGCTTGAGAGCTCTGAGCTGCTACCGTGCCCTGACCCAGCCTCCTGTCAGGGTAATATTTCTGCAAAGACTTTTGGTATAAGCTTTATTTTTTATGTGCCCAAGCTCAGCAAAGGCCAGGGATCGTAAGGAATAATTATGTTAATCCCCTTGCTGAATGTGGCAGTCACCCCCAAGAGCATCAGGCCCTGATGGTGAGCTCTGTTCTAGCCACATCCATGTCTCCCACAGCTCTGTGAGAGGCACGGCGTGGGGGACAGAAGACGAGCACACGGTGTATCCTAGTACAGAAAATGGGCATCACCTCCTGTGTCATGGGTATAAGGATCACCAAAGTGACATCACTGTGAACAAGCCAGAGTCCCTACCAGGGACGATGCTGCAGCACTGACCCAAGGTGAAAGCCAGCATCAGTTCCTCAGCACACGCTTTGTCGAAAACAAGGCTCATTCCCCATCTAGCTGCAGCGTTTCTCGGGCCTCTTCAGCAGCAGGCACCGTCAGATATACTGGAGAATGTTTTCATCACAGCTAACAGAGGGCTATCCAGATTGCTCGTAACTGTTTTTAGCACAGTAAACATGTAAACCAAGTGCCTGGGGAGAGGGAAAAAAAAAAAAAAAAAGAAAGAAAGAAAAAGCCTGTCCTTGCAGTAGCTGATAATTTTAAATTAAATCTCAATCTATCAATCTAGTTACTGTGAAAGAGGGAGAGAACCAGCCCTGAATGATTTAGGATGTGGGTGACCTGAGATGGCTGCTAGCTCCGTGGCCCTGTGCAGTGGCTGAACCCAGCCAGGGCACTCCTGCTGCCAGCACGAGGATAAGGGACAATAGGGGCAGGATGGTCCAACCAGCTTGGCCTCCATCATACAGCTCATGAGCCAAGTGAGTCTGTCAGAGCCTGGAGGGGGTTTCTGTCAGGAGGCGATGTGGTCCTCCACCTCACTGAGCTCTCACAGAAGGCAGAATTTGTAGCAGTTGGGTATCTTCAATACCACAAGAAGCATGAGCACTTCTGCCAGGCTGCTGCAGCGCTGGGTCAGGCAGTGCTGAACATAGCTCAGGAGTGCCAGATCCCATGGCAGGTGGCTACCATTTTGGATGAGCACCAGAGATCCTCGCGACCACCGTGAGCTTTTGACATCTGCAGTCCCACTCCTTCAGGCTTGGGGAGAGGGTGAGGGTGGCATGAGTCAGGTTTTGGTCTCTGGGTTTAGGGATTTACTCTCTTGAATTAAACTGGTCCAAAGTACTTTAAAATGTGAAGGTAAAGAGGGTTCTTTGACAAAATGTGATATTTACTGTCTTCACATCTTTTCCAGAGTCCATCTTGTTCATGAATGAAGAACAAAAAAAGAGAAGTGAAGACAGTTGCCAGTTTTGATGCCAGTTTTGATACCAGTTTTGGGTCTGAGTGGAGGCGGGAGGGGGAGAGAATGGCATGCGTTCATCTGTGTTTCAGGAACAAGGAACCTCAAACCTGAGATTATTTCCTATTTGAAAATAAAGCTTAGATAGATTTTTATTGAGAGTGACAATTTAGCTCACTGTGTCATCCCCAGCAACTGAGCTCTTGTAAATCACCGGCAAACTTCACCACGTGCGTGGCAGTGAAGGCTGCACTTCACTTTTAACTTGAAGCTGCTCACCAGGTCACTGCAGAAACATCTGAGGGAAAGGGAGAGGAAGAGAGAGGGACTCAGGGACTAAAAACATGTAGAAAAAGTGGGAGAAGGGTTTTAAAACCTGAAACCACACAAATCTTTCTTTTTATTTACCTAGCATTTAGATTGCAAAGGCTACCTAGATCAACACATTCACAGACACGTGGTCACAGGTGTATTTGCAAATCACCAGAGACAACCTGACTCAGACACTTATCCTCTCCCCATGGATGGTATTAGGTGAGAATTACTTCAGATATGATTTGATCAGGAAGATCATGAAGTTCAGCAAGGACAAGGTCCAAGTACAGCACCTGGGGAAGAAAAAGTCCCTGCAAGTCAAACATGAGACAGTGATGTGCCCATGCTGCAAAGAAAGCAAATGGCATCCTGGGCTGCATAAGTAGAAGTACTGCCAGCAGGTCAAGGGAAGAGATTCCTCCCCTCTCCTCAGTACTGGTAAGGCCACACCTGAAGTCCTGTGTCCAGTTCTGATCTCCCCAGTAGAAGAGAGATGTAGACCTATTGGTGAGAGTCCAGCAAACAACACAAAGATGACTAAGGGTCTGGAGGAGTGATTGAGAGACCTGGCACTGTTCAGCCTAGAGGAGAGAAGGCTGGGGTGGAGCAGACTTTATCAAAGTATCAAAATGGCTAATGGGAGGATGTAAAGAAGACAAGACAGCTTCTTTTCAGTGGTGCCCAGTGACAGGACAAGAGGCAAGAGGCACAAAATAAAGGACAGAAATATCCCTCTGAACATCAGGAAAAACTTTACCAAAGTGACCAAGCACTGGCACTCCTTGCTCAGAGAGGTGGTGGAGTCCTCCTTCTTGGAGACATTCAAAAGTCTGGACGTGCTCCTGGGCAAGCTGCTCTAGGTGGCCCTGCTCAAGCAGGGAGATTAGACAAAATGAATTCCAGAAGTCCTGTCCTACCTCAGCTCTTCTGTGATTCTATGATCCCAAAGATGTGACAAAAGGTGAATAAATGAAGCCTCTGAGACCCTATTTTATTACAGGGCGTGCTGTTACAACAGGGAACTGAGGCATACAGTCATGTATGCTGGTATATACAGTGTACCAGTTGCTGTGCTGAGCACTAATAGGGCCACTTAATGTGCAGCCTTTTTCTCTCAAACAAGTGGCCAGAGCTTGCCATTTGGCCTGTGGCACTCATGGTCAAAATAAGTGTAGAGATAGACCTTTCTCATCTATGAGATTGCCTGAAGTGGCCTTGATTACATCAAGGTCCAAGAGAAAAACTTTCTCATCCATCTCATAACACCTCCTTTGGTTTTAATGGGGCATGTGCCTTATGTATTAATTAGCTTTCCTGCAACTCAGATTTCAAAGGACTGTAGGTCTTCAGCAGGAGGAAGCCACAGCAAGCCAACAGGAGCTATTTAGATATATGTCTCAAGAAACCATCAGGTTTTCCATGTCTATGCAGTAGCAGGAACTTTGGCAAGAGTACCTTCCATTTACTATGGTGGAAAAAATGTCATCAATTCTTAATGTGGTGGCAACTACCAAATTAAAAACCCTTCAAGACACTAGATCCAGGGAAATTCAGGGCTTGATTCTGAATTTGTCAATTCAGTGGCACCAAGATTAGCCCTTGGTTAAAGAAGCTTCAGGCTGAATACAAGCAATATTTAGGGATGGGGGAAAGGGAAAAAACAACAAACCAACCTAAACATAAATATTTTTCTTTTCTTATGAAGATGAATCGTTGTCATTCTGAAAAAACTCACTTTGCTATAGGTCTGTATATGCAGCTTTCCCTAAAGGAGATGGGAGGGGTTTTTCTACATATTTACCTCAGAACTCTACATCCTTCCTGGTTGCATTAATTAAGTGATATGATCACTGTCATTTGTTATAATGACTTCTTACTGCACAAAAGGACTCCCACGGTGGCCAGGCACTGATATTTTCTAGCCCTTCACCAGAAGGAGGTGACCAACGATTCTGCACACAAGGTTCTCTCCAATCTGTGACAACTCTGCAAAGAGCTTGCCTTTTTCTGAACAGAGACTTGTCCACTTTGTAGGATTTTCTTCTTTACATCTGTGATTTCGTGGTGTCTGTAGAGACTTCCACTGAAATGCTTAAGTGAGAGCTTGTCCCTCCCTTTTATGATGTGGACCTGTGGCCAAGGAAAACTAGACCTTTATCTCCAAACTCATACAGGCCACCACCTCCACCAACATCCGATTGGAACTGATACCACACAAAGCTGAGCACAGTTCAGTTGTTGACCAGGTTGACTGATCACTGCTCACATAAGCCAGCCAGCTATCTTATTGCTAACAGCTTTAGCTGGAACCACTATTTAATTAAAAATGCCTTGACCATCACTGTGGGAAGTCAAGACAAAGACAGCATTATAAGAAAAGTCACTGTGGCTCCAAATGAAATACCTAGCCTGTCTGTTCCCTTTGCTCTTTAATTCCCACTGCAGATTCACATCCTGGTGAGTCATGACATATGCACAGCACATATGTATGAAATAAGTTGCCTCTTCTGCCCTTCCTCTGCTGCAGCGGTTTCCTCTCCCCCACAACTCATTCTGGTTTCTAGGCCTTATTCATCAAAACTTTCTAAGAAGGAAGGAAGGAAAGAGCTTTCCTATAGCCACCGGCGCTGTTAGGACAGTACAAGTGTTTAGTGTGGATTTAACCTACAGCTTCAGCCCAGGACTGTGAGCCTGAGCTCTGAGTGATGGTGTGAGCAATCTCTCTGCCACACTAAGCTAATCCCAACAAGCCAGCTTGAAGTGTCAGTGCGAGATGGACAAACACTCAATGGTGAAACAGATGGACAAATGACAAAGCTTTTTTTTTTTTTTACACTCAGCCTACCAAGAGGTATTTGCTAGTGATGAAACCTTTGCAAACACATCCCTGCAGATAGCCTGAATATGGCCTCATTTCAGAGCTGCTATGTGAAATAGTCAACAGTGTTTTCCTTGTTGCAAATACATGTTTGTTAAAAAGTGTTGAGGTTAAACTGTTCAAAAGTACCAAGTGCTTCAGGTTGGACCCCTGTCCCCAGATACTGGAATTTCGAAGTGACTCTGACAAAATACTCCCAAGCACCCCCCTCCTACACCACAGGGAGGGCAGTCATGGGTACATAAAAAAAGAATGGTTACATCTGAAAGAAAAATCTCAGTGAACTGGCATAAGAGATGCCACCAGAGCTTTGCTTGTTGTATAAAGCCTGAAGGGCTTCTTCTGGCCAAAGAAGCAAACAGAATTTGTCTCCAAACTTATCCTCCTACAGTGCTTAAGTATTTCCTTCCTGCATTTTTTCATCTCCCTATTTGTTATTAAACACCATGGCTCTGCTCTCTGCTGCTCCCTTCTCCCTTGTCCAGTAGTTCTCTTTTCTTCCAGCTTCTCTTTTCACTATTGCCTTGTCTCATTTGTTTTCCTCTTGGACGTTTTGTGCAACAGCCCATCATGTTTTATTCTCTCCCTTCTCTACAGACTCCAGATAGTACTTGTAGGCTCCCCTGGCAGCTGTCCTGCAGCAGTGTTTCCATACTAGCACTTCCTTCATCCTTTGCCCCAAGCCAATTATGGGCATTTATTTGCTTTTACACAAGGCACAGGCACATTCTTTTTTAAAGATCTTATCCTGCAGCTATGTCAAGTTCCTAACACCATTTGCATCATCTGAAATGCTGCATTCTTCATAGATGAAATGAGCGCCTTCTGGCTGCTTACAGGGACTGATAAAATGGCAACCACGAGAAGCCTAAAGTATAAAATTAATCTGTGTTGGCTGGTTCATGACCCTGACAAAGCATCCGTCCATGCAATGGTCTTTGTCTTTGGTCCACCACTGATCTAAGCGTAAAGAAAATGTCAGATTTTTGTTACCTAACAGCACCCTTTTCCAAGAGATATATATAAATAACAAGCCTCCCTGGGAAAACATACAGTATAGCAATAGAAATTGTGACTCCAGTGGTGGGACTCTGCCACAGTCACCTCACTTTACATGGAGAATACTGTACTTTCTCTCAGTTGGTCTGTGCTTTCAATCTCTTTTAAAAAGTCAATAATTCACTCAGGAATGGCTTCAGTGGAGAAATACATGAAACACCTACTCACTGCAAAGTGAGGTCATTTTCTCAGGGCAGGATTGGATTTCAAAATGCCTACTGAAGCTTTGCTGAAGCTCTACTCTTACAGGAGTGTGGATGGCTCTCCAGTTCATCTCAGGCTCAGAGAAAAACAGTATTGACTTTTTGCCAGAACCCGTTGCTTAAAAACAAACTGAGACACTTGGCTGGTTTTGCTCATGGAGCAGCAGCCAGCATCTTCTCCAGCCCCTATTGCTCACACTACCATTCTTCTGAGGAGGAGAACTGGCAGCATGAGGCTCAAGGCAGGTAGTGAGGAAAAGGAAGGAATTCCTGCCGGACACTGCAGGGATGTCAAATGGCTCCTTTGGGTCTAGGTCTTCTCACTGCACGCATGTCAATCCATGGAGCAGGGTTCATAAATCACAGAATCGCAGAATCGTAGGCGTTGGAAGGGACCTCGAGAGATCATCGGGTCCAACCCCCCTGCCAAAGCAGGCTCCCTAGCTCATACTGCACAGATCAATATCACAAATTGCACAAATCAACCCCTTCTCAGGTGCTTTGAGCAAATTCTTGCATTTCTGGAAAAGCCACACTTGGATATAAGATCAGGCAGCCAACCCATACAACACACATTAAGCCACACACTTGGGAGCGCCTGGCAGACTGAACTGGCCCACCCGATGGATAACTCTGCTTTAGAGGACACGCAGGTTCTACCATGAAGATCTTCCCATTGCGACACTCTGCTTTAATGTTCTCAAAACTTTACCAAACTTAACTGTTTGAACTAAAGTACTGAACTGAGTATTTTTCTTTTCCTGATATCCATTCAAAGCAAAGGATCTGGGAGAAGTTAAACCAAAATACTACAGCCTTTTTTTTTTTTTTTCCCTTGAGTTTGATCTCAAGGAAAATTATTTGTTTGGGAAAAAAGAAATCATACCACCTTCATCAAGATATTCTAACACTGTGCAACTTGAAACTTGGTATCTACTTTCAGGATGTTACTGTGCATATGCTTGTTTGCCATTTTAGTGGACATTTTTCTCAAATGTGGCAAACTATATATATATATAATGAAATTCACCATATGTTCATGTCTGGAGAAGACTTTGAAGCTTAGCAACTGAAGTATCTCAAGAGTCCCACTTTCAGACCCTTCCATTGAGGACACTTCATCCTCTCATGTCTACAGACCAAATTAAGCAGTTTTGCTATCAAGTGACTTGGCATGTTCCAGCCACCAGTAGAACCTAGTCCCTCCTTGCAGTTGCTGAAGGATAGTGTGTTATTGTCACTAGAGCACAAAGGCAGGGAATTATCTCTCAGTTCCCAGTTCTCCATCTGCTCATGCCCAGAAAAAGGAGTGAATGGGATGAGATAGAGTATTGGGAAAAGGTTGAGCAAGGGAGATAACCTTAATTCCAATATATTTTTCATTTTTTAACCTGTTTGATCCTGGCCTCTTTGCATTCTTTCCTTATGATGCAATTATATTTTATCCATTTAAAATATCCTTTTTATTTACAGGCATGCATAAAACAAATACATCATTTTCTTTGCACTGTAGCTACACGAAAGGTTTATGAAATTGTCTGTGACAGTTTCTTGACAAGGAAAACCAGCTATTACTATAGTAACATACAAGGGTGGTTGCAATGAAAATAAAATAATTCAAACTAAGGCAATATTTGCTCACATAACAAGTCATTTGGATTGTGAATTCCTGACAATGGTGATGAAGGGGAAGGTTGTCAAGAAAGAGTGACAACATGTCCCCACTTCAGGGGGCAGAATCCAAAGGATCTCACTGACAACCAAGGAAAAGACAATAACACAAAAGTGGAACATATATTCCTCTTTAGCAGATTTAAGATATGCACTAACAGTGGGCCAAGTTCTGCTTTCACATATGCTTTGGATTGCCTCTTGATTTCTGCACAAGCGCCTGTTTATAGCAGTGATGTATCTGTGCAGAGAGGGGCTCAGCGCCCTTTGGATCAGGCTGTGAATATGAAAGACACCACAGAGATCTTCATGACAGATCAGAGAGATGTAGAAATAATCTGAGAGCAGATTCTGCCCTGAACAAGAGCATGGAATCAAATGGAGTCAAAGTATACGTAATAATAAAAATACATGTAAAACCCCTGGGCTCCTGAAGACCTATGAGCTCTTCAACGAAAAAATAGCTTAAAACTATGTGCCAAATCCTCTTTTTCCTGTGAAGCCCCGCTAATGTGCCAGGGTGTTGTGGTTTTGCGTGGCTGGGTTCTGGTGGAGGAGGAGGAGGGCTGCAGGGGTGGCTTCTGCAAGAAGCAGCCAGAAGCTCTCTGCAGGCCCAACAGAGCAAACACCAGCCGGCTCAAGGCCGGACCAGCCACTGACCAAGGCCGAGCCCATCAGCGATGGTCACAGCGCCTCTGAGAATCACATTTAGGAGGAAAAAACTGTAAGCAGCTGCTTGCTGAGAAGGGAATGAGAAGACGTAAGGAACTCTGCAGACACCAAGGCCAGTGAAGAAGGGGGTTAGAAGACAGGGAAGGCACCGGAGAGAAAGATTCCCCTGCAGACCAAGGAGAAGACCATGGTGGAGTGGATGTTCCACTGCAGCCCATGGAAGAGGATGGGGAGCAGAGACCCCACTTGTAGCTTGTGGAGAGACCCCATGCTGGAGTGGGTGGAGACATGGAAGACACTGTGACCTGCATTGGAGCAAGCCTCTGCCAGCACTTGCAGCCCATGGAGAGAGACAAAGACACATCCACACCAGAGCAGGTTTGCTAAGGGGGGCCACTTGTGACTCCATGGAAGACCAGGCTGGAGACACTGTATGATTTTATGACTGCACCTCATAGAAGTGACCCACACTGGGGCAGCTGGTGAAGAGATGAAGCCCCATGGGAAAGGACTCATGTTGGAGAAGTTCATGGAGGATTGTCTCCTGTGGGTGGGACCTCACACTGGAGCAGGGGAAGGGTATGAGGAATGCCTGCCTCTTCCCCCCACCCCCCCCAGGCTAAGAAGGAAAACAACACATGGGGAACTGACCAAAACCCCCATTCCCCCATTCCCTGCCCATCCCCATGCCACAATGTGGGGAAGAAGGGAGAGAAATCATGACTAAAGGGAAGTCTGCTGAGAAGGAAGGGGTGGGGGGAGGTGTTTTAAGATCTGGTGGCACTTCTCGTTACCTGACTCTGGTGTCACTGGGTGTGCAATGTAGTGTAAATTGTAGGGCAAATCCTATGAGGAGCGGCTGAGGGAGCTGGGGCTGTTTAGCCTAGAGAAGAGGAGGTTGAGGGGAGACCTTATCACCACCTACAACTACCTGAAGGGAGGTTATAGAGAGATAGGTGATGGTCTCTTCAGCCAGGTGGCAGGTGATAGGACAAGGGGGAATGGCATGAAGCTGTGCCAGGGTGGGTTTAGATTGGACATTAGAAAAAAATATTTTACTGAAAGAGTTGTCAGGGCCTGGAACAGGCTGCCCAGGGAGGGGGTTGAGTCACCTTCCCTGGATGTGTTCAAAAATGGGTAGATGAGTTACCTAGGGATATGGTTTAGTTTAGGATGAGAATGGTTGGACTTGATGATCTTCAAAGGTCTTTTCCAACCTTGTGATTCTGTAATTCTGTGATTCTGTAATAAGTTAGAGAGTTTCTTGCCTTTATTCTGTGTTGAGTCTGTTTTGCCCATGACGCTGATTGCAGAATGTTCTCTCACTGTCCTTCTCTCAACTCCTAAGCCTCTCAATACGTATTTTCTCCCCTGTCCAGCTGAAAAAGAGAGTAATTGAGTGACTTTGGTGGGCATCTGGCCTTCAGCCAGGGTCAAACCACCACACAGGGTTACAATGAGTCTTGCATTAGGAGATTAGCACAGAGCAGGTGGGATCCAGAACATGAAGATAAAGACAAAGTTATAGTTTTTCTGTATAGGAAGACTTCTGCTCTGAGTTATTTCACTTTAGATGACAGGCGAAGCAACAAATGGAATAGAAGACTGTGTATTTCTCTACCATGCTGTGGCATCTTGGCTTGATACAGTGGCAGCTGGGAGTTTGGGGAGATAGTCCTTGGAACTGTAAAGGCATAGGGAAATGTGATCATATCAAACACAGAGCTCTCCATCTCTCAGCACTGGAGCTATCTGCCCCTAATATGTGATACATTTACTCAAGAGCAGACAAAACACTTCAGTCTCCATAAACAGAGTGAAATAATTGGAATAGTAGCCTTGTCCCAGCCCAGACTGGCATTGATTAAAAGTTGATTTGTCTGACTGACATTCTTGCCCTACCAGAGACCCCGATTCCAGCTTAGGCAATTTTGTAGGCAGCTAGCTGCTTTGGTGGAGGGGAATGGCCTACATGTGTTCAGGGAGGGGCCGGGTAAAGAGGAGGGGGAAGATGGGGAGGGGGAGGGGGAGGAGGAGGAGGAGAAGAAGAAGAAGAAGAAGAAGAAGAAGAAGAAGAAGAAGAAGAAGAAGAAGAAGAAGGAGGAGGAGGAGAAGAAGGAGAAGAGCAAAGGAAATACTTTACCTTTACTCACTAAAATCCAATCCTCTCCTTTAAGAACAAATTTTTCAAAATCATCTTGACAGCCAGTGTTGCCAGCTCTGAAGTAGGAAAGTTCAAAAGACATTATGCTTCTATTGCTCAAATTTTAATTAGTCTGTGGCTAAAAGGGGAACTTTGAAGTTGTCTACACAGTGATTTTCATGTGCCCTGTTGGCTTGAAGAGACCAAAGACTCCAGCAACATTCAAAGCTGCCCTCCACACACGTGTAAATGATTCCAAAAAGTGCAAATGTGGTAATTTAGGTCTTAGCCTGAAAGATCGTTTTAGGGATATGCATGCTAATTCCAAACAGAGACCTTCCATGCAGACCTGTAAGGTCTCCAAAAATAGCTGTGAAGTCAGGTTCCCAAAAGTGCTGAGACATGCAGACCTGGTACAGACCGCTGTGTCTTGGTTTAGCCCAAGATGCTCTGAGCAATAAAATAGTGTAAGCAATAAAATTACCCAGACTGTAGAAAAAAATTAGGTTCTGTTCATTTCCATGAAAAATCCCTGCTTTGGTTGAGCTACTTTTGACTTACAGTGAGAGATGAATTTGACCTGCTCTTGCTTTCTCATCTGTTGGGCTGCAGCTGTGCCCTCTAGCACTGTATATGTATTCCAAGCTCATCTAGATGTCGAACAAAAGCACAAATTAGATGACAATCTTCCATTCTTTCTGTGTGCTGCCAATACCTGTTTGTCACTATAATGGTATTAATCATCTTTTATTTATAGCAGAACATTGGAAGCTTCCATTTTTCCCTTTTGATTTATTTGTAGGACAACAGGTGCACAACTTAAGCAGGTGTATGGATGTATGCATATGTTGTGAGTTTGCTGATAGCCACAAAACATCTTTAGTAAATTATTGCTTGTATCAAAGCTGCCATTATTTTTATTTCATGCCTAAACTTAATTCCACAGCTGTTAGCTCCCACAGCCTGTTATCTGCTTTGTATTGCAACTACAGTAATGCAACTCACAAGTGCAGGACCTCTTCTCTTGCCCTCCAAAAACACCCACAAACAAAAGATCCCTAAACCATACCCTGCTTCCAGTTTCTGAAACTTGGGAAAGGTACTGAAAATGTATCAACAGTTTCCATTGGCAACCTGCGGTATAGCAGGATACCAGTTCAACAGCTGACATGAAATGCCTTTCCATATGTAAAGCTGTGCCTTAAACACACAACGGACACTAAGAATAAACTTTGTACTTTCTTTTTCTTTTGTCTAACAGCAAATGGGTTGTGAAGAAGTGCTGGATGCTTTAAAAAAAAATGCAGTTATAATTTTGGATCCAAGCTGTGAGAACACTCATTGGAGACAACTGTTCTCTCATGGGCTAGCCTTGAATAAACAATCACAGCTCTGTGTGATATTACTTCTTAACCAGATTCTAGCATTGAGCTGTTGCCTTGCCATGGTTACTTGCCTTTTAAACCAATGTTTCTTTTCCTTCCTTTTTGCCAAGATTCTTGCTTGCTTGGCAGTGGCTCGTTCTCGCTTGAACTTTTGCCCTATTTTAGTCTCCACCAAATTTTTACTCTAAAAGAACCTTTTCACTGCTATCTTTTGTTGTCCTGAATTTCTTTTCTGCGTGTGAGAACTTACTTGAGGACATGGTTTACGGGAAAGAGCCCAAGTGACTGTCTTCTCCTGAGTATCCAGCAGCTGGCAGGCATCCGTGAGGAGATTAGGAAACAAAGCCACGACAGCACAAGACGGTAGCCACTCCTGAAACAAAATTAAATGGGAAAGACAGACACACACGTTTACACACACAGACTACCAGGTCATTCACTTGGAGACTTATTTGTGCTTGTCAGCTCTGGAGGCTGCCTCACTAGAATTCATCTGAGGATAACACCGTTAAAACCCATGTAAGAGCATCACTCTGCCATGCGGGGGTCCAAGGCAGAATCCCTCACTTGTGTTGCGTCCCTGGAGTTGGCAGAGCACCGGGGTCCCATGGGTAATGTTAAAGTCCTATGGAAAGGGAACACGTCTCTGGTTGCTTTGGGGTAATTCTCCAAGCAACCTGGAAGAAACAAACCAACAGCCTTTATAAAGAAGCTAAAATTCCTCTTACACAAGGAGAACAGGTCATCTTGAAATCTCTTAACTAGTTTTTTTGCTATGTGTTTTGTAGAGACTCTGAAAGGAGAAAGCATATGGCAACTCGCTACAGGCCTTCTCAAAAATATTTCTAGACATATAGTTGACTAGTATTATTCCCACTGCTGAAAAAAAACCCCTCATAAATCTCACAGTTTTACTTGCTCATTCAGTTTCTTATTCATTAGAAGATGTCACTGTGTGGTAGCCTAAAAGAATGGCAAGTACATGTGTATAATATACATGTGTGTATGTGCATACATTTTTACATATGTACAAAAACACAGCAAGAGTATTTCTTTCTAATATTTGTTATTGGTTAAATCCATTTTCTTACCAGAATTGTAACTGCCAAAATTTTGGTGTCAAGGAAAGCCCAGTTATTACTATTTAGAGATCTCCCTGTCTTTGACTGTGTCAGCTTTGGCTGAGTTTTTAACATAAAGTAAAAGCTAGTTGAAGCCTCTAGGACAACAGACCCCTTTGGTGTGCTCTATGTAAAATGAGCGAGAGTAACATCCTTCTGGTATGCACATTAGATATTCTGACAGACAACCAGAGGCCAATGATTTAGTCATCTTTATTCACAGAGAGATAGTGAGATGTGTTCATAGACCAACATATACCAAAGAGCAACTTTTCACCATTTAAAATCCTCTGACAATTAAATGTAGGAAAACCAGCAAGTTACCTCTTTCTTTAAAAACATTTTTTAAACAATTTTTTATATGTTAGAAGATTTTAAATTAAATCAGGCAATTAAAAGTCTATCCTAGCTCACTCTTATTTATTAACTTTTAGAGAATGGTTTTCCTCACAGTAGCAAAATCAATACTCTGAGATAAAATTTCTAACAAGAATTTCCTTTCTCATAAAATTTTATTGGCAATTTAATTTTTCATCTGTATTGAAATGGTAAAAAGTAAAGAACAATGCTCTTTTTCAGCTTGTAAAAAGTCTTTCTTTACTTTGGAATGCAAGCAGGAGGTACATTTTCAGCTGAGTTCAATCATTTTCTACATCCTTGGTATCTCTTCATTTGCACAGAATCCTGGCTGACAGAAAAATCACTAGATAATTGACTAGACCATACTTTATATGCGAGTATTGGTTGCAGCCTTCTTCTCAACCCGCCCTGTTCCTGAGTTGGAAGGGGCCAAAAGTGCCCGTCCAAACACAGCACTGTACTGCGCTGAATCAAGCTGTTACCTTGGGGCAATTTACCCCTTAATGCCTAATACACAAACTCTAGTTGAATCTAGCCAAAACACCCAGTTTTGCTGTCACACATGTATAGCAGCAAATCACTGCACTGCCTTGGGTATGGAGGGGAAGTAAAAGGGCCCAGCATGTCACTCAGTCCAGGATGGGAACACAGACATTTCTATGAGAATGACAAGGTCCTTTCCCATTAAAAAAAAGGGGGATACAGAGATTCAAAGCCTCACATAGGGTTTGGCCAACCGGTAGCAATTATTTGCTCCATTCTAGACTCACCCATGCAATGACTTCCAAATTATTTGTATAGTTTTAGTCACTTTAAGGTGGCAAGGTGGACACAAATATTATGCCCGTGCTATAGCAGGTAAGCAGGGATGCAGCCAAGTTAGGTAACTTCAGTCCAAGACTTACACTGAGACCCACACCTATTGCAGCTCCTGCTGCACGTGTGTTTCTTAGCCTAGAACTGCCCTTTCTGGCAAATGGAAGCTTCCTTTGAGAGCTTGCCTGGTGAGCAAAACCAGAACAAAATGGTACCTCACAGAAGTGTGGATGAGAGCGCACACAGCCACGCTCTGTCACCGGCTGTGTGGCTCCCACCGGGTAGCAATTAGTGCAGAATTTGCCCCACAACATGTAGGTGCAATAATCCTAAACTGCTGGCAAACCCCCTCATTCAGCATCACAGCTTTTCTGGTAGTAAGTCAGGCTCGCACAGCCAGTGCAGCTCAGCTTTTGGGAAAGAGGCTTCTCCCGGTACAATGCTGACTTGAGTCCCAGTGTCACTTTCCCACACTGAGTAGTCCCTTGATCTGCGAGTAGTGCCTATGACTTCTACAGCAACTACTTGCAAAGGACAATGCGGCTCAGCGGGCTCTTTGTAAATGTGTGGCCACCACGCATTCATCAGTAACAATGACCCCTGTAATCATTCACAATGCCTTTGGGCGCGCGCGCGTGTGTGTGTGTGTGTGTGTGTGTGTGTGTGTAAAAAAAGTACTGCTAACGCCAAGCCAATGGGAGAAAAACTTGTGTGGTGGTGGTGGCTTTAAAACAGGAGTTGTGAAGCATTATTTGTATCGAGAGATGAACTAACAAGAAGTGGGAAGGGTGAGAAAACATGAAAGGAAATAGGCTTAGGGAAACAAAAGCTGGAAGTAATCAATAAATCATAGAATAAAGTAAAGAGAAAGAACCTTTAAAGTGCCCAAGCTTAAATGTCAAGAGTATTAGAACAGAAGAGCTCCAAGCAGGAGAATGTGTGACAGAAGAATATGCTGAAACTCTGACAGAAAGCACGTTCGCTTCTGAGAGTGGAAAAGAGTACAGCCAACGAAGGGCAGTAGAGAAGAACAGAGTAAGTTTCCTCTTCCTTAAATAGTCTGAACACACAGGATCAATATTATTGTTTCTAGAAGATTCTGAGGGGTAAAACTGGAAAAAAAATGCCATCATGATGATGGAAAAGATCCAGTTTTAACTATATAAGATGCTGGGAATGTGCTATCATATATGCATGAGGGTATGGCATCAATCTTGCAGAGTAGTAGGATCTTGCTTACATTGCACTACACCAAAGAGAGAGAGCCAGCTAAGGCAGAGCTGTTGTTATATTTATCCCTAGACAAATTCATACAGTTAAAATTTAGGGTTTTTTTTTCTAATTACACTCTTGCAGTGATGCACTTAATCACACATAGCTCTAGTCACACGTAGCTCTAGGCACATGCGTTTGCCCCACTGAAATTTATCTGTATACACATACACATAAAGTTAAGCTCGCACTCAAAATGTTTTTCCAAGTTGAAGCCTGTGTGCTGATGGATTACCTGGTTAGCTGTAAATTGCATGGTTAAATCTGTTTTTGGCTACTGGCTCAGAAACAGATACCTGTTCGGTTTGAAGCAAGCAAATGTTACATAATGCAATAGATCCTTCTGGCACTACACGTATATAGATTGCAAAACCAAAATATTCTGTTCAAATGGTGTTTGCTGTCAGCTGAGCAAAGGCAGTTGCTCATGCTCTCCTCAGCAGAAACCTGTATGAAAAGAAACTACCATGCTTTGATGTACCTTGAAGAGCAAAATTTGGGAAGCCCTCATGGAGGCTGCTGGGACATGTCTGTCCCAGTGAAAGGCAGACACACCCCTGGCCCTGTGCTTTGGGTGATGGACTGCACCAAGCATGGCAGGTGTGAGGGCTCCTGCAGCTACTGTGCCATGCTGATGGGCAGCATTGCTGCACCACAGATATTCTTAAGAGCCCTGGTGGCACTGCCCACAGCACAGGCCTGTTATCTGGGCCAAGGTCCAAAGAAAAACCCTCTGCAAAATGTGTGAGGTCAGGTTATGGCTGCAGTAAAAAGTCATCAAAAAACACATGCACAGGGTATTTGTTGTTTGACTAAAGCAGCACCTAACATCCACGTGGCCCACTCAGTTAGTGGCAGGGGAGAAAAAATACCCTGAATTGTTTGTAAGTTTGAATCAGGTGGTGATACTGATAGGGAAACTGAGAAGCTTAGTCTATGTTAAAGAGTTTAATTAAACTATCTTGCTCTTTTGGTGTGTGCACACAAATGACAGTACTGATGTGCCACAGAAATGTCAGCAGGTAAACTGAGTGTTAACGCTTGTGTTAATGGTGCTGAGCATGCCCACTACAAAAAAAGAGAGGTTTACAAAAACCTGATGGGGCTGCTGTGAGCGGAGTGCTGAGTCAGACACACACACAAAAAAAGTTACTGCAAGTGCTCATTTGACAGCAAAGGATTTTGTGGCATGCCTCAACGAGACATTTAAAATTTCACTCATAATTTTATGAAATGTCTCTCATACAAGTTGTCAAAGCCTGACAGGCTTGTTAACAACATCAAGGGGTGAATGGTCCTTCATCTTCTTGCTCTTGCTCAACTGAATGATCGATGAACAAACTAAAACTGACAGCTGTTGCAAAGAAATCAAGAATTAAAGGAGATACAGAAGATGTTTCTACTCTTGCCTGTCTATTCAGGCTGAAAAAGTTGAAATTAGGAGGAGCAGTAGCCTAGATCTGGCTTTAAGTCCACCTGTTCTGCCTACCCCAAGCAAGGCCACCAGAGTGGCACAAGGCAGGGCAGCTCATTAGTTATCTCCTGTTCCCAGGGGTCCAATTCCACCAGGAAGGAAGGAGCTGGGAACATGAAAGGTTGTCAGAGTGTTGCCAGTTTTTTGCACAGTATCTTGACAAATTTGACTCTAAGAACAGCAAAACAACATCTCAAGCTACAGTCTTAAATAGTTGACCTCCATTAAAGTTTTGGCATTTTTTGGTGATGCTAGATCTCACTTTAAGTGAATGTCTTCAGTCTACATCTTAGATTCCCTGAATTTCCCAATTAAAAAAAAAGTAGTACATTAAATACTATGTTTTTTCACTGCATATCAATACTTGCTGAAAGCCAGTTTTAGCCACATGTACTTGAAACCTCGTTCTAGGAACGAACCAGGGAAGCATGTAAAGAAATGGCCACAGAGATCAGCAAAGGTTTTGAACATTAGATCACCATTACAACAAGCCATGTGAATAACATGCACAGCAGTGAATGTAGCCAGTCAGTAGTGGGGTACCCCAGAAGAAGACACTGGGTGCAGTGCTATTTGTCATCTTCATTAACGACCTGAACAGTAGGACAGCGTGCATCCTCTGCAAGTCTGCAAATGCTGTAAAACTGAGAGGAGTGTTTGCTAGACCAGGTGCTTGTGCCTCCATTCAAAGGGACCTTGACACACTGGAGAAGTAGGCTGACAGGAATCTCATTAAGTTAAATAAAGGGGAGAAACAGCCCCATGCACCAGGACAGGCTGGGGCCAACTAGCTGGGAAGTAGCATTTTAGAAAGGTTCCTGGGGTCCTGATGAACAAGGTGACCAGGAGCCAGTGATGCACCCTCATGGCAAAGGAGATCAACAGCCTTCCAGACTGCAAAAGTCAGAGCATCACCAGCGGGTGGAGGGAGATGATCTTCCTGGAGCGCCAGGTCCAGTTCTGTGTGAGCCATGGATTTACTGAAGCGGGTCCAGTGAAGGACCAGAAAGTTGATTAAGGGTTTGGAGCTTCTGACATACTAGGAGAGCTGACAGCTGGGAGTGTCCAGCGTGAAAAGGTGGCTCTGAGGGATCTTATCAATGTGTATAAACACCTGATGGGAAATATCATGGAAGCTGGAGCCAGACTCTTCTCAGAGGTGCCCAGTGACAGGAGAAGGAGTTATGGGGACAAACTGAAATACTGGGATTTCCTTTACACATTAGAAAACCCATTTTTAGCACAAGGATGCTTGAGCAGTGGAATAAGTTGCCTAGAGAGGATGTGGAGGTTCCCTCCTTGGAAATATTCAAAACCTCAGTGGACACAGCTCTGAGGACTGAGCTTGAGTTTCCACTGTTTTGAGGAGGGAAATTGGAGTAGACGATCCCACGTGACGGTCCCTTCCCACATGAACCATTCTGTGATTCTGTGACAGCCACATCTTCATTTACACCTTGCAGATACTGGTATATTAGTCTTTTATTCTGGAAATGGCATACATAACTAGTGATTTTTCCAGAAAGAGTATCAGGTTATTGCCAATTGCTTGACATAAAAGCTGAATTTACAACTCTATTGCCACCCTTATTTTTCCTGTTCCTTATTTCAACTTTGCAGAGTGTTCTCTAATGAATAAACTCTATAGTGTATCTCACACAATGAGAAAAGCCAAGATTCCCCTTTACTGAAAAAGAGTTATTTTTAAAGTTGCATTTGTCTCCTAGTTCTGCTGAGTCAGCACAAAGACATTCTTACTTTGCTGGGGAGTACTTTGTGAGCACTGTATATACGGTGGTATCCTTTGTAAGCATGTGATATCTAAGGGCTAGTATTACTGTCCCAGGGTTAGCAACTCTGCATGGTGCCACTGACCCAAGAGAAATTCAGAGACAGAAAGATGCTTTCAGGATCTGCACTTTCCTCCTATTTCATAAGGTCAGCTGTCCATCTCTGGCTATCAACAATGGTGTATAATTCTTTTGTGCCTCTGCCTGTTCCTTTTGTATCTGTATAGAATGCAAAAGAGTAATTTCCTACTCTCCACTGTGTCGTTTTACTACAGGCAGATGCTATTCCTAAGTATAGTGGCATATCTCAAATCAAATATATTTTTTATATATATATATATGTTTGCCCTGCAATTTTAGGACAATCCACAGGCTTCACTCTTAATGCTTCAGTTCTGATTCAGATGTTCCCCTGAACCAATTTCTCCATGTCCCCCAGGGGAGGATCACAGCTGTATAAAACTAAAACGTTGTCGCAACTGTGAAACCTCACGTCAGTTCTGAAAAACTTGCATGACTGCCACACAGAAATGTCAGCTATCTCCCTGAAAAAAAAATATATCTCACTGAACTTCAGACAGAATTTGGAGTAAAACTTACACTTACACTTGGGGATAAGAGGGAGGCATAGACAGCAGGTGAGAAAGAAGTGTTCATGAAAGACTTCAAAATGGAAGGAATTCATTCTTGCTAATGAGGAGACCTTGAGGAACTCAACCTACAAATTATTGCATTGTTGCAAGAATGAGAGAAAAATCACTCATTACTACAAAAGCATTATAGAGCCATTCAAGCACACTGAAAGCTTTTCTGAAAACATGACTTCTGTGGAGCTATGGAGCCATGGGAATTTTTTCTCCAACTTTGTTCCTTTATAATTAATTTTTCCCTGCTATGTTACCTGTTATTTTGATATATACATATAAAAATGTAAATATAAATATAAATGTGTGTGCGTGTGTATGCAGGAATATAACCATATGAACATATGTTTGTTTATTTCTCTTCTGTGTGTGTACAACTACCACAGCAAAATCCTTTAGATGCAGCAGTGTTTTACAATCCATTAATTTTTGCCTTCTTCCTGCATTTGTAATGCCAGCACCAATTAATTTATAGGGATTATTTCTAGTGCTAGTAAGTGGCAGCAGGCCCCAAATGAGGTAGCAGAGAGCTTGAAAATAATTTTAGGCCAATATTTGGCCAGAACTGTGTGCTAAAACAAACACAGGGCATGTGCATTTGTGTACGAGGCTTATCCTGCCCTTTGCTGCTGCCCAGTTGCTAAGTAAACAGTTCCTGACCCTTTCCCCAGCAGGCTGTTTGGGAGCAGGGAGGTGTGATGCATCTAGCAGCAACCAACATGTGCTCTCTGCCAGGGCTCCATGCTGGTTACAGCACCAGTGTTGGGAACCAGAGACCCAGTCACACAGGGCAAGGTTGAGGCTAAGCCCTTCTAGGCAGCAATGTCCTGCCTGGCTCCGAAAGCCACCCTGGCCTGTCCAAGGCTTCAGGGAGGCATATGGCTGAAACATGCTTGGGAGCAGCGCCTGTGGGCGGGGAATCAAACAGGCCGCCGAGGCCTCTTCAGCCCTGCTCCGCACGTGTGCCAAAGTTAGTCACTACCAGTAGCTGCTATATTTATAGAGGTATGCCGTAAGTTTGACGTAAGATATGATATGTTTTTTCTGTACAGCGGGGCAAAGGTGCCATTCTCCTCCCCTTCTTCAGTTTTTGGATAAACCCTTACTTGTTTTCACAGGAACATTAGCTCAAATCTGCTGCTACTGTGCGCAGCTGATAAAACTATTGCTTGGAAAGACCATATGTCACATGGAACTGCTCAAGAGGCATGAAGCCCTGCTTTCTGCGATCCTTTAAAGATACAATTTTATGCTCAGTTAAAATGGAAAAGAGCATTATGTTTAAAGATAAACCCATTTACTGTGCAATCTCTTTGCTAAATTCTGTCACCAAATTACTTGTTAGTAAGACATTTGGACTGCCTGTTTAAAAAAAAAAAGTTGTTACACATCTCTTTCTCCTTGTTTATCAGTTGCTATGACGATGCTAATGACAATATCATCACAGACAAGGACTAAAATCTTTTACCAGAGGCAAGAAAGGACAAGATCAGTTCTGAGGAGAAAGTTCTCTTTATTACTATACTTCTTGTTACCCTTTTTGACCCGGGTGGTTAGCCAATATTCGGGGTCCTTACAGGTTGTTTCTGTTTGGAGAACAAGCGGATGAGGGAGTGAACTGGGCTTTTTAATACGTTTCTGTTTGTTTAGAAAGAATGTACACAATGTCCCCTTACTCTGGGCACAGCGGGAGTCAAAACAATAGGCAGTGCTTTCTCTTTTCACAGTTTCAAGTTTCTTTTAAGCCAGAACCCAAGCTCATTTTCTCTTAGCTTTCTCTCAGGGTCAGGCTACAAGGGTTTTTCTCACTGGCTCTGGTGTGTCCTTGCTACTTCCTCTGTCTGCTCCTCTGATGTTTCTGCTGTCACCTTCTGAATTGCTCTGTTTCATCATATGCCACCTTGCCCCCAGCGTCTGCAGTCAGATCCTGGAGAAACGCCTCAGCCCCCACAGTTCAGCACTGCCAGGCACGTGTGCTGTGGTATGCACAGTGCCGTACGTCTGGTGTAGCTCCTGGGGTCTCAATGAGTATGTCCCACAAAGAAGGTAGTTCTCAGGATTTTCCTTGGGGAAGGGAAGCTTTCTAACCTAACATCTTCAATGAGGTTTCAGTGATAACTTTCAGCATAACACCGAATTTATTTCCAATAGAGTATTTTTGCTCCCTGTCAGATCAGTTTTTGTACAGCAGTGCTATGAGGTGGGGGAGAAGAAAATATGTTACTATTTCCTAACAAAGCAGCCTCTGATGCAACTATAATAAAGTTGTGAAAAAGACCTAGAGGAGTTAAACAGATTTGATAGCATTTAATTTCCATAAATTTAGGGCCTGATTCTGATTTTGTTTTGCTAATGAGTACTAAAGGGAGATAATGCATAAGCTCCAGACAAACTAAAGGCAGAAATGATGGCCCAGCTCAGCAATGAAGGTGTGCAATAGAGCTGTTGGGGCATTTTGCTGCCCAACAGCAGTAACTCTAGTATTCTGGCTTGGGGTTCAACCCATCTCTGCTGTGACCAAGAAGTCTCCTGTCCAGGCCTGGCTGAGCTGCCGAGATACTGCTTTTGGCAGGACTGGCCCTTGTGGCTTTACTCTTTAATTGGAACAAAGGTTGCATATAGCATAATCTCTGCTCAGGGTGGCTAAAGATCTTTGATTTTCAAGAGCAAAAACTCAGTTGCATTTTCTCTTGCTTTTAAGGAACAAACTCAAGGAGTTTTAATTTATTTTGGGTTTATATGACAGCTATTAGCATGGCCCACTCAACACATAAGGAAGCTTCTTCTGTTTCTCAGGCAACACACATCTCTGTTTTCCATATACTTTCTTTTTGTCATTCTGTCCATAAACCCATCTCCTATTACTCTCCACCTCCATCTCTATGAAGGTGATGGGCTGTGATGGGGTTCAGTGTAGATTCTGAATGGAAAAGATCCTCTGGTATGACCTCACACACCTACAGCTTTGAAAACAACTTCTTCACTACCACAGATCATAGAATCGTAAAATCATAGAATGGTTTGGGTTGGAAGAGATCGTGGGCAAGAACACCCTCCACTAGACCAGGTTTCTCGAAGCCCCATCCAACCTGGTCTTGAACACTGCCAGGGAAGGGCCAGCCACAGCTTCTCTGGGAACCTGGTTCCAATGCCTCACCACCCTCACAGTGAAGAATGTCTTCCTTCTATCTAATCTAAATCTACCTTCCTTAAACTTAATCCCATCTCCCCTTGTCCTATCACTACATGGCTTTGTAACGAGTCCCTCTCCAGCCTTCCTGTACTGGACGGCTGCTCTAAGGTCTCCCTGAAGCCTTCTCCAGGCTGAACAACTCTCAGCCTGTCTTCACAGGCTCCAGCTCTCTGATCATCTTCATGGCCCTTCTCTGGACTCACTCCAGTACTCACTTGAACCTACAAGTCTTCCTTGTGCTGGGGACCCCAGAGATGGATGCAGCACTCTGTGTGGGGTCTCACCAGTGTAGAGGGGCAAAATCACCTCCCTCAACCAGCTGGTCATACTTATTTTGATGCAGCCCAGAAAATAGTGAGTTTTCTGGGCTGCAAGCACACATTGCCAGGTCATGCTGAGCTTCTGATCCACCAAAACCCCCAAGTCCTTCTCCTTAGGCTGTTCTCCATCCAGCCTGTACTTGTGCTTGGGATTGCTCCAACCCATGTGTGAGACCTTGCATTTGGCCTTGTTGAACTTCATGAGGTTCACACAAGCCCACCTCTCAGGCCTGTCAAAGTCCTGCTGGATGATATTCCATCCCTCCAGCGTGTCGACTGCACCATGCAGCTTGGTGCTGAGGGTGCACTCAATCCCACTGTCCGTGTTGTCAACAAAGATGTTAAACAGCAGCAGTCCCAATACCAACCCCTGAGGAACGCCACTTGTCATTGGTCTCCACTTAGACATCGAGCCATTGACTGAATGCAAGTCCTTGAGTGTGACCATCCAGCCAATACCTTATCCACCGAGTGGTCCTTCCATCAAACCCATATCTTTCCAAGTTAGAGACAAGGATGTCATGCAGGACAGTGTCAAGTGCTTTGCACAAGTCCAGGTAGATGGTATTACCTGCTCTTTCCTTATCCACCAACACTGTAACCCTGTTGTAGAAGGCCACCAAATTTGTCAGGCACAATTTGCCCTTAGTGAGGCCACGTTGGCTGTCACCAATCACCTCCTTACTTTCACTGAGCAGTTTTCTGGAGAATCTGCTCCATGATCTTGCCAGACACAGAAATGAGACTGACTGACTTGTAGAAGAACTACTTAAAATTTTCTGAGGGCCTCAGCAAAACAAATGGGTGTCTTTGGCCACATTCACAGCAGTAATACTTTGGGACTGATGAGACAGTTGAAATTTGTCTTTCTAGACAGACAGATTAAGCTGGGAGGCATAGACCTGTCAGTATTGGTGAACTTCATGCCACAAAACCCCTCTGAATTCAACAGAACCTAATTTAAATGCAAGTTTACATGCCAGAACAGAGGAAGCTTGCACCTTTAATTAAAAAATCTCAGGCCATCCACTCACCCTGCCAGTCCTTAATCACCAAGAAATGCCCTTTGCTGAGACCAGTATTTCTTAATTAATATACAGTGAACAGTACATGTTTGGTTTATCTTTTGAGAAAGTGGGCAAGTTTTCTCCAAGCACTGGAGAAGGTAAGCAGCTCTTTGCATGGAGCATCCAGTTATGGACACAAGGTATGTAAACTAAACTGCTTGATTCCACTGAGTCCTCAGCAGAATAAGTTTGGAATTGATTATTTTCTTCTATTTCTGCTGAAACCCAGAAGCACTCTGAACAAGAGGAAAATGGATTGGGGTTGGGTGAAAATCCATTTTTCCTTTTAAAACTTTGAAGAAAAGAGTTCAACAAGCTCTAGTAAGATGGCCACATAAGAGACAATACATATTCTCAGGTCCATGTGTTATTAATTTCTTCCATTTTCAGTAAATTCAGTCACTTGATCAGAGTTTTAACAAAAGATCTCCCCTCCCAGGCTAGCATCTTCAATAATCCTCTCTAAGGTAATTGTTCTCTCTCCCAGTCACTCTCAGAGCAAGGATGTAAGAACACATCTCCCACCTCTGAATCTATGGATCAATTCTAGATTTTGCAAGTCAGCACCTATACCAGCAGTATCAACCTGATCGAGAACAGAGGGAAGCACTAAAGTTTATTTCTCTTGAACCTGCTCTGTGACTGGTCTCTATGCTGCCTTTATCCTTACACTGACCTTTTGCTGGCTGCAAGACAACAGTCAGTCTCAGTCAGCATAAAGCTGGGCGTTGAAGATATCCCATCAACATTTTTGGAACCATTGTGAACCCAGTGTCAGCACTTGCAATACAAATCTAGCTGGGATGTATTTGATCACATAGGAGGAGCCCTGGAACTGGACTTACTGCATCACTGAACCACAGCCTCAGAAGCCCTAAATGTAAGGAGATTGCCTTATGAGGCCATTTTGCCTCAATCTCTCCTTTTGGATCTGTTCCACTTGGTTTGCAATGCTTGCATATTCACTGAGTCAGAGAGCATGAGAATAACTCTTTTGAGAAGGGCTTAGGGCACTTGCTTGAGAGGGGAAACGCATGGACCTCTTCCAGCACGTCAACAAAGTGGAAGAGTGTCAGCAAGAGCAGCAAGCCACCTCCAGCCCCATAGCATTTGCTGGCCTGCTTAGCCAAAGTCAGACATCATCTGAGAAGGACAGACAAGGCGTTTGGGGTAATTGATATCCCCACCCACTTGCTCTAGCTGTGACCACTGCCCATGTGGGAGACAGGTACTGTCTCATTCTCCTGTGGGAGCAGCCAGAGCTCTGTGCCCCTGGACTTGTGCAGCAACCCCACTGTCAGGTTCCAGTCTGCAGCACTGCTGCACCCTCTTGCCTGCCTCCTGCCTACTTCCTCCCTCCATTTATGGCACCTGGCTTAAGACTGCCATGTACCAAAACTAACTGGTATCACTTGATTGATATAAGCCATGCATCAGGTCAAGATGTCTTTGCCCCATCAGCAAACAAGCTGTGAGGACTAGTTTAAAGCTCCTCCATATTTAAAGAGGACAGATAGACGAAGGTTTAGTCCTTCCTTAGCCCTTGCACCCTCTTCCCTTTCTGCCAGGCTCACCTTTTTGCCATTGAACTAACGTTTGCAGCAGTCAACCATCCTTTTCCTCAACAAACTGACCTGGAACTTGCCTCAGTACTTCCATCATCCCTTTAGAAAGGAAAATTCAGATTTGATGATTACATTTTGCACTTTCTAAAGAAAAGGCAAGGTAGAGTATAATCTGCTCTTTCTTCTTTTGCTTAGCTATTTTTCCTGACAAAAAAGTTTCCTCAGAAAGTCACAGTTTTTCTGGTCCCATATGCCTAAAATCAATTACTAGTTTGAAAAACTGACATCAGCTGCTTGTGAACTGATTTGTTGTCTACATCCTTCTGAAGAACATTAACAAAAGTCCTAGAAACCTCAGTCCTGTGGCACACATTTTCTCTCCCTTTTCAGAACAGTTCCATTATGCCACTTTTGAAGGTTTCAATATTTTGTTCCTAATCCTGATTTAGAAGCATCTGCTAATAAATTGACAGGTTATGACACATCCCAGTAATTTAGAGCTTTTTCACCTTAGATACAGAGTGCTGCTTTTAAGGTTTTGGTAGGCTTTTTATTCATACAGTTTCCATCTTGAGTAGCTCTTTGAATGGGGTTGTCAAGACAGCTATGTTTAGTGTACATTTTTCCTGTAACTGAATTCAATGTTGCCTGCAAAATTACAATTCCTCTGTCTGCAGCAGGCTTCATTCTGCAATGGCTAACTTTTCATTTATGTGATTTCTCACCTTGCTAGCACTGAATATATTCAGAATACTTCCATAAGGAGCTTGGTTTTATTGGTCGCACTGGAAATTCATCCACTTCAACGTGTCACCCTCTTTCACTGCACACCTAACAAATCCAGGCTCATCGTTAGCTCGGTGTCACGCCCAGTGTCTTCGCTGGCAATAGAAGGTTTGAATATCTGCACCTAGAAATGGGAAAACAGTTGTAGCTGCGCCCGTGTTATCACTGCTTAACATTTGTATCACGGCATGACTTGGGTGCCCTAGTGACTGAAGCTCTATTTAGTTTGGATCTGAGCAAATCTATACTAAAAAGGCAGTATGCACTCTAAATAATTCACGGGAGAAGGAATAATTCTTTGCTGGATGTAGCTTGCCAGCAATGTAGTTTTGCTTAGTCTAAAATGGGAACCCCTGTGTATTTTCTGTCTCCAGTAGCGTGTCGTTATGGTGAGGTGTTTTTTCTACCCTGGCTTCGCAGATTCCTGCCCTACGGTTTACTTCTAAGGGAGGTCTGTCAAGGGTGACCTCAACAAGCAAGCACACTCTCCACACAAGGTTTTATACTGGCTTTAGCCATGAGTTTGGGGAAAAAAAGGGAGGTGTAAAGCTAGTACTTTGAAGACTGGACACACCGTCTTTATGGAAGTCATAATTTTAAACTTCAGAATATTTCTTTTCCCTGTGAAATAACCAGGGTCAACAAGTGATTCAGAGCACCCAACAACAAAAGCCCAGAGCACAGAGAGGTTTAAAAGCAGTCTCCATGGTTCCCTAGTCTTAGAAGTCAGGCAACAACAGTAGGCACAGGTAAGGTCTGAATTTTGGTTCTGCAAACAGAGGAATGGTAACCCACTGATTTTTTCGTAGGGCTCACTGAGGCTTACCTGAAGCCCAGAAGCCTAAAATCTGTGCCAGGCATATGTCTTTTCCTCAGCCTTCTTCCACAGGTGCCCCTGCAACTATGGAAATCAAAGCCTGTCTGCTGGCACAACCAGACTATCCTGCATGGTCTGCAAACCAGTAATCAGAGAGAGCAGCCTTTCAGCCACAGCTCACCAGAGAGAGCTTGGAAAGTCAGGCAGATCACCCATTCCTTTTAGAACTCACACATGGCAAGAACGAGTCATTCTCCACACATGGCAAGAACGAGTTCTTTCTCCATCACTGTATCACCATCATGGTGATGGAGAAAGAAAAATAATGGTTTTTTCATAAAATTTCCTATTTCTACATGCAAACGTTACACACATTTTAAAATCTGAATGTTATTTAAAGGCTAATTTAAAATGTTATTTTAATGGCAAGGTTTTATACACACCTTTTCACACTGTGCCTTCCCAGGTTCACAGCTGTAGTTCACAGTGTATGCACTATTATTACCAATGTGCTAATAAAACAGTTGAAAAATGTTTTAATTTCACTGTCATGTCACTAAGGACTTCTGCTATCTGGTACCAAAAACAACTGTACTACCCATATGCCTCCTATTTGTGCTGTAACAAAATAATATTGACAAGCTGAGCATTACAGCATAAATGGGAGACACTCTGCACTAGGAAAGAAGAATTATCCTAAATTGATATAATCTTTATCTGTCATTACTAGTAATCGTTAAACAGAAATTACCTTCTGAATTAAAAAAAAAATCCTACTCATATTAATTATACTTTTCAAAATTATTATTTTTCTTTTTCATAAAAAAAAATCACTTAGCTATTTCCAGTGAAATATAAACTCTGAACTTTGCTCAGCTACATGGATAACAAAGATTTTCAGTAGCGTATTGCTGATCTTGTTACCAACCGTTACTTTCTGTTTGGGTTTTTTTGGTGCCACCTGGAATAATAGCTTATATTCTTAACACTTCCTTTTGGAATAACATACCAGGTTAAAAGTCATGCATTTATTATACACTATGCACTTCTGCTAACTTACAGACATTTTTGGGATATTATACATCATAACTGGGACACATTTTGCAGTCTCCTGTCTCCATTTCATCCCACCCTTCAGGTACAAGATCACCCACTAGTCTGTCTTGATGTTTTGCACACTTTGTCTGCTAATATTTCCTTCTCACACCAACTACAATTGTTTCCCCAATGCTGATGCATTTCAGATGGGATCTGTGGCTGACGGCTCAAAAAAACCCAACCTCCAATTGCTATTTATGATATGATTAGACAGGTCAAGTTTAATTTCAGCATTGTGCCTGAATCTGTTATCCAATCATTCTAATGAAATGCTACTCAAACCAGGAGTGGGGCCAAGGATGGAAAGAAAACCTTGATTGTAACTTGTCTGCCGGTGATTGGAGTTTGTCAGGAAAGAACACGAACACAATCGTCATTAGCACCCTTCGCCAAAGGTAGGGAACATTCGCATCTTTCCATTGTCACCATCCCTGTAGCTGTGTGACAGATGACAAAAGGTATGTAGTGTTGCAGAAGAGCTCGCTTTTCTTCAGGGTTAAGCCAAGGGTACACTTAATCAAAGCAGTACCTTTAAGAAAATACCAGCTTTCAGGTAGAAGATACAGCTCCTCAACTAATACTGCTCTCCAGATTACACAATCCATCCGCTGAACCAAGAAACCAGCACTGGAGTTCTCAGCCAGCTTGTTTTGCTGTTTCATCATTAATTTCACATGTTTGAGAAGCTCCCACAGTGGAATGAGCCTCCTTGCATGGGCACAACTTCCAGGAGGGCATGCATGCCCTGTCACACACCCTGCCGTGTCCTGAGCACCTCCCTGCAAACAGCCCTCCAGTCAGTGAGATGTATTTCTGATAAGGGAGGCAGCCCTGCCAGACCATGAGAGCCACGGTGAGATGCATCAGTGCAGCCAGATCAAAACATCAACACAGCTGTAGCATAAATTCATCACATCTGCATGCTAAAGTTTCTTGCAGGGAAGTGAAATAGCTGGTGCAGGGTTTTCTTTGACTCTGCATTTCCATAATGTCAGTCCAGAGCTGCTCTGTATGTGTGCTTTCCTCTTTTGAGGCTCTTTGGGACGCCTGTCTATCAACCATGGGAAAAAATCTCTTTCCCAACACTGACTGTGAGCAAAGTAAGCAGCGCCAAGCAGGAGGATTAAAACACATGTGCCACAGCAAAACAAACCCTTATGTGTAGCTGTCCCGTGCCTGCATCCACCCATTTCCAGAATACCCCATGCCCTTGAATGTGCCAAACAAAAGATTGGGCTCTATGAGCTCTTCAGTGCCTACATAACTTCAGGGAAAATACAAAATGACAGATTACACTTTTTTAATAAACCCCACTTATTCTGTTCTCCCCAGAGCCAAGCACTGACGTGCAGTCACTTCAGAATAAAATAAATACTTGTCATTTCTGTCCTGGGGTTGTGCTGGCTGTGTAACCCGACTTCCTGGCAGTGACTCTTTTGCCCACCCAGGCCCTACCGACAACAAACCCCACAGGCAATACCTTTATGACAGCAAAGCTCAGCCCTCCAGCCCCGAGGAAACAAGACCAGACAACAGCTGGCTCCAGACGAGGTTCTGCCCGGGTTCCCACCTGACCTTGGGCAAACCTCCCCCACCCCAGCTTCTCCAGTGGTAAAACAGGTCCCAGTGCCCTAACCCAGCTACCTGAGCCAACCTAATCATCTGTAATACTCGCTCATTACTTGTACTTTTACTGATACTCATACTTACCCAGTTGCTTTCCCTACTAGGTATCTCCCCATCCACCCCACAATGGTGCAGCAAGAATGGACCAAAGATGTGAGGTGATTTGAGAGCTCTTTTTACTGGGGGAAGACCACACACCATTGTACACCACCTCAGAAAACCGAAATGTTCTGCAGATTCCCTGGTGACGCTCCCTCCCCCAAACAATAAACAGCTCCTCACCACACAAGATCACCACAAAAACCCCAAGTGAAAACTGTTACGTTGTGTACTTGAAACCGCTGGCGAGGAGGCGACGAGGATGTTTGGTACAAGGAGCCTGAAGCGGAGCTTTCTCCGCAGACCTCCCGCCTTAAGCAAGGCCGGGAAGGGTGAGTGCCCGCCCTCCTCAGCGATTTCCCCCCTCAAAGGCCCGTAGCTCCCCGGGCCCGAGCTAATGGCGCTCGGCTGCCCACGCCGCCCTCCCCCTTCGCCGGGTCCGCAGGCGGCGGTGGAGCGGCCAACGGCCGCCGGGCTCCCCCTAGGGGCGGCGGGGCGCAGGCGGCGGCGTTGCCGGGAGACCGGCGCGGCGGGGGAAGTGGGGGGCGCCTGGGGGCCGGCTGCCTCCCCGCGGCCCGGCAGCCCCTGTGTGGCGCAGCCCGGCGGCCGCCGCACCCTCCCAGTAAATTAATGGTAGTTCTAGGAGCTGGTCTGCAAGGGGGTCTCCGTCCGGCCCGCGTGGAGCTGGCTGCGGGCACGGCGCGGCAACTGGCCGCAGATGGCGGCTTAGTGCCCTGCAGGAAAGCTGGATGGCAAGGGGTGAGCCAAACCGGCACAGCCCTCAGGGGTACGCAAACTTGAGGGCGCTCCTTCAAGCCAGGCCAGTGGCTCCCTGATTCAGCATCCGCTGTGCTAATACTCGGGATGAAATTCATCAGCAATCACTGCATAGACGTCCCCCTTTAAAGGGCAGACGGCCCAGAAGTAATGGTAGCCGCCTCAGAAGATAGCTGCCAACACACAGGGCCCATTAGCTCCAACATGATTTCCCCTGAAAAGCTGATTAATGCAGTCGTCCTGCAGGCACATTTAGCTCTACACGAGCTTTGCACGCCCGTGAAGTGCAGGATCGGGGCTCTGTGGCCGTGCCGCTGTTAGAGATAATGGACAGAAAAGGCCGACCTTCTGGTGTATGTACCGTGGTGACTCGTCAAGGGCTGGAAGCATGCTGCTGCTCTCCAGCTTCACCTCAGTCAGTGCAAAGCAAAGGAGATGTGTGCCTTTGCAGAAAAGGGTATCCGCGATCCGTCATTCTTCTGTTTAAGAGTGGCAGGAAGCTGCTGACCGTAAGAATCGGTCGCAGTTAGATGGCATTGGTGGGCGGTGAAAAGCTTAAATAAAGTGCAGGCTTCATCTTAGATTATATGTCTTACATTGTAAATATACAAAGAAGAAAAGATTCATTGTCTGACACAAGCTGCTTGTGAGGGCTTAGGCTGTCATAAGCCTCTGCTGTTTGCTCCAGTCCTACAAAAGGGAGATCCTCAAAGCACGTCTCAGAGATTTCTGACAGGTGAATTTTGGGTTATCAGTGAATCCTTGCCTACTTAGACCTTGAAAACTGAGCACTAGGTCTGGAATTAGCATGTGGGGGGGCCAAAGAGTCAGTGAAACATATACACATATAACCCCTGCTTTTTTCTTGTGCTTTGGAGATTGTGCTACCACGTTCTGCGCAGAGCAATGTCTGTGTTGCCTCAGACTTCAAATCCCATTACAGGTGATTACAATAATCAAGAGAGAAAAAATTCACGAATCATCCTACCCAAGTCCTTGTATGAAAGAAAGGGCATCATTTCCGACAGACTGGATGTGGAAAAATTAATTTCCTGGCATCCAAACATAAGAACAGCCATGCTGGTTGAGACAAGTCCATCCAGCCCAATAGCCTGTCTCAAACATAAACAACAGCTGATGCCTGGGGAACAGCATAAGAGAGGGGTAAGCACACAGTGATAGCTCCCTGGCATGCTGTCCCAAGCTCCAGCAAGCTGTGGCTCAGGGACTTCCCTGAGACAGATGTGGTATCTTTAAATTTAATAGCCCTTGATGGATTTTTGCTTCCATGAATTTGTGTAATTGCTTTTTGAACCCATGTCAATTTTTGACATTGCAGCATCCTGTGACAATTAGTGGCACGCTCCAACAAAGCAGGGTGTGAAGAAGAGCCCTTATTTTGTTTGTTTTGTACAGGCCACCTAATAATTTCATCTGATGCTCCTAGTTCCCGTGCTATGAGAGTCAATTACAATCATTCCCCATTTGCCTTCTCGGAGCCATTCATGATTTTAGAGACTTCTTTCATATCCCTGCCACATTTTCATTTTCCAGACAGATACTCCTAATCTATTTTGAAATCCTAATACAGAAGCTGTCCCACAGCCTGGACCTTTCTCTGGCTCCAGTGTTACCATTTTTGAGCTGGTGGGCTTAAATGACATGGTGTTCAGGGTGCAGGCATGTCTGACGTAGTTATACCAGGACATAGCCATGTTTTCAGTTTGTTCCTTCCATGCTAAATCCTAAAATTTGCTTTGCTTTTTTGAACACCACTGTTCTGGAATTTTCATAAATACATCTAGCTCTCACAGCACTTCAAGGGTTTCTTTCCTGAGAGCTAACAGCTAGTCCAGGACCCTCAGCTCCGTGCCTACAGTGGTCTGCTTTGCCCACCGGCATTTCAATAGACATGTTTGCACTGCATTTCCTCGTTCCTTGTATCACCCAATTACTCAGTATCACGAGGTGGTGTTTTTGTCATGCATCATGCTTTTACTACCATAAATAATGTGGTGTCACACACAAGTTTGCCACCTTGTTGTTGATCCCCTTTCTGGTGTATGAGTCCTGCAAAGGGATTTTATACCTACTTAAGATCCCAGCAAAACTAGAGGGGTGCTGGGAGGGAGGGCAGGAAATAGTGGGTACCGTGTCTGTTTCTCCTCTTTCCATCAGCACGGCTTACATCTCAGCTAGATTTGGATTGAGCCAGCTGCTCCTCAGGCAGGCTCCTTTTGACCCTGCAGCGTACTTTGGGGGATGTTGGCGAAGGAGCACCAGTGTGCGTAAGGCCAGCTGTTCAGCTGACATAACTGATTTATGCTAGCTGAGGATCTGTCCGGAGACATGGAGTCACAAAGGGCTAGTCAGCCCATCACGGGGACGGGGACATCAGACATGGAGGTGCAGTGGCCTTGCCTGGGCGTAGAGATGAAGGCAGGTGGGGAGTGGCCTGAGCAGAGTCCACAGGGCAGCCCTGGTTTGAGGGCACACCTGTGGAGGCAGCGCCCATCCTTTGCCCACCTGATGGTGGTACCGTCCTACCTCCCTACACACAAAGCCTGACAGGTATGTTTATTATTAATAATGAGCGAGGCTTTCAGAGGCAGGCCCCGTGCTTTCTCGCTGCGTGCCGGCACTGAGCGAGGCCGGGCAACGCGTGCTGTGAGCGGTACTTGCAGAGTCAGAGCTGTCCCCGGTGCATCCCCATTCCAGCGTGTCAGCCAAGCGTTTAAGACACCTGCTTCTTTTCGCTCCTGCGCTGGCCATGGACTAATAGGGACAAACGGGAAGAGGACCTAGCAGAATGCAGAAAATAATCGTCCTGTGCCAAAAGGGAATGTATGATCAAAACTACAATGGGCAGGCAAGCAGCGAGGCAGTGACCCGAGGCAGTGCAATGTGTCAGGAAGAGAGAGCAGCAGCCCAGGGACAGCAACAGCCCAGAGCCTCAATTTGTAATGACTGTGTGGACCACATGCCAAAAAGTCTCTCCCCACCTCCTTGCTCCAGGGAGCTCTCCTAATGTTCTTAGCCGCTTGGACATCATGAGAAAAAGAGCCTGCGTGTTTCCGACGCGTGACCTAAGGCATCTGCTCAAGCAAAGCGGCGCTGCCGAACCTGCCTCTAACTCAGAGTGCTCCAAACACCTGTGAGTCAGACGATGGGAAATTCTCCCTGTCTTCAAAAGCACAGATGAGTTTGAACCTTCTGGGCATTTTAGCAGTTTACCATCTGCACATATAACCTTTTTTCTGAGCACATGGAAGTCTTGTAGGAGGATGTTAAATCCAGAAACCAAAACAAGGAAACGTGTTTACACCTGATACATCTGTTCAAGAATTTCCAGCCTCTATTACACTTTTGACTTTCACGTTCCCCCTCCTCCTCCCTCCCGCCACTGTGTTAAAAACAATCCTATATTTTTCCCCCAAGTCTCACAGACTTTCAATCGAATCTTGTGAAAACTTACAGTAAACGAAATAAGCTGTGAAATGGTCTAGCGATAGAAGCAAGTGCTGGCTGCAGTATCTCTTGCTTATCCAGGATTGTCTGGATACTGGGATTCATACTGAAGAAAAATTACATTAACTGCATGAAATATGGTGATTTTATTTTTTTTAACTAGAATGAAGAAATGAATGGCCGAACCATTTCTGATACAGATGAAATCTTCCTGCAAGCCAGGTGCAATAAAACAATTTAACAAAAAGTAGATTATGGGAAGGATTATAGCACACACACACAAAAAAATCAGCACAAAAAAGAACATCTCTGTTAGCAGATGCCCCAGTCAATTATAATTGGCTTGTTATAGACGAGAAAACACACTAGTATCTGCTGTCAGAGGTGATCTGTTTCGCTAAAAGAATTACCTGTATGATTATACCTACCACAAAGTCAGACCCATGGTTATGAAACATTTATGAAAGGGAAAATAGATCCTTGTCTTTGGGTGGGGGAGGTGGGGGGAAGAATAACAAAACAATTTCCATTAAGCAGAATTCAAAGGATGTTTCTTTTCATAATTTTTACCATTTTTTTTATGTTAAGATTGCTACTGAAAATACCCAATACTTTTCAGTGAAGCAAGGGCTTTGATTAAAATAATTTTGAGACTGATCAGTAGTGCTTTTGTAACCACTCAAATTGATGTATCGATCAAGATGTTGCAAAACAGACCAAGAGACGCAAAAATATTGGATAAATCCAGACATTTTCTCAGAGTAATCTATTTTTGATAATAGCTTTTCTCTTGGAAGATTTACACTGGCTCTGTGATGACATGAGCCGGATTATTAATAATATGGGCGAGGTGGCAGTACTGGGAAAAATCCTCCGCTCCCCGTCATTTTCTAATAAAGCCCAGTTAATGGAAGAAAAATGCTTTCACGGGTCAACAGGTAACTAAGGAAAGTACTGTTTAGTGACTGTGGTGTTTGATGTTATGATAAGGCCTCTGTTTCTTTGAACTGCTGCGTGATGCTTGCGTGAGGCACTCCTAGAACTGCAAGAGAAATTAACGATATTAAGGTCGCTGTAGGACGTATTTGGGAAGGGTTGAGGCAAGACCTGAGGTCCTAACTCAGGCAAATTCTCACTGACAGGTCTTGGCCAATACGATCTGCAGGTGTCCACTTTCCTTCAGGATTTAGCCCAGTATTCAACCAGAAGAAAACAGTTCAGTAATTCATTAGGGTATGATCACACCGGGCTGGTTACTAATTGTTCAGAATACCGTTGGAGGCACTCCAGGATGCTGCACAGCACTCCACAGCTGGCAGCCATGGTACGCAGGCGGGTATGCCACCCAAATAGAGCTGAATGGCACGGGAGCCGCGGGAGGAAAGCAAAAATCCCCCCGCTTCCAAGCCCATGGGAACCTTCCTGTGTCGCAAGGAGGGGGCTGCAGGTGCAGGGGGCTGCAGGCAGAATGAGTGCAGTGCGCAACCCCACTGTCTCACGCCGAAGAGAAATGTTAGTGGCAAAATAATTTTACTCCTGGCTGTCAAACGGGAACGGCAGGGTTCCTCTCCTAACAATGAAAGGCAGACTACTGTGCATTAACAGCCCTGCCGGTGCACAAAGTGGCCTAGCCTGTTATTAAACTGTACAGCTAAAGCTGTTGTTCTCCACTTAGCTGAAAGTGAGTTACCATATTGCAGGTCCCCCAAGACGTTCCCTACCCTTGACATATCCTCTCCCTCGCATGAGTGGTAATGACTGGGATCAGATCCCTCAGGCTCCTGCCTGGGCTGCTTTACCTTGCTGTAGAGCAGCTTCTTTGAATAACAGAACTGGTCTGTCGTGTCCCCCCCCTTTCCTCCATTTCCCTGCACACCTCGGCCTTTATTCCTGAAACTCTTTAGTGGACGTAATGATCTTAAGGATCTTTCTCCACAGCAAATACAAGCCAAGATAACTCAGTTGTCCTCTAAGCAGGTTGCAGGTGGGGGTTCCCGTACGCATCATAGATTGGATTTTAAATGTATGCAAATAAGCTTTTGTGTGCTTGACCCTATGGCACAGAAGCATCAGGATTCACTCACTGACAGTTTTTCCATGCACTTTAAAATTCACATTTGCAAATTTGGCTCTGGAACTAACAGAACTGCAGTTGCATCAAGATTCCGACATCCTCGGAAATTTCACAGCCACACTGAGTAAGGATCTGAGCCTAAAAAAGCTGTATGGAAGAGAGGTAGATGCATTTTGTTATATACACGTTACATTTAAAAAAAAAAAAAAGGAAAAGATCTGCTTAGTATTAGTCTCACTTCCTCGGGATAGACTGGATGGCCTTCACACACAGTGCCACAACAGATAAAATCAGTCCTTGCCCTAGCAGCCTTTTTGTGTCACCGCTTGGATTTGCTTGAGTTGTGTGTACCTAGTCTTGATCTGTCACTTTCTCCAAGGCCAGCAGAGTAAACTCATCCTCCTGACTCATAGCTCCAGATGGATTCAAGCTCCAGTACGCTGTCCCACTGGAATTTGGCATATGTAGGTTTATATGCCCTAATCAATCAGGCTGATTTCAGTTAATCCTAATCGTCCTATTAGGGTTCCCAGATAGCAACAACAGCAGCTAGAAATCCCCAAGCAGCCTAATTGACTTCATCTAATTACTTTCCTTCTTGAGATTTCCATTAAACTACCCCCTGAATTCATTACAGTGGTCGACTTTAGGTTTCTGCGACTCCTTAAAAAACCATAATGCAGCTACTGGGATAGCTCAGTTCCAGAGAGCTGAAGTGGTTACTGTAGACAAGATCTTGCCACCTCCACATAGCTGTCTGTCAGTCGTCCTGCTCTGGCATATATCAAACGTGCCATCTAATCACTGCGGGGGCTACCGGTTTTGACTCCTGGCACCGCGGCTCATCTCTGCCGACGTGCCGCCTGTGCTGCTTTCCTTGTAGCACTGAACGAACCACCCAAGTCAGAGACTGCCAGCTCCTATTAACCTCTCGTGTAAAGGATTTATAGATATGTCTCATTATAAGGTAAGGAGCTGACATTCATCTCAAAAGCAGTTAGCTTGGAAAAGAATGCTCTTTTGTCAGTGTTCACCTTCCCCCGTGCTCTTTCTGCGGTAGTAAATTGTAAACTGCTCAGTTGAGATGACATCTGTCATAGTTAGGTCTGTTTGGCTAATTTGATCAATTCTTCCACTGAAGTAATGCTTTGGCTTCCCAAATGTTGCTAAGCTCTCAGTTCCTGCCTTTTGCAGAATACAGAAATGTAGCCCTGAAAAAAAAGGAATGGCTATCTTCCACCCTCGGGACTTAAAAGGAGGAAACCAGGGTAAGCATAAAATTGTTTAGCCCTGTTTAGTCTCTCTTCTTCTGCACGTGCAAGTGAGCCCAGCTTCCATGAAACCTGGGGAGGCTGGAAGCAAAGGGTGCTTTTCACAGGTGATTTTGTATAGGGTGCAAATGCGTATCAACGCTTTGGCTGCGGTTCACTTAGAAATGAAAACAAAATGCACGTAAGACACAGCAAGATAGGCACTTTGACAACTCTCAGGCTGGAAAGCGCTCTCTGTGTAAGACAAGCCATTGTGTTTAGTCTGTTTGGAAACTGATGCCACTGCTCACTTTTACGGACAGTTCCCCTAGGTAGGAATGACACCGGTATCATTCACACAGAATCTGCCAGATTGATGTCAGTAGGACAGCAGAGTGTTCAGGTTCATTGGAAGGAATGCAATATCTTTGCTAAAATAAAATCCTTGACCATGCAGGTCAGAAAGGAATGAACCCTTGCCAAATGTTTACTCTTGCATCTCTGCCTCGTAGAGGGTGTGCTCCCTTTTGAGACAGAGCCAAGGACAGTTGGGAAGTTCTGTGTGAATAATACCTGATTGTTGCAGGAAAAGAGCTATGTAATCAAGCTATAAACAACGTATGTGGTCATTTTGACTAAGTTTAATACTTTGTAAATCAGAGAGTCAAAAAGTGATGCTGGGTGGAGATTATATTTTACAAAAATATTGATGTTTACACTAGATTAATGGCTGCTTGCCTGTAGAGACGAATGGTGAACAGAATATCTATCCAAGGTCAGGCTGTGTCTGAGTTGCAGACACAATAAGTCACTAGAAAGTTTTGTGTAAAAGCTTTTGGCTTAAACAGATATTTCTAAGAGCTGGCTAAGGTTGCTAATTATTTCTCTGAATAACTTTTAACGGATGTTTTTTGAATCATTTTCATTCCAGAGGGATTAGTAAATCTTTTTAGTAAAAGGAACACACACCAAAACTTATAAAATGCATTTACAGAAACTTTCTATAATAATGAAGTGCCAGTTTTGGGCTGCTTTTCTTGTTCTATTTTGGCACAGGAAGCTCAAGGGGAGGGAAGGGGAAAAAAAAAAAAACCCAGAGAAAAAGCTAAAAAGTTAACGCAAGCTAGAACTGAAGAAACCTTAAGTGCCTTCTCAGTACTGGAGACACCAGTGACTTCATAAGAGACACAGACACTCAGTATTTTGTAGGCACTGGGACAAGCGAAGACACAATTCCTCCACTCACCAGGGACACTGGCTGAGGCTCTCTCTGTTGTGTCAGAAAACACAGGCAGTATTTCTACCAGCGCAGTATACGTTTTAGTGCAACTCAACCAGCTGGACACCTTACATTAAATATTATGTTCTCAGGATTAGTCAAGTGACACAAATAAGGGAGGATCTCAGTAATATTTTTGAGTCAGTTTTAGCCTCTTAAGGAAAGCACACCTGTGCTGCGTGGCTCACACTTAAATCTCAAACATTCCAAACTCAGCCCAGAAAATTCTGAGCTGACATGTTTCTCCCACAGATATGCAGCATTACACATCCCAAATGTGTTCCTTTTCATCAAACCACATGGTCTGACCCATTCTTTTGTCCCTCATGCTAAAATACAGGGCCATGCTTGAGCGTGTAAGCCATGCAAGTAAAACGTGCTTTTTGAAATCACGAGGAGCAGAAATGGACTACATTCAGCTAACAACTCCTTTGTTCATCCAGTCATAATTTCCCCCTCTCTGTGTAGGCCTGGGCAGGTGTGGGCACAGGCAGAGTGTGCTTCCGCAGTGAGGCTTGGATAGCGGTGCTAGAGAAATAGGAGGAACTATGAGCAAAGTTCCTACTTGCCTTTTCTTGGGAAGAGCTCTCTGGAAATGTTATGTGATGAATCTGCTCAGTAGGGCTGCAAATTTTTCACTGTTTGGGGTTCTTTTTGAAGAACATGCCATTTATAGGCCCCCTGTGGTCAGCTGGCCACAGCTTTAGGGGTCCAAAGCCGCATTAGGCAGAAGTGCCTAGATGCTTCTGGAAGCCTCCAGATTACATGTCATCCATACTACCTCCTGCTGGCAGTTCTCTACCTGTTTCTGGTTCACCACCCACAGCTGTGCGTACAGTAGCAAACACAACAAAGCGACCGACCTGCATGTGGGGAACAGCTGGCTCCCCAGGAAGCCCACAGAAGTCAAGGGGAGGACAACATTAGTGAGTGACAGACTACGGGGAGGTCCCCAAAGTGCACTTTTGTTCATCTAGTCAGCCATCAATTTCACCAGCTCAGCGTGTTGGCTGGCAGCTCCTTGAGGTTTACGAAAAACAGGAGGGCACATTGATGCTTTCTGTTGCACCAACTGAAACAAGAACTGGAAACGGTGACATTCCCGGTTTCATGGATATGCTGCTGCCTTGCTTCCCTTACAAACACAAGGGCTGCACTGTTTTCTCTCACTAACATGCTGGGGAGGGGGGGGCAGCTAGAGATACAGAAGGGCTTTGTTTTGGGCAGAAGCCAGTGTTTTTTGGGAGAGGAGTGGGAAGCTGGGGTTCCTCATACATCTGATAGTGGATACTTAGTGTGACCTTGACAGCAGGGGTGTTTCTGCTGTGGGGGGCAGGTTTGGGGGTGGACACCTTCTCAGCGGTGGAGGTGATGATGCTTTGGCCAACCGACCAAAAACTCTCAGGGTGAAAAGTAATCCTAGGATTTGTTTCCTGTCGGTTGGAGTCTCTGCACAACAAATGCCCTGCGTGGGGAAAAAAGGTGGGCCCTACAATATCACTTCCTTTGCCTGTCAAATATTTTCTTCAGCGAGACAAGCAGGATGAGAGAAAAGATCTCCTGTTCCTGCCACGTGAGCTCAGGCAAAACTGATCTCACTGTGAGAAAGCATTAGCTTCTTAATTTGTGCTATTGAAACTGTTCTGCGGACTTCCATTTGGTCGGGGAAGGAACTCCGAAGTAAAACAACTGCCATGCAGGGGAGGCTGCAGATGGCTCAGTAGTAGCACACATACTGTACACCTGCACATGTTTGGCACAGAAGGGTTTGAGTGCAGATTTGCGAGCTAGCCAAGGGAAGACAGATTTATTTTTTTGAGGAGGCGGGAAGATCAGATCACCTCCAGGTGCTACCCTGATAAACACTGAGAATAACTCAGCAGTCCTCTACAGTTCTTCTCTGATCAACTTCATCCTCGAGATAGGAATTAGAGGGACAGATATGTTATCTGGGAAGTTGTCCAGATTCATTTCCAAGGAAGTTAGATACTCAGCACAGGCCTGCTGTAAGTAAGGTTTTTGTGGTTTTGTTGTTTTGGGTTTGGTTTTTTTTCCCCACTAGGTTTGTTGTAACAGCATCACAGGTAATTGGGACACTAGGCAGAGCTCAAGCTCCCCTGACTCTTTCATGAATGCAAATTTTGGGGACCTGGATGTAATTTATTAACAGGCAAACCTTTCCTCACTTTGATTTTAAGGTCCGCTCTGCAAATTTATTTTTTAAAGACATTTCATAAAATAACCAAACACTCAACCCCCTCTACAACATTCCAAAGAGAAAAAGACCTCCTCCAGAAGTCTGTCTGCATTAGGGAAGGAGCTCTGAGGGGAGTCTCTGAGTTCAGCCTGTGGTACAGGGAATGGCAGCAGATGTCCCACAGTTCCTACCCAGAGCCCAGCAGTCAGCAGCAGAAAATAGGAAGTCAGAAAGAAGAGGCTTAAATGCTCATCCACATTTCCTCATGCCATGTACCTCTCTGCTGCCATGCAGCCTACAGTCCCACCTTTCAAGGCAGGTATCACCCAGCTTACTTAGTTTGGACTTACCACTGCAGGAGGCATCACATTTCATACAGTCTCTGAGCTACCATGCTTGAAGCAAGTACTGCTGCATGGTGTTGTGTTGTACTACCTGGCTGTGCCCTTCTTTAAAACCTGCCGGAGTCTCCACCCTGTAAAACAGAAAGGTCTTGTCATGGTGTAATGCGGCAGACAGCTAAAACAACCACACATCTGTTCGCTCACTTCTCCCCCTAAGTGAGATGGGGGGAAAATTGGAAAGCAAAGGGTAAAATTCATGGGTTGAGATGAAAGCAGCTTAATAGGACAGAAGAGGAATATGATGATGAATATGATATTAATAAAAAATAATAACAATAGTAATAGCAACAATGATGATAAAAGAATACACAGAACAAGTGATGCACAGCACAATTGCTGACCACGCAGAACCAATGCTTAGCTAGTTCCTGAGCCTCACCACCCACCAGCCAACTCCCCCAGTTATCATATGGTATGGAATATCCCTTTGGACAGTTTGGGTCAGCTGTCCTGGCTGTGACCCCTCCCAGCTTCTTAGGCACTCCCTGCCTTCTCCTTTGCAGGCCAGTATGAGAGGCTGAAAAGTCCTTGACTGCTTGGCACAACTAAAACACCAGTGTGGTATCCAACATTATTCTCATCCTAAATCCAGAACACAGCACTATACCCACTGCTAGGAAGAAAGTGAAGTCTATCCCTAATGAAACCAGGACAGATCTTGAGAGATGCATGCAGAAGGAGAAAGCTAAAAAATGCTCATTGTTGGTCCTGTTTCTGTTAAAGCCCACAGCTTTAACAAAGCCATTTCTTTACAAGGTTTTCACAGCAGTTCAATCTAAGGGTTTGGGGTTTTTTTTAAACCAGTGATAAAACTAGTGTAAACCGCAGTGTGGTTGCTCTCAGTTCAATTTAACATTGGCTGGCATGGATGACAGCTTGCATTGATTCTTGTCTGTCTAATATAAATTGATATAAGCCTCGTTTCAAATTAACTAAGCCTGTCTGAGGAGTGTTATGCACTTGTTTAAGTTCTTGAACTTAAAAGAAAACCTTTGAACAAAAGGCTGCAGGTTTCTCACAAAGACAAAACTCACAGCTCAATACTGATTCTGACAGTTCTCCCATTAACCTTCACTACAGACATCTGAGGAAAGTTATTTGGGGAGCAGAATGGTCAATACTTTGCCTAAGTAAATATATAATACAGACAACCTAGAAAGAGATACTTATTTTGTGTGACAGCAGTAGGAATGAGAAATAATGGGCCAGAGAATTTATCCAGATTGCTTTCTTCATTCTAAGTAAGCTTCTGAATAGATAAAATGAACACCAAAGTAAACCTAATGCTACATATAAAGGCAAAGACATTACTTCTATCCACATTTTTGCACTGTTCTTAAACTCTTCAGAGCACACAGTTCTGGCTCCTTTGCGAAACAAGGTGCTGAGCAGAACAGACCGCTGATCTCACCCAGCACTGTCACACATCTGGGGCTGAGGCAACCATACATACAGAACTAGAGGAGAGAAGGAGAAGGTAAGCGAAGAGTAAGTAAAAACACAGAGGATGAAGAGAGCGAGACTGCAGACATCCCCTTCTCAAGGGTTCATTGGTAGCTGACATGCTTGCCTTGGGAGAAAAGAAGTTGGGAAATAACAAGGACCAAAAGCTGCAGTGCACAGAAGTTCATGTCCTCTGTGGTGGTTGTCTGCTTGTCTGACAGTGGTCTGTCGTGTGTACACTCCTTCCACGTTTTGGGACAGCCTGAAGCAAGTGCCTCTGGCCTGGAAGCGATGTAGCCAAGTCAGCTTGGGTTTAGCACCGTGATATTCATCCAGCTGGGAGAGGGGACAAATTACTCCAAGCCTAATCCTCCGCTGCACCTTGCTGCGGTGTATATGCAGGCCCACAGGGGCAAGATACTCTGGGGGATGCAATGCTTTGCAGCTGACTTTCAGCAAAAACATTTCACCTGTTTCACTTCCTTCTGAAAAAGGAAAGTGGAAAGGACTGATAGGTGCAAGTGCCTGTGCAGGTGGGCAAGCCAGCTGATTCAAAGTCACATGTATATGTTTTTTAAAGGTAAATGACACAGTTAACATCTTTTTTTTTTTTTTTTAGTATTTTCCTTTCCAAGCACTCATAGAATGTGTTGGCTCGGGGTCACATAATGGAAAAATTACAAATTGTTCACAGTGCTCAGCCTTCCATGCACATTTATCAAGCACAGCCTGGTAAAACTCAACAGCGAGCACAAAAGAAATCCCAGAAAAAAATGTTTTCATACCTTAAAATGCCACTGGCAAGAGGGGAAAAAACCCTGAAAAGCTCAAACAGGAAACCTTCCTGTTCACCACGGCTGTGTTCCATCAGGCTGGTACTTCCCACAGCTTCAAGTAGGGCATGTCAGCCTGACAGAAAAAATGGCAACCATTTTCAGGTGCTGACTTACAACCATCCTCGTGGTTTGAAATCCAGAACTACAGTGCTTAGTTAAAGCACACAACTCTGCTCCAGCCTGGCAGAAGTGATAAAGTACACAGTGGAACTTCAGAGAGTGAGCCGCTCTCTTTCTCTCCTACTCCCCTTTTTTTCTATATTTTTCCTCTGGTGGGTTGAGGTACTCAGTTGGAGCTCCCAAAATAGAGGAAATGCAGGCAGAAGAGCCTATCCAAGTCTATCAGCCGCCTGCTGCGTTTCACTCCATCAGAGAAGCTTTTCCTCTGGGCTGAGATGTAAAAATTCTTGGGGTGTTACACTCCTTCCCCCCCCAGTCTTGGCCTGGTTTGTACTTTTGGAACAAATACAGAATAAAGAGCCTGTCCCTTTAATGCAGAGGCAGTGAGAAGGGCAAAACTGTTCCCAAGAAGTCAGTAAAAGTGGTAATGCCTATTAATGATTGCAGCAGAGTGCTTTTCAGTTGCCCTATTAAAGGAGTTCTTTGTCCTAATAAATACCAACGAAAAAGCTTGCTCTCAGAGCACCTTCCCTGTACTTTATTTATAATGAGTCTTCTAATGAGTACATAGTGTTTATGCTTCCTTGAGAGACTCATCACTCCCTCTCTCAGTCTGTTATTTAACATACAGTACTCCATGAAGGTGTCCCACTTCATCCCCAAATGCCTCCACACCCCCTCCCACATACAAACGTCCACATACTGCTTGTTTCAAGGACGTACATGATTCTAAAGGAAAAGTGAGCACTGGAAGAGCAGCAGACATCCCAAATGTTATGCACAACGTGGCAGGAAGAGGAACAAGGAAGCCCAAATTGTCAGTGTGGCAATACAGGTCCACCAAGAACAGCTCTAAAGCAGTTTGTAGAACCATAGAATCATAGAATCTCCTGTGCTGGAAGGGACCCATAAGGACCATCGATTCCAACTCCTGGCTCCACACAGGGCCACCCAAGTCTGAACATGTGACTGAGTGCATCCTCCCCATGCTTCTGGAACTCAGCCAAGCTCAGTGCTGTGACCCCCTTCCCTGGGAAGCCTATTCCAGTGCCCGACCACCCTTGTGTGTTTGTCTTTAATCAGGAGTGTGCTTGCATCAGAATTTAAACAGGTCGTACACCAGTGTGTTACACCTGGTAAAGTACCTGGTAAACCACAGTAACTTGACTGTGTCAGCTGGATGTCCTAGCCCTTAGTAGCTACTGCTGACTAACGAGACCTGAAGGCACTCAGCTACTGAGATTCATGGGTATCCTCCTGGTAGCAATATGAAAAAGCAAACCTGTCCTTCTTTGATGGGCAGTTTTAGGGGGATTGTCAGGACAAAGAGCTCACGTGTCAAGTAGCATTTTTACCAAAGCTCCTCATGGCTGTAATTTGCCATGGCACGTTCTATATCTGACTGTGTCCGGGCATGACACGAGTTGAATTAACAACTCTGTGAGGCTTCATGTGGTTTTCTGTTGCCATTCGGAGTCATGCCTTGAGATTGTGGGATCCTATATGACACATCCCTAATGTGATCTTGTGACAGAACAGAAGTAATTTATGTTACCAGGGTGCCTGAGAAAAAAAAAAGAGCCTATTATAAGGTTGTTCCATTGCCTTAGGCCAGAAGATAGACACTGAAGAGTCTCTTTTATTCTCTGTCTTTCTTTTAAGCTTTGAAGCTATGTGTAAAAGGGTTTCCCATCTTTAAGCATATCAATTTCCTATCCTCTTTCTGATGCCAGTTTCCACAGGAGGCCAAAATTAGGCAGAAAATTACATAAGGAGACTTGGTATCAATGTTCAATGTTAAGACAAGTCTTAAGACTGTCCATTATCAGCAAAGCCCCATCAACATGAAATCACAACAGCAGCAGCCTTTGTGCTATCTGGCACCTTGGCACTTAGAAAGTCAAAACTGTGTTTGGGATTGAGGAATTCATGGGAATAAAAGATCTCTTTGATCTGGCATCATAAGAGAAAGATGATTCTCAAGGAAGTTTTATTCCCTGCTTCATGCAAGCAGGCAGACTCACAATTCACTTGTGGGGAGTGCTCCCCTACATAGTCAGGCCTCTGTGGCAAGGAATGAGGGACTCATGCCTAATATTGGGCTTTGAGATCTGTACTGACCAGCTCCTAGTTCAAACTGGGTGGTCACATGTGGCAAAGGCTTGAAATTTTGTTCTTCTGAAAATGAGTAAGAACTGGAAGCTCTCAGGGAATTGGGGAGAGATTTGAGCACAGACTTGAACCCTCCAGAAAGTGCACAGCCAATTTCTATACCAGCCAGAACTTGCATACTGTGTTCACATTCAGCTTCAGACGTGACACAACTCAGTAATCCATCCTGGAGCTGGAAAAAACCCCATCTGATCCTCGTCTGGACCATGTTTCCAAGCAAGCAGAAGAGAAAATAAAGCATTTTTAGGACCATATGATACCTTGGTGAGAAAAGAAGAAATTATGTCTGTGAAGCATCTGCACTTCTCAGTGCCTGTCCACTCACCCTCTCTCTTCACTTTTCTCTGAATGAAAAATAAGTTTCCAAAGAAACAGAACATCAGAGAGCTCACCTGGAGAAAAGGAAAGATAAACAGGTTTTTTCCCTTTCTTATCACGGAATTGGCCGCCCAAAATGGGACCTTGAATTTTCATGAAGATCAGGTAAAGGAAGTCAGCAGGATTCAACAACGTGTGAGGGAGAAACCACTCTGTAAGGCTCAAAACACAGCCAGCCTGGGAGGTCTAGTAGATTTTTCAAAATTAAACTCTGTGCCTCCTTTTTATAACTAACAATTACTGCTGACTCAGAGATCATGAAATCAGAAATAAGATACACCATCAGTCTTGATCTGGGACCTTTCTTTCTCACTTTCTGAGTTGTTCACACCCAGGGGTCTTTGGGTTGTACCCAGTGCTGTATGATATGATTGCTCCAGGACAGCACTTGAAGTGCTTCAGTCCCATTCCCTTAGGAAACCAATTGCGGTGAGCAAGGCCCTGTGAGCTTTTGGAGATCCCAAACTACTGTTTTAGTTTATGATGTCAGAGGGAGGTAGATGCACAGTCAGCAAATAAATACATTTAAAGCAAAGTGTGTTTCCTATTCACTTTACAGCTGCACATATCTAAGAGTTGAGACCTTGACAGGTTTAGCCACTGACTAGCTTTTTAGTATGCATTGCACAGTAGAGTTGTGCACTACCTTCAGAGCCCACTAAAAAGGTATAAGCCCATTCCTATAATAGAGGACAGGGAGATTTTGTTATTAATTTCAACAGAAGTAAAACTGTGCCATAAACCTCTTGTAGGACAGCACTTGAGCATAATACATGCACAGTAAATGTATGTAAGTTTTAATCATAAATCATACAAATCAGTTATGAGACTAAAAAATACTCTCTTTTTTTTTGTCCTTTCTCTCAAGAACAAGGAGGTCACATTCATGGCTCGTGTTTTGTTTGGCCATTATAAATGGCATTTGACAGTAGGCGTGTGCATACACACACGTATGTTTCTGTGTGTAATGATACATTCTGAATCACTGCGATCACATGGCACATCTCCTGCTGCCCAGCTTTTCCCCACAGCATGTTATCGCACAGTTCCCTGAAACCTGCCAAGTCCTGCAATACTTGTATACTAGTTCCTCCTTCATTACAAACACACTGCCTACAGCTAATGATTAGTTTGTCTAATGAGTGAAGACCGTAACTGGTACCTAGGTCCCAGAATAGCAAGAAAAATTACTTTGGTGAGCTGCTTCAATCTGACAACATTCACAGTCTCTGCCCAAGAAGACTGGAATTATTAGGAAGGCTAAAGGCCTGAAAGAAGGGAGTTTGGATTATCTGCATTGAGCAGATCATATATTCACAACAGCAGAAGGGTGCTGCTTTCTTACAGCAGCTCTACCAAATGTCCAGTGAATCTTCTACGCACTAAATAAGGTTCTTGCTTGTAAAGATGGTGCTGGGAGGTGTTTATTCTCCCTGGCAATTGCATGTCGACTATTCCAATTTATCAAGAGAAAAAAAGCTGTCTTAATTGCTATACTGGATTACCCAGGAGGAAAGCGTCCATTTTAGTATCCATTTTTGCACAAAATCCTCTAGGGTGTTTCTTCAGGCCAAGATAGACCTTTTCCTGTCTAACTACTATTAGAGGCTGGTTTTCTCCCATCAATTTACATCTGTTTCATCACCTACACAAGCACTCAGTAGTCTGTATTTTTAAAAAGGTATAGGTTTTGGCAGTGCCTTTCATCTTGTTTGGTTTTTTGCATGGAACAATACTTTCTGCAGTTCCTCTGGAAGGATTAGAAGGTAGCGTGGAACAGATGGAAAGGACACAGTGCCACCAATTTGATTTTCCTCCAGCACTAGAAGTAACTATTCCAGCTCTGTCTCTCTGTTGATTTCTTGCTGCTTGGGTGGTTGAGTGATACGGGACAGTTCTTGTGGGTTTTTTCCCTCCTACTCCTATCTGGCTGAAAGGGTTGTATTTAAATAATGGATCCCTTAGTCCTGTCTGCTCTGCAAGCTGATGCTCAAGTGGCTGCTTCTTTATTGTGAAGTTGATAACACAATTTTTAAATGCAGAGCCTTCACAGCAGGCAGCTGAATGGCTGGCCAGATGGCTGGGTTGTTATTTGGGAGTCCCTGAGCTAGCAACTCCTTAGTCATCAAGGTTCTCCAATTATTGTCATCTCCCACTTACATGTGTCTCCATTGATTCATATCAGTATCACAAAAAGCCATGTGTTGGACTTAACCCTAAGAAGCAAGAATGGCAGAAATGTAAGGGGATAGCAATTCATGATGGCCAGAAGTGGCCCCTATCACTGCAACCAAGGTTCACTGTTGGTTTGTTGTTGTAGGTTCAGCAGTTCACAGTAAATGGCATTAAGCATCACTGCGGACCAGGAAAAAAAAAAAAGAGATATCTCAGCAGCAAGGTATTAGTACAGACTTCTAAAAGCAAGACTGTCAGGGAACCACTTCTTAATCTCATTTGAATTCAAATGCTGCTTTACATGTGTTGGATGCATATGGTTTTTCACATTAAGATGTAAAGTTTATACAAATCCGAGGTGTGAATGGTTCCCCTGAGTGCTGATGACAAATATTCCAGTATCAACACTTAGCTGCTAAGCTTACCTTAAAACTTGCTGGGGTGATAAGCTGCTGGTAATTTCTCTGCCAGCTTTAGACAGGAAACAGCAGAGCTTCTGTGCACTTCTCACAGAGACTAACTGCAGCATAGGGCATGTATGAACTATCCTTCTCCTGCTGTTCCAGCTGGCTGGTAATTCATGATTAAAGATCCACAACATGAGAAGCCAGAGCCCAGAATCATTGAAGGAAGTTGAAAACAAAAGGCTTGGAAGTCCTGTGAGTAGAGAGCACTGGTCCCAATGCAAAGGAACCATAAAAGTCAATTAATCCTTCTCAACTGGCAGCATAGACACTGATTAAATTTTTGTTTAAGTACCCCCCATATTCTGTCAGTAAGAGGAGTTCTGGTAATATTTCTTTAAAAGAAATAGAAAAAGTGAGAAGCAGGAAAAAAATATTAACTTATATCTATTTTTAAATGCCTCATAGATATCCTGGTATTTCACCAATGGGTGTAGTATAATAGTTGTAAGAGAATGCCCAGTTTCCACAGGTAAGTGGATCTGTGATCTCAGAGCAGACAAGGAGAATGAACGATTGAAGTAATAGAGTTCTTCCCTCTGCAACTTCTTTAACTCCCGATGAACCACAACACTTTAGTGGGAATGACTGGGGCTTTTTGTTAATGGAAATCTAAGACAATTTTGTGAATGAAAACCTAGGGGAATTTAGCCAGAATCAGAAGAACCCAAATTATTTCTCTGTATAAGATTTCATTTCAGGAAAGCTCAGGGTATTTTCCACAGTCAAACCTGAAAGAATGTGTCTGAGCAACTATTTCATATCAAAATGTCAGTACAGCTACCTGAAAGGAGGTTATGGTGAGGCAGATGTTGGCCTCTTTTCCCAGGACAAGAGGGAATGGGTTCAAGTTGCACCAGAGGAGATTCAGATTGGATATTAGGAAAAATTCTTCACTGAAAGAGTGGTGAAGCATTGGAAACAGGCTGCCCTGGGAGGTGGTGGAATCACCATCCTTGGAGCTGTTCAGAAAACAGGAGGAGGTGGCACTTCAGGAGATGTTACAGTGGTGTAACGCTTATGGTTGTACTTGATGAAGGTCTTTTCCAATCACGATGATTCTATGATTCTGTGATTCTAGAAGGGGTTTTAAAATACATCATAAAAATGAATAGTAAACCCCTGCATTCAGGTGATGTTACCCAAAAGTTCTGAAGAAATTCAAACACTGGAAACTGGTCTCCATCTCAGAGGTACAAAAAGTGGCAGAAATTATTCCACTATTTACAAATAAAGGCTTTGAAGGAGAAGTGGTCTGGAAAAATAGAAAAAAATTGCCTAATTTACACCAGATATATTACTTGAAACTATGAAAAATAGTCAGTTTATACATGGGTAAAATCAATATAATGCCATGATCAACAAAGGTTTTGAGGAGGAAGGTCACACCATCAAAATTTATGAAGGTTATCAGAGGGTGAACAGATGGAAAAGGGTGATCCTTCTGATACAATTTACTTGCATATCCAAAAGGTTTTTGATAAAGTCTTACAATCAAGAGACAAGATTCTAATAGGTAGCAGTAAATTGGTAAAAGGAAATAAAGGAATGTATGACCAGTTTTCACATGGAGTGAGGTCTAGTGGAATCACACAGTCCTGTGTACTGGGACTATATTCATAAAGTAAGATGAATAACTAGGTAAATAATGAAGTGTGTTGATGATACTAAATAATTCAAGGCAGCAAAAATGCAATTTGTCTGCAGAGAGTTCAGAAATGCCTCATTATATTGAGTGACTGGAAAGTAAGGACAAAGTAAATTTGATTCAGATAGTTGTGAAATAATAAACATCAAGAAAACAACATCTTTGTGTGAACGAACATGTACAGTGTGTTCTGGTTGAGCTCTTGCCACTCAGGAAAGAGATTTTTTTTTTGTCCTATGGACAAGGTTCTGAAAACATTGGTCCAGAGCCCATCTCCTGCTAAAGAAGCATACTAACTGTTGGGAACTAGTAGGAAAGAAATCAAAGGAAAAAGAGAAAACATAATTATGGTATTGTATAAATGTTTTGTGTTGTTCTCATGGCCACAAGGATGTATTACTAGACTGAAATGAAGTGCAGAGCTGGCAACTGGGATGACTGGGGATTAGATAAGGTTTCCATACAGGAAGAATAAGTCACAACTACCTGCATTAGAAAGAATTTGGGTGCTGAAGGGTGGACTGACAGATCAAAGCAATTGATGCTGAGAGCTCTACACCTAAAGGGAAATAATATCAGGCTAGATTTAGTTCAGTCACCTGGACCAAATGTCCTTATCACATGTGGGGTCCAAAGCTGACTGTGAGACCAGTCATTGGTTTGGACCCTTCTGTTTCTGGTAGGACTTGGAGCATGTTTACAGCAACCCTGGAGCACATATTCGAGTTTAGACCTGAAAGGCACCTGCATGGTACAGCCATAAGCACCCAAGCAATGAAGAGTAAAAATGCAGATAAATAAAAGACTTTATTCAGACCTCACTTTGAACAAAAGTGCTAATGTGGACAGAGTAGTTGGGGCTTTGTTTGGTGTTTTGGTTTTGTGGGTTGGTTTTTTTTTTTTAATTACATGGGATTTTCTTTTTCAAAGCATAATAATGGTCATTGGAAAGGGCTATAATAGAGGTCTATAAATTGAAGATTACATGGGAAAGGTTGTCCTGGCTTATGGCTGTGATAGAGTTAATTTTCACGAGAAGCTGGGATGGGACACAGCCAGGACAGCTGACCCAAGCTGGGGCTAAAGCATGACAAAGGTAAAAAAGGAACAATTCCCTCTTTCTTCCAACATAAGAAGTAAGGATACCAAATTAAATTATTAGGCAACAGGCTAAAAGCAAAAGGAAGTACTTTTTCACACACCACATAATGAAATTGTGAAACACATTACACAGGATGCTTGCAAGACCAAAACCATAAATGAGTTCAAAAAGAAATTATACAAATTAATGAAAGAAAGGTCCATGATGGGTTAAACCTGATGGTGCAGATGCAATTTACAGGTCAGGAAGGGTCTCAGATTTTCTGAAGCTAGAACCACAGTGTACGTTCCTTATTCTTTAAGTATGCACTACACTACAACCACAGTCAGAGACACGATGTTGCAGTTGTTGGATCCTTGTTCTGGCCTTGTACTCTTCTCTGGAAACCACAGCCCAGTGTCACTGTGAGCCTGGGGCACAAAAGAATCAGAATGAAGCCCTCACACATTTCAGGTCTTTTAACAGCAACAGAGTTCTCCTTTTTATGCTGATTTTAAACTTTCTCTGCTTATCACTGACATGTAAGCATTAACTGTTGCCAGCGTGCATGTTCCTGGTGACTAACCCAGGCTGCACCTTGGGTGGAACACCCGGCAGACACCTCAGTTCTGCTGAACATTCTAAGCCTGAGCAGCAGTCTCTGAAAGGGGTGAAACAGAGAAAAAGTAGTAGCAAGCATCCCAGCAAGCCATGTCAGTAGAAGAGTTGTGGCCAAAAGAGTATCTGCAGAGGGGGATAAATTGTGCTGAGGGACCCATATCTTCACTGTGTGTGTTTGGCTGGGGGTTAATTTAAACCGGCTTTAGTTCGGTCCCAAGGACAAGAACACTGCTGGCAGCTGGATCACAAGTGCACTGCTAAAGCAGTTTTGTCCGAAAGGAATCCAGTTTGTATGCTCCAAGACCACTCCACAGTATGAACCAAAGCATACTAGGAGTGTGGGGGCAGTCAGGAGATTTATTGCAGAAATGCACGCCTGATTCAAACTTGAATGCTAATGTAGTACACCCACTGACTGCTACAAGAAAGCTTTGTAAGGGGCTATTGTTGATGTGCCGCAGGGTAAGAATTTAACCTACTGTGAACAATTAAAGTTTTCCAAATTATTTCCCTTCTTCTCCTTTCCCCTCCCTACAATTTACATTCTGATTGAGTCAACCCATTTATTTAGCAGTTAATTCATTGCTTGTAAGTCGAGAAATATGGCTCATTGAGCTTACAGACAATGTCATTTATTTTTCTGTTTTTTAAGCAAGGGCCTGAACTGTTTGTCTTTTTTTTAAATAAAGCTTCCTAGACATCATATGTGGTGGGAGTACAACCATGAGATTACATGATGCCATGACCACCACACGCAGCTCTCAACAACCTCTGTGCTAGACCCACAAGACCCCGGGAGCAGAATGCCTGTATATCTTTGCATTCAAAATGTTGGCCCTGTTATACAAGTTACTGTATCTGTATATTACCCAGGAATGCGTCTGCTTTCTGGAGTTGTGAAGGTAGGGAGAGATAGGGACTCATCAGCCAGTGTGTGGACAGGATTCAAAACGGGCTTCTGGGTGACACTGTCATTGGTGATGCTCGTGAGCACAACAAACCTCAGCAGATACTGATAAACCGTTGGGAATCCAAAAAATTTAAAAATCACCAAATAATAAAGCAAAATCATACAATCACTTGGGTTGGAAGAGACCTTCAAGATCATACCAACCATAGCCAACTATATGACATGAGTCCAACCATCGCCTAACCCTGTCTAGTCCACCTCTAGACCATGTCCTCAAGCACAACATCTACACACCTTTTAAATACCTACAGGGATGGTGACTCCACCACCTCCCTAGGCAGCCTGTTTCAGTACTTGAATACCCTTTCAGTACAGAAATTCTTCCTGATATCTAACCTAAATCTCCCCTGGTGCAATTTGTAACTAGCTACATCCTATCCCTTGTTACCCCAGAGAAGAGATGGACCCCCACCTCTCTATACCTTCCTTGCAGGTAGCTGTAGAGAGTGATAAGGTCTCCCTTCAGCCTCCTTAAGACTAAAAAGCCCCAGTTCCCTCAGCCACTCCTCACAGGACTTGTGCTCCAGACCCTTCACCAGATTTGTTACCCGTTTCTGGAAATGCTCCAACATCTCAATGTCCTTGTAGTGAGCATAAATGCTAGACTAGAACAATGTCTACGTTTGATTTTAAGCGCAGTATAGAACAATTATTCATATAGGTCTTTCTTACTGACCAAGTCATAGGAAAAGCAGATATGCATGTAAAAAAGCATAATGCATTTTGACCTCAGTATCTCCTGGTTTGCAGCACTTAATATTTCCTAGAAAGGGTAAGATGTGACCAACATTGTCATATGACATAAACAGTGGTGGGAATTATAGCTTCATAATTCAGTACAAATGAACCTAATTCAGAGGTAATGGACAAGCTGATGACCTGTGGTTTACAAGGGAGAAGTCAGTGCAGCCAATGGGATTCAATAAAATAATTCAAAAAAAGTGCTTAACCTTGATATGCCACCTCTTCATCTGAATGAAAACACATTCATATACTGAATTAAGCCAATGTGCACATCTTTATCGGTGATGTACACCACAGTTCTATTAGTTACTCAGCACTGCACCGGGGTATACAAGCTGAAGGTCAGGAGAGGGAAATTAGTAATGATGGTGTGGTAGAAGCATGCTAAGAATGCATCTCTGCTACCATTGAATGCTGAATTTTCTTTTAAGCTGCCAGTAGGCAAAGTAAATGACATTGCACTTACATTCTTGTAAAGACAAAAACCTTCTCTTTTAGCTTAAAATCATCACAGTTCTACTAAAATCATTTGCTATGTTAGTAGTAGTTCAAATCTCAATTAAACAATTAAACTTTTCATCACAGATGTATTTCAATGTTTCTGATGTTCATAGTTCATAATATCACATCAACCTAGAATTCAAGTAAAACTGAAGGGGTGGATCTCATGTGAAACTAGTCTTTTCTATATAAAAAAGAGAATCCAACTATCAGTGATACCCATGGAAGAAAACTGTTGTGGTTTAATAAAAGGGATGTTTCTCAAACAGCTTGTCTCAGGAGATGCATTGGGTTGCAGCTTTGACAACTTCTAGGACAGTAAGTAACAATAAAACTGCTTCATCCAAGAGGATTTCAGAGCAAGTAACAGTCTACCCACATTATTCAGGCACAGAGTAAGAGCTTTCTCCCAGATGATGTGTCCTGCTGTGGTTTGATGGTTGGACTCAATGATCTGAAGACGGAAAACATTCTATTCTATAATTCTATGATTTCACCTGCAACCAAAGGCTGGGTGGTTCTTGATGTGGATGGCAACAGTAGCTTAACAGTGCTCAGTGTTCACAACGCTACACTAATATTCCCAGTCACATATGAGAGCTGTGAAGGTTAAAATCTGAATACTGTTTCGATGATACACTAAGGTCCTTAGGACACTGTGATAGTAAATTTACATAAAGAAGGAACATTGCTCTGACCCTAGGTTAGGGCTTAGCTGCTTCCACAATTCGCTTTCTCTTTTTTCATCACCTCTACCCTCAAGCCTGAACCTTAAATGAAGGTCAAGTACCAAATCTGAAAAGATCAGGCTGCATTGTTTTTGGGCTGCTTTTGGACATGAATTCCATTCCGCCTGGTTCTAAGTAGATGTTACCACACTAAATGGCTTTGGCTTGGTAAACATTATCTCCCTTCTTTTGTTGCAGCCTGACCATAAATGTTCACAACCATGTCCTACAAAAAATGACACTCTGAAGAAAGGATATCTGATCACTGACCCCACACTGCACATCTTTCTACAAGTAGCCTCACAAATAGCCCCAGTGTTAAGCCTTTATATTAGAGCACTGTGTTCTGCAATTCCTCATTGGAACTAAAAAAAACCCAAATATCTTACAGAAGCAAGACTCCATAATATTCAGGATCTGACCTGGAGACATCCATTTGTGAGATTCACTTAGTTCCATGTTGCAAGTATTAGGAAGGGTTGATACATACTCTTTCTCCCATATCTAGACACAAGTGCCCTCGTGGAGACAAGTAAATGGAATAGATTCTTCCTGAGTACCTGCTGCTTCAACAACAGTTATCAATGCCAAAGTACACTCTTCTTCCTATGCAGCTAGGTATTTATGTGTTGTCAAAATGTATCATTTCTTTCCTATGGATTCTATGGATCTTTTAAATTTTCAAAGACCAAAAAGATTATTTAAGTTAATTCTCTTTGCACATCTGAGGGTTGAGGCTCTTACTATAACCCAAACTTTTAAATCTCTGAAGCAAAGTAACATCTGATGGTTGAGGCTCTTACTATAACCCAAACTTTTAAATCTCTGAAGCAAAGTAACATCTTAAAAAAGGAAACAAGCAATAAAAGCAAAAAAAAAAAAAAAGACCTCACCAGGATTCCCATGCAATGTTAAGGAGCTGACAGAAGCTGAATTTCTGAAACCTGAGTTGTATTCACAAAGCTGGCTGGAAGGAAGTAGTTCTCTGCATTCTTTAGAAGATCAGCTCATGACAAATCCAAAGAGAAATGAACCTAGTGAGCTTGCTTCCTTTCCCATTTCTTATTTTTCATAATTGACTTCTATTAGATTGGATTATAAAGTAGACTCAAATTACTGACTCACCAATCCCAAGAAGGCAAGTCTTTAAAGTAATGAGATTAACAGCTGTTGATCAAAGAAAATCACCATAGATGCAGGGCTCTGCATTTGTTGGTGAAATATGCTGTCAGAGAGGGGCTGCACCAGCTGGATCAGTGAGTAGTTCAGGCTGGCCACCACAGAGAGCTGCATGTGGGAGATTGCTTCTGAAGCAAGAGAGGTTCCCCCACAGGAGCAAACACTCAAGGGAAGTTCAAACATTACTTCTTCCCTTTATTCATGCTAAAAGATGTAGGGGAAAAAAACAGGAAAGCAACTTCCCATAATAAGCAGACTTTGCTCTATTAAACTAAGTTCATTCCAGTGTCTTTTATTATTCCAGAAGCTCTGCAGCAATCCCTGGGCCCACTGGGAATTCATGTCATAATATGGGGGATTAAATTAAATGGTCTTTTGAGGCTGTGATCCTTCCCAGAATTTCTGTCAAACATGCCACAGCAAAGGCACCAGAGCATCCTCAGGAAAGAGTAGTTCCTGGGGTTCCCAGTTTGGCTGCCTCCACAAGCAAGGAGACATGGAGACCTGCATGCCATCTTCGGTGCAAACGTCAACATTTCACAGAATCGTTTAACTAGGAAAAAAAAGGGGCTCCAGGTGGAAAGGGTGCTCCTGGGGTTTATGGGAGGAGATAGAGAGTTAGGGGGAGATGAAACAAATCAGCCAGGCAAGATGAATTTGAACCTTTTTTAGCCGGATGGTGATTAGAATGAATTCATTCTATCCACTTGGGCAAGAAGTCAATTTGTTGCTCCACATGGCTATTAGCAGGATAGATTAGCTTCATGGCAATAGGGTTCTAAGGTTCAGGATAAACATTCCTGAAGGAGGAAAGTGAATACAGATAATCTTTAATACTACTTTTTTGTTTCTATTCTCTCCCCGCAGCTAAGTTGGACTTGCTTACTATATGGACTATGCCTGTCAAACAGAGAAGAGCAGGGACTTTTCCCTTCAGCCCTATTTATATTCACTTTGAGATCCCTCAGTGAAAAAAGAGTAGAGAAGAAACACAGTTTTAATAGAAACTAATAGAAAGGTCAGCTCTGCTTTCTCAGTGATTATTTTTACACTCGGTCTGCTTTGGACCTTGCTGGTGGGACTGACTGCTCACTACCACATACCTGGAAGCAAACCTTTTTGAGTACTGTAACCCAGTGTCCACAGTGGGAGTCACAGAATGGCAGGGGTTGGAAGGGACCTCTAGAAACCATCTAGTCCAACCCACCTGCTAAAGCAGGATCACCTAGTGCAGGTCGCACAGGATCCCCATCTTACATAGAGCTGCAGTACAGCCCATACCCAGGGCACAGAGAGCGCTGAACCTAAAGGCAAGAGTGCAGCTAATTGGGTCATTATGATGGAGGCACAGAGAGTGCCTTTCCTGCCTAGTTCTCCCTGGTAAATCACAGGCACTGAGAACCTTTCACTAAGGAAATCTGGTTTTCTGTTACCTTTGGAGTTATATTCGCAGCATAGATCTTCCCTTGACCAAGCTACTCTTTGCTGTCAGAAAGAGTCTAAAAGGCTTCAGGCTGTACCATTTTATACGTTTTAGCACTGCATGATCGTGAAGACACTTGAAGCAGGTGTGCTTTCCAGATATGTCAGTTGACCTTAAAAGTAACCTTCAATTTTAGCATAATGATATTCACAGGCAAATATTCACATCTATCCATGTTCATATCAGAAGAAAGATAGGAACTAGAGTCTCCAAATGTCAAGCTCATGAGTATTAAAAAAACCTGAACAAGAGTAAAGACAGAATCTCCCACTCCTGCCCCCCATCAAGGAGGTGAACTCCAACAGGCAAAGTGGATGGAGAAAATTAAATATAATGATAGCATCAATGAAGCTTCATTCACGCGGGTGCCAGGATATCCTGAATTTATTCTTAATCTACCACACTAAGAACTCACTGATGGGACTTGTGGCCTGAAAGATCAAAGAAAATTTTGTCCAATGCTTATATTGAGATTTGTGCCTATTCACTCTTAGACCTGGGCTTGACTTCAGCACATACAAGACCTCAGTAGAGGGATGAAGCAGTGTGATTGGCTATTGGAGTAGTAATGCTTGACTTTCCAGAAAGAAGCTACAGATTGCATTTTCACCCTTTGTGCAGTTCCTGCCCTTTTTCTTTAAATGCTATAGAATTTCTTAGATATTATAAAAGAAAAAAAAATTTAAAAAAAAATCCAAAGGATAAAAATAGCTTCGTAAGTGCAGCTAAAAAATTGAATCAAAGGAATAAAATTTTTCCAAAGAGCTGAAAATGAGGCCTGTATACTCTTAGGAATTAATACAAGCCCAGGAATTTTGGGGATGAGGGAGGCAGATGCAGGGACCTGCAGAAAGTTAGAGACATGATTTGGAAACGTAAGTCACATTACTGCAGTTTCAGACAGCCATAGCATCAGCCCTGTCAATTGGACTACCCATCAGAGCAAGGTTAGATCCAGTTGGGCTTGGTTTCCTGTTCCATAGTGAAGCTTTCTAAAAGAATTGCTGGAATACTTAGTAAAAGGCAGACAAATTCACCTGCAATGAGCCATTGCATGCCAGAATACACTTTATAAATCACAACCCCTTGCTGAAGTCAATGTGTGCAGTCTCCAGGAGTCTAGCCTTAGCTCACAGGGCAGGGGACAAGCCATGGACTTAGCTAAGAAGAATCCTCCCAAAGAAGGCAAAATGAAAAAAAAAAAAATTTTAAAAAAATCTGTAATTTTATATGATTACCTGCCTCCATGTGGCTTTGGCCAAGGACAGTAAAAATGTCACTGTATTAATGCTCAGGATGTGACTGTTTTAAGGGAACTGCCTCAGTAGTTTCAGCTGCTGTTTTAGGCAGTTTGAACACTTAATCCTGATTCAGCCTCAGGACCGAGCCTTACACTGAACCTCGTTTTTTCCTGCTAGAGCCACTGCCTCCGAGTACTCCTCCCTGAAAAGCTGTAGGGTCAAAGTACAAGGGAAATCAGCTGAAAAACTGATGCCGAGCTCTGTGTGAGAAGTGAAAGCCTCCTGAAGACTGTAATTTCCTTCAATGATTTTTGTGCTATTATATGCTCAGTAGTATTTCTGCCAGAAGTTTGTCTCCTGGCAAGTTCCTAGCTAACAGTATGAGAATGGGGGAAGACATTTCTTTTAAGGATTCATTTCCTGAATTATGCATCACTGAAGGACATTGTGACAAATTATTTTGCAGAGAGTGTTAAAAATATAAAAAAGGGGGTTCCACCACATGATCAGAGATAATCATGTTGAGAGGCTTAACAAATAACCCTTTCTCAATCTTGCTACTGTAATTCCTCATATGCACCTAACCTGCTTACAATGGAGAAGCAAAATGTACCATTTAAACCTTTCCCTTAACTTAGAATGTGAAGTCAGTCCCCATTTTGCAAAGAGATCTAATGAAGAATTCACTTGAAAAACAATTGAGATGATTACTTTTTTTTTGACAACATAATTTCTATCATTAAAGAAGAGAAAGAAAAATAAGAAGACACCCCCCACCCCAAAAAAAAAACCCAAACCAAAATAAAACCAAACCAAAACCAAAAATTCAAACAAACAAACAAAAATTGACCTGGAATTTTTGGTGACTGCTGGAGTAACTAATATGGGAAATATGTTGATTTATGCTGTGAACAGAGTACACAAGGGAGAAATGAGAGCTGCCAGAGAAGCAGAGAGGGAAGAGGAAAGGACAAAGGGAGAGGACTGTAAGGACACAGGGCACCAATCCATAAAAACACTGGCTTCACCGATTCCTACGCTTACAGAACAACTTCTTTTTTGAGGGGGAAGCCATTTCACTATTAGGTCCCATTGTGCTATTTTGAACAAGAAACCTACTTTTCATTACCAGGAATGACATTAGCCCTCTTCATGTCTGTCAGACTCAATCTCAGATGTCTAGCAATTACTTGAAATTGAACTCAAAACAATACTGAGGTTTTATTGATAGCTTCTCATCAGTTGCTTGCTGTTTCTTGCCTTTCAACTGATAGCCTGGAGAGTGTCCAATTCTATGCTGTGCCCAACAGGGTCAAATTTCAGCAAGGTTATTGATTGTGATTTGACATTTAAGGAACATATGACCACTGTGACATAAACAGCTTTTTACCAGCCCATATATTGCTTGGCTGAGACATCACGTTTCTTGTGCTGGAGACTGAAACATTATTTCCTTGTTTCTTTTGTAGGTTCAGCATTTTAATACTGTAATTCACAGTTTCCCTAGATTTCCAAATTGTGCAGGGATAAATGCTGCTGTGAGAGCTATTTCAGGTAGCCAATCTGGGAGCCTCTGCTGGCTCAACTAAACAAAATCAGTCAAATCTTGTCTAGCAAGAATTTCAAAGAGAAGAAGCAATAGATGTGTCGATACTTCATGGATTTTTTAATGAAATCTCTCAGCAACAGAAAAAAACCTTTTTTTTTTTTTAAATTGTGTTCAGGCCCTGGCCTTTTACTTGCTGGGATGGATGGATGGATGGAAGGGGTCTGTCAAGAGAAGGTCGACATCTTGAAGACATGACTTATTCATGGTGAAACTGGCCTTTGAAAGGGCAAAACAGTGCTACTCTATTTCCCTGATTCACAATTTTAGGGTTCTGTTTTAGCTGAAAAGGTGAAGATTATGATCTGTTTACTGACATGCTAAACTCTGAATTTCCCAGTGACTTTGAAATGCTCTGTCTCCTTATAAACTAGACCCTAAAGGAAAAGCGAAAAAGCTCACAAGTCGCACACTTGTTTTCACTGTGAAATTCAGCTCTCAGCCTTTAATTGCTAGAAGTCTAAGACAAAGACCAGGGCAACCACAAAGACAACATCCCAAAACAGGGCCGGACTACCACAGACAGGTTTACCCCAAAAGGTCTTGTCAGGCACAAGTTAACATCAGCGATTCTAAGCAATTTTGAAATGACTTTATATCATTGTTTCTAGAGCTTTTAATAATTACTGCATCATAAAGCCTTGCCACCTCTTTTATACACATTTCATCAAATTCATTCTGGAGCAGACATCCCTGGACTTAACTGGCCCATTGGCTAGATATTTTTACAGCATGTATTTAAAGCACGTGACTCAGCTATGGTGCATTAAACAATGAACACTGGGTTTTTTAACCACCTGGCTTACTATAATAATACTGAAACACAGTAATTTGCCTTTATATCTTTGCAGCTGGTTTTGGGGTTTTTTTTTTCCCCTAAAAGAAGGCCTCCCTCCCTCCATGAAGGCTCTTAAGTTGCCTGCTTTTGAGATGCACTAATAACTGAGCTGGTTAGAAGGGCATCAGGGACACACTCATTCCATCAGAGAAAGCATGTTGCTAAAAAAAAATCCACACAAACTCCAGTTACATTTCCAAAAGAAAAGTGTTGAAAACATTTTGACATTCTCATGGGTTTTTTGTTTTTCAGTTATGATAGAACACATTATTCCAAGAATATAAAAATATTTCCTCTGAGATTGTTTTATTTTTCTCTCTGTGTTAGTGCACAGTATATGTTACTTTCCCTATTCATCAAGAATGTTGATATATCAAGCACATATTCTGTTCTAATATTAAAAAAAAAGAAATTTTAACCTTATAAAAGAAAAGATTCAGTGTCTCGATCAAGTAGAAACAAATTGCTTTGATGCTTCCTATTTGGTATTTTCACAGCGTTCGTTCCCTTGGAAAATTAAAAAATTTTGATTTGGGGTTCAGAATCAGAGCCCTGACCAACTTGAAAAGGTTGCAGTTCCCTGGGGAAAAGCGCTTATCTGCTGCACGTGGGTGTAGCTCTGCGCCTAATGCAAGGCAGACCTCACGGCCAGGCAAGAAGACTCTGGTGACAGGAAAAGCCCTTCACAGAAGCCCAGACCCTGAGCTGGACCGTAACCCCCAGCAGTCACTCTTTGATCTGCACTGCTATTACAAATGGGACATGTGACCTTTAATCAGTGATGAGACATCCGAAATGAGAAAAAAAATTAAAAAAATAAAATTACTCAACCATGAAAATAAGTAAATAAACACCAACCGTGGGAAAAACTCAAGGCTGCTGCAGTGCTGAATGTTTCTTCTTTACTGTAGCAGTGTAGCTACATAATGACATGTATCGCTACCCATTTTACTGTGCAGTAGGGAAACCGCCCAGTTCTATTTAAAGAAAAACTATTGCTCAGTTAAAGCAGCAGTCTGACCCAGCTGAACTGAAGCTGAAATTCAGAGGGCCCTGCGCTGCTACCACTGGAATCAGACGATTTACCTACCAGCCAGGTGCAAACTAGCCAGCAGTCGGTTCTGAGACGTTTGGTTTTGCATAAAGATACCAATAATACTTTCAGATGCTTTTCTTTTTTGTTTTGTTTTTCTTTTTTTCTTCTTCTCCTTTTTTTTTTTTCCTTCACTCTTTGCAGCGTAGCAGAGGGTCCTTGTGGGAAACTGGAAGGACAAGAACTGGTTGAAAGCCAGGAAACTAGTTTCGCTTCCAGCTCTTCCTTTCCGTCAGAAGATGGAAAAGAATGGATGTCCTCAGCCGCACTGACGAGGGCTGGTGGACCGGGGCGGCAGCTGAAGTGGAAAGAAAAGGAAAGCTGACCGATCCTCAGATTACCCTGACCCTCAAAGCCAGCGAGCTGCTTCATGGGCGATTTCACAACTAAGCCACGAATGATCCAAAAAGCCTTTAAAGATTGTCTCTGACTTGTTTTGCTTGTTCATGAGAATATGTCGCTCCTGGGAAGTGATGTGGCCAGCATGTTGTGAGTCATGAATTGCGCTGATTGCAAGCACAGCTGGGAATCCTCTTCAGCCATTCCCAATTGCTTCCTTTCTCTAGCCCATTTTATCATTTGATTTTTTTACTGGCAGAAAAAAAAAAAAAGTTACATTAAAAATAGGGCTTTGTTGCTTTTTCTGGCCCCAGCGCTCCTTGGCAGCTGATTTCTCTCTTTCCCTTTCTTTTCCTTTTTTTAAAATCTTCATTTATTTGGAGAGGATCAGACCACCCTTCTCTGTCCGGAATGTCTCTCTGCTCCTCACTGGTCAGGCCACTTTCTATGGCAGTTTGTGTTTGTGACAGGTTGTCCCTGTATCACACCCCTTCTCCTTTCCCATTCTGCCTCCTGCCCTGCTCTTGCACCTCCACCCATTTTGTACACGGGCTCGGTGCTGGGAATATCTGTGGTTAAGCCCTCTTCTTGGCTTTCCTACAGAACTGGTAACTGAAACCCTGGCACTGCAACTCGGTAAAATCTTTCTGTGTTCTTCTTTGCTCCTCTTTTTACAAAAGCCCAGAAATTTCCCCTGCGGGCTGGCAATTGTACTGCCATTACAGGATAGCTCTTTGAAGCCAATCATCTGAAATGCCCATCTTTCTGCACTATTGTCTGTCAGAAGGAGCAAAGCTCTCCCTCTCTCCTTACTCGGCCGACATCCTGATAAAGAAATCAGCCTGTGCAAATCTACCTCCTCAAAATCCAAAACCAGAAACGAGCATTGCACCAAAGTGAGGGGAAAAGGCTCCCATGGGCTTCAGAAGGCTTTGGGTCAGATCCTGTGGGCAAAGCTGAGGTCCACGCTCCACTCAAGTCCCTCTCTAAACAAATTACCTGATGGGAATCAGTTATTATTCACTACCAGCAGAAGAGTAGTACCAACACTGGGAAAACTTCTCCTTGCCCTGGGAACCACACTGCAAGAAGGGACTCGAATGCTGAGCCCCACTCCCTTACCCTCTCCCTCACGCGTACCCGGCAGCTGCCTCTGGCAAAAGGAGCCCTGCACAAAGCGCTGCCTTTCAGCTCAACAGTTATTTTGCCTGCAGCCCAAGCAATATTTGACACATATTGTATCCTGTTTCTGCTGCGTCAGCAGTGTTGTGTAAACATGTTAGCTCATTGAGGCATGAAACTCACAATTGTTTTCCCACTTGCAAAACAAACCACGTCCAATAAACCCAGGGGACGAGCCGATTATTCGGATTTCTACTGAAGCAGCTCAACACTGGAGAAGTGGTTAATAAAGTTACTGCTCTCCTTTCCGATCCGTCAACTGCCTCTGATTCTGTGGAGTGTTGCTGACATGGCAGGAATAGATGACATTGCCTTTCAGCAGCCCCACCCTCTTCCCTCCGAGGGAAATAAGCAGGTTGAGAAGACACACAGGTTGTCTCTCCTGATGGTAACAGGGGTCTGGTTTCCTCTCTGTTCAGTGCACCGCGGAGGAAATAAAGTGCAATAGCACAGCCTACAAATCCTACTTAGCTGGGACTGCCTGCTGCTAGAGCTTGCAGGATCCCAGGCTTGGTTGCTGGAGGGCTGATTTCATCAGGATCAGGCAGAGGTGAGGTTATGCAGAGAGGTGGAAGTTACCTGGGGAAGAAGGAGCAAAAGATCTCTCGGCTCAGGGGATGTCCACAAACCAAACCTATTAATTATGCAGATCTTTTATCTAGCAGAGCCTGCTCCAGCCAGACTCCTGTCCACTTCTGAATGTGGAGGGACAGGACACGGCAGAAGAAGCCAGGCAATGTATTCACTGTTCTGCTATTGCAGATACCCCACAGCAGACACAGCACTTCAAAATGCCTTTTAGCCCTGCCAGCAAGTGAGAGCATCGTGGTCTGAATTCATCCCACCTACCTGTGGGCACTGAACTATTTCCCTGACATGGGAGGATGAGAGGGAGGTAGACAGGCATCACTAGAGAGCTACACCAATGTCAGATGGGAAGAGGTGCCCTCTGCCACTACCTTCCTCTCCACAAACTGACTGATGTTAGGCAGGGCATGTCTGAGATGATGCGCATGTATTTTGTCCTCTGCACTGACTTCTCTGCTCCAGGATTCAATTCTAAGTTCTTGATTGTGTTTATCACATGGGGTCTCACACAGACTTTATCTAGGGCACTAGCTGAGACCAGTTGAGTGTCCCCTTTGCTGCCCCAACTCCATCATGGCTTGCAGTGGGAGGCTGCTGCCGGTGCAGCTCACCTCCTACCTGCTGCTCCTTCCAGGACCCTCTGCACACTTTCAAATTTACAAAAAATTCAAAAAACAAAAAATACCCAAAAGCCGAAAAACCATAACAAAATAAAACTTTTCCCAAAGGGTCTTTATGGTCTTTGTGGAGATTCACACAGACTACATCCCCTGTTCTCCCGGTATTGTCACTTGCCATTAGTCTGGAGCTTCTGAAAGCGTATGGAAAGTATCCATCCCATGCTGGATGGAGTTCAGGGTTCATGAATTTGGGCCTTTGTTTTGAGTGAGGAGGAATGGGAAAACTTTTAACTTCTCAACATTGTTCCTTTTGTTAAATCCATTTTTTAACGTCAACATATGGTTTCTTTTATATGTCTGTCTAATAGAAATAGGTTCTCTTTTTTATATCCACAAATATCTTCATACATGAGATAAGAATATTGAATTAATACCTTTCACCCAATCAATATGAAATAATATCTTAATAAGATCCATCGCATCCTTTCCCATTATAATAGTTCAAGATCTGATACTATGGGCCAATGAGTTTTAAACAGCCTGTTTGCTAATTGGTATGTAGCTCTGTCACTTAGCCCTGGCCTTGACCCTGCTACCTCAACTGTCTCACTTGCTATTGCCTAATAATTCCTCTGGGATGGAGACAGAGGCTGCACCTGGTCGTTCTTTGCTATCAGAAAGCACAGCCCTGAACTGTGACAGTGTTGTGTATGGGCAAGTCATGGATTTCAGGACCTCTTACTATGCCTTTATCCTCCCAGAGTAAAATATATGGCACACAGTTTACAGAGTCAGCGCTCTGAAGATTCAAGGAAAGTATAAAAAAAATCAGCTCTGTCCTGGGGAATGGTTGCTTTAAATTCATTCCTGCATTTATTAGGCATTGTTATTTATTAGGTGTATATGTCTGAATCTGTAAAGCATATCATTCCAAAAGCGGGTGGGTGTTGCACATGCCACAAAGCAGTTGACAGCAAATGACTAAAACTCCGAATACAATAAAAGTATACGTAAATCTTCTCAACACTGAACTTTTTAAAGTTATTCTGTAAAGCTTTACACATGTTGGATAGCAATAGAACTGGACTGGAAGTTCAGTACCAGAATTGTAACTGGACTGAATTTGATCCATTCGTCATAAAATTATTAATTCAACTGCTGCATAGGGCAGCAAAGTCCATCTGAACATGTCATCTTCTCCAGCCAAGGTTCATGAACTAGTGGGAAAATATGCGAGGACTTGCACTGATTTTAATTAGATTCAGGGTTTAACCCTGTGTGGGATTTTTTGTGAACTGAAAGATACGTGTTGTACTTAAACGCCCTTACAATAATCAGTAATCATTCTTGTGGTGAATCTGCTACAAATAAGCCGCTGTGATTTTAAGAAAATAAAGGCTGTGTTGCCCTGGCACATACAGTAGGCTCTCCCTTCTGGGAAACGGACTGAAGTCTCTAAAAGGGCTGTTCTAAAGCCCTCTAGATAATTGGTGTAAAGATGCTGTAGTGCCACTAGGAATTGGATCCCCTACATTTGACATTCAGACAATTACCAAATATTCTGCCTATGCCTTTTCCTTCTAACACCAGATTTGGTGATCAGATCCTCCTGAAAAGCCACAGGAAAGAATTATCCTGCTACAGAAGGTACCTTTTACTTGAGGATCTCAAGGTATGCTTCAGAAACGTCAGAGTGAGAGGGTTGAGCTTCAGGCATCCCAAGCTGCTGGGAAATAGAAACACATTGTGGTCAAGTGGGAAATCCCTGATGAAGGTGCACAATCTTCCACGATTCTGGTCGTACTCTTTTAGCCTCAGGATAAACTTTTGCTTTTAGAAACACTAATGGTTAAGCCCTATTGAATCTTGGATGAACATTTAAAAGAAGGGAGCATTTGTCCTTAAATACCAAAGGCTTTTGAAAAGCTCTGTTGCTTCTTTCAGATGATGGAAAACAGCATTTGTTGAAGAAATGCTATTCTCTAATGAGTGTCTGCTTTAATCCAGAGCACACCAGAGGCTAAATAAACTGAGTGGGTTTAGCCAAATGTGCATACAGTTCACATAGGCCTTGCTCAGGCTAATGGATCATTGTTATGCCAGGATATAATGGATAAATTGGCAAGTGCCTGTCTTTTGCATGTTTGATGCAGTCTCTGGATGAACCTGCAAGGCCACATTTGTTTGCTTTCTATAGTATTCTTTCTTACAGTCAAAACTTAATTTGTATTCGCAAAATGGCATAAAAAAGTTCCAGAAATAATTCAAAGTAATTAAAAATAAAAGGGCAGGAATCCAATGCCAGGGAGGGGAGCGTTTTCTCTTTTAGCCTCTTTTTGTGGATCCCGTTGTGCCAAGACAGAAAACAGTGAGATGTTCAAATATTAATAAAGTGGTAGCACAGCCAAATTAAAATGCCCCAATTCTCATAAGTAATGTTTCCAGCAGAGCACAAAAGAATAATCAAGCCCCAAAACTAGTGAAGGAGAATTTATGACCCACCATCTGAGCCGCCAAGAACTCCCTGCATGCCGGCAGTGAGGATGGTATGGAATCCCTCTGCCTTTAAACTTCACCCAACTCTGCACTATGGAAACGATTCTGCACCATTCCTGGTCGTGGAAAGTCTTCTGCTGGCTTCCTGAGGCAATCAGTTCGTGCTTAGCACATACCTCCACACCTGAGCAAAGATGTGCAGCACAGTTTTCTTTAAAGCAGCAGCTCTCAGAATGCGAGAAGAGTCACGAGCTGTGTTTAGTGTGCCATCCAGCATGGTGTTGCAGGGAAAACCCTTAGGTCCTGAGGAAATCAGAAGGAAAGTTGGACACTGAAACTATATATCAGTAAGGAAAAATGAAGTTTGAGGTTTGTTGGATTTTTTTTTTCAACAGCAGATTTGGGTTGGGGTGGGTTTGGGGAGTTTTTTTGTTTGTTTTGGGGTTTTTTTAATAGCAGATTCAAGACATCGTATATTTCTTGAAAGTGCTTTTTAGGCAAACCAGCTCAGATGTCAGAACTTAGATGTTGGCCTATATGTGTTGTATGAACTCAGCCTGTGTGGTCCAGATACCTTGGGCATGGCACTAGGTCCAGACTTGCCTTCTCCTATGCTTGAGGGTAGACTTTAAGTCTCAGCCATGTGCTATGACATCATAAAGCATTTTGTGGCTTTTAGCATGAAGTGAGGAAACAAACTCCCAAACACTTTTTAATACAGCTCTTCTCTGTGCTACTTCTCTCCCCCTTCCACACATTAGGACATTAAGACAAATTGAGCTAACAGGCAAACATCATGATCACTTCATTCTGTAACTCTAATGAATTTGAAACATAACAGCTTTCTTGTCATGCTCTCCCTTTATCATGTATTCTGGTTCAGTTTGCCTTCTCACAATGGCATCACAAATTTTTATTCTAGTGCCTTTTCTTACTGCATTCACTAGTCAGACATATCTTTCTCTTTCCAGCCTGTTTGTCCCATCCAAAACCTGTCCCACATACATCAGCCGTGATTTTGGTCCAACCTCTGTCTGGATATAGGCATTGTTCCTAATATAAAGCATCCTAAATGAGAATTTTGAAACCTCATGTTTCATCCTAATCTATCCTTTGATAGACTTCTCTACCAAAGATCTGATGACTGTTCTTTAACCAAGTTAGAGTCTTTTTCCCAGAATTTTGCCTAGTGCTCAAGATATGTATTATCCCTCACTTTTCATTATTTATAGTCTTTCTATCTGTAGTTCTCTATACATCTCTATCTCTTTACGTAGAAAAGGAATTTCAGAGGATCATAGGTTTCAGAGGATCAAGTTTCTAGAAATGTAGATTTAATTTCTTCTATTCACCCTTACCAATAACTCGTAGTGACCAGGGAATTAGATGCCTCCTCAGCTGAAAAAGTGTTAATGCAGAAGCGGAACAGATAGCTTGGTTGGTCATTCTGATACAATATTCCCAGCCACTGATGTCTCCAGCATGCAGTCACAGTTAGAGACTCTGGAGTGATCTCACACAAAAATACCTGCTCTCTCCCTCAAGGACTTCCTAGATCTGTAGGAATGATCGAGTTCCTCCTCTTATTGCATGTTCGATCCTGATTGTCTCCTGCTGTGACACCGTGCTTCTACAAGGAGAGTTTGAAGACAGGGGCACTTTGAGACTGCCTCTCTTTTGGTGTTTCAACGTAATAGTTCTTAAAAACATGTTCCCCGGGATGAAAATTTTTAAGAGACTAATACACATAATCCCACACAGACTCTGCTAACTAAACTGTATGCACCTGTGCTCTCAAGTACTTACCTTCTGCTGTGCCCCCCTGCCCCGCCCACTATAAAGTGCTGGACTCTACCACAACCTTTACTGTCCCCTACTCATGATGTCATGCGTCAGTCTTATACACATATGCCACTTGACAAAAGTCACACACATTTTCCAATCTCCCTACGTATGTGGTCTTAAGGCATCTTGTTGCAATAGGGTTCCATGAGTAAATGGGCTTCACATACAAGAGGCATCTTCTGTCCATAGTGCATTGAAGGGCAACGCTCTGTAGAAATAATGCAAGAGGCTTGCTTGCTTTTCTTTCAGTGTACTAGCAAATTGAGCTGATTTAAACTAGAGAAAGAGAGACTTTAGGAATTAGTTCTGGTTTGCATGTTTCAATTCAGGCAAACAGCTGTGGTACCTTCGTGATAGCAAAATCAGTGCTGACACAGCCATACATGGACAACATTTACAGAAATGTAAAAAGAAAGGTTCCTGGACTAAGATTCCAGCCTAATTGAGCCAAACACAATAAACATGATAATTATTCCTTCTCACAGTGAAGTGAACAATTCAATTTGGAAGGAAAGATGTGCCATTGCTATTCCCTAGTCCTGCTGTTATTTTATTTTATATGCACTGTTACTGCTCATCACAGAGCTTTTCTGCATTTAGTTAGGGAGTACCTTTGCCAGAGAGTTCAAATTATGGTCTAAACTCGGGTTAATGTGGCTTCTGAGGGCTTGCCTACACAGGGAAGTTAGAGTGCTATAATGGAAGCTGTTAATTTCCGTCACTAAGCCTTTCTGGATGCCCTGGGCCGGGTGTAGACCAGCACATGTTCGCTCACTAGAGCTTGAGCTGGCCAAGCCTAAGAGTGCTCTGCTTTGACAGCTGTATAGCTGCAGTGCTCCTCCCAGGCTCTGTGAGAAACCTGGCTCTGTCATCCCCAACTTGGCACTCCCAGGCAAGAGACTGTCATCTTCTGGGAGAGTTGGCAGGCCGGCCCCACTGCGTGGACTGCAAGTCCCTGCCGCCCCTCCAAGGGCTTTTGTGGCTGCTGACTCCAGCCTCGCTGCATCCCTGCCCCCCTGTGCAAGACAAGCCCATCACTCACCAGCCTCACTGCAGAGCTGGCTGGGGAGGCCCCCCAAAAGTCTGCCACCCAACACCCTTGCCAGATGCTGCTTTTGACAGTGTGTCCTTCTTATGTGGCTAGTATCAGCCTTACCTGCCCAGCTGGCTGCAAAAAATTACCAAACTGGGCACTGTGGCCAGCAGGTCGAAGGAGGTGATCCTCCCCCTCTACTCTGCCCTGGTCAGGCCCCACCTGGAGTATTGTGTCCAGTTCTGGGCTCCCTGGTATAGAAAAGACAGGGATCTCCTGGAGAGAGTCCAGAGAAGGGCTACGAAGATGATTAAGGGCCTGGAACATCTCCCGTATGAGGAAAGGCTGAGTGAGCTGGGGCTGTTCGGCCTGGAGAAAAGAAGACTGAGGGGGGACCTAATTAATGTTTATAAATATCTTAAGTATGGGATGCAGGGGGAAATGGCCAACCCCTTTTCAGTCATCTATGGAGATAGGACAAGGGGCAATGGCTGTAAACTGGAGCACAGGAAGTTCCGCACCAACATGCGGAAGAACTTCTACACAGTGAGGGTGACAGAGCCCTGGGACAGGCTGCCCAGGGAGGTGGTGGAGTCTCCTTCTCTGGAGATATTCAAGACTCATCTGGATGCCTATCTGTGCAATATGAGCTAGGGAGCCTGCTTTGGCAGGGGGGTTGGACCCGATGATCTCTCAAGGTCCCTTCCAATCCCTACGATTCTGTGATTCTGTGATGCTGCTCTGTATTTCTTGACACCACAATGCAGGAATGCCCCAGTCTAATAAAAACCTGTAGCAGCTTAGCTACCTCCTCATCTCTACTTAGCATGAAACTACCACTTCTGAATTTCTTGCAACGTCACACATCAGTTACCAGGTTAGAAGGGAAAGGTGGTTTACTTTTCTTTACTAGCTTTTCTCCTGCAAGAAATGTTACCTTATTTCTTAAAATTTGTGCAGTCCTTGCTTACTTCTGTGTCCTGGCCTTTGTTTCTTGATTCAAAGAAATAGTTCTATCTACATTGGTCTGAAAAAATGTCATCTTAGGTCGTTTCTGTCGAGAAGGATGCTACCACTTACCTGCAGTTCTCCAACTTCCCCCACACAGACCAACCTTGCATGCACTGCCGCAGACCACACACATTCCGGGTTGCTCTGAGGAAACAAGAAAACATAAACAGAATAAATAATGACAAAAGAAGGTAAGTGCACAGAAAATGTTTATCCTATCACCTCAGCAAAGAGCAGGCCTGCTGCAAATGCGTGGTGCTTTCTCAAGCACCAAGATGGAGTCAGCTCTGGTGCCTCTCCTGATGGGAGAGAGGTAGGGATTTGGCATAGACCAAATCTCTTGATGCAGCATAGACAGACAAATTCAGGCACAGCTGAGTTTAGCATGGACCAGTCCATAAGTAGGCCTCTCCAGAGCGCAGCACAGACCTCAGCTGGTCTCATTGCAAGTTGAAAGGTGTTTTGAGTCCACCACTTATTTCCCTTTTTTGCCCCATTGGTTTTCTTAACTACACCAATTAGGTGGTAATTTTTACATCAAATAAAATCTTTTTCAGAGGTGAGAATGCTACGTGCGTTTGTATTACATCAAAGCTGAATGGAAGAGCATGAGAGTGTTAATAGCGATTAACAGGTCATCTCCCTGTTTTTGAGGAAGACTGAGGTCTGTTGTGAAAGGAAGTGACTAAATGAACTGCAGGTTTAGCAAAGTAGGTAAATGTATTTGGCCCAGAAAATTGCAGTTTCTCTAAAGGAAGGTTAATAGTTGTCCTGGAACACAGGCACTAAAGGATAAGAAGTGTGTTCATACATAAGATAAAGAGAAAAAAAAAGACTGTCTTACAAACCTTACTTTGTATCTCTCACCAAAATATCTGTGCTCTGCCTCTGGCTCAACTGCCACAGAAATTTCCATGAAAAACACAGTTATCTCCCCAAAAGGCTGATCATCACATATACATCCATGAAACCTTTGCCTTTTGTTTTATAAAGGCAAGGGATGGGGAAAGCTTCACTGTGAACAGGTGAACTCTTTGAGTAAAAGTGGAGAACCCATGTTAAAGACCGCATATAGGTTATGCACATGAAGACCAGTGAAAATAAGAATAAACGCTACTGAAAAGAATATATGACCCCTTGTGTTATCTTACCAGGGGACCTAGAGTGTGTATAAACACTATACTGATAGGCAATGCCTTCCAGGTCAGGATGAAGCCCTTTATGCCTCTTCCCAGATTCCCTCATTGCTGTGGCCCAAGATGGGGCTGCTCTCAGCACACTCACACCCCCACCCCCGTCCCCGCCCCAAAAGCCTACAGCAAAACTTACGCCATCATTGTCATGGACCTTACATAAAAGAGGACAGGAAGGAAAGAAATAAGATTTGGTAATATTCCTCAGACCTTGTGGAGCTGTGAGTTTGGGCTGTGCACAAGCCAGCTTTGGTGGTGGAGCTACATCAGACCACTTCCCAGTTCAGGATCCCCCAGACTGGAAGCACTTGGGAATCAGGATATACCTCCATCCTCCAAGGTAGACATAGCCTCAGCTGTCATAAACAGGTTTAGTCTTACTCATTCCCTTTTATTTCACGCAAAATTTGGCAGAGGAGATTTAGGTGTTAGGCATGTGTTTATAGAATAGCTTTTATGTACTTCTTTGGTACATTTGCCATTGAGATAAATTGAGAAGAAACACAGCATTCAGCATCACAAATGCTTTCTGCTTTACTGTTTCGTTCTTGTTGCTCAGGTGTCCAAGGGCTTTGAGGGATATGCAATTTCATATGTCACAAGGAAATATAGGATGTGAACTAGACTTCGTCAGCTGCGTTGTGTTTTGAGCTGATACTGTGCTTGTAAAAAGAAGTCTCTCTGTACAGGATGAGTTTTCATCAAATCTTCTGGAGACTTTTTTGTTGGTATTCTCACCCCAGACAAAAAATACTGCAATCTATCACAATTCATTGAATGCTTAGCGTACTTGCCAGGTTGCTCTGTAGTTTTGCCATGCTTAGACGTGCTGACAAAAACATATTTTCATTCTGTTGCTATTACAGCAATTGCCCTTATTAAGCTATACCTTTTTCACAGTTAGTATGGAAGAAGGCAAAGACAAAAAATCCCTTCTCTGCCTGCAATTGAATCCAACAGATTTTTCACTCAAAAATGCAAGTGAAAGTTGTGTTCAGCAGAAAAGGGCACAGCCATTCTGGGACATGTGAACTCCAGTCAAAATCCACGAGCTGTGGATGCTCCAGTTTTCAAACACACTTATTACAGATAGCTGAGATCCCAAGTGCTCTGGCGTATATAATTCCTGAGAAAGCAGTTCTTCTGGCAGATTAAGGGAACAGTTTGCTTTCGCCTCAGGCCATTAACATTTTAATAAAATGGTCATCAACTGTGATAACAATTTATCTTTAGGGGACTTTATCTATTATTAACCTTATTAAGTAACAAGTTTATTTTTGCTGACATGTAGATTTTCCAATCCTTGTCAAGACTGATTTATTTTTTTTCTTTTAATTTCATGTTCCAGTATGTTGTGCTCCTTTGCTAAAAGCGTGGTTTGTGAGTTGGTTTTGTTTTTCCACTGATTTTCAATGCTTTCCATCTCCTCAGAGTTTAGGAGAAATACATTATCTCATCAGAAGAGGTTAGAAAAAGTTTTACTCCTCACTATCTGTCATTTTCATATAGGTAAAACTCCAGTTCTTCACATCCTACTTTCTCAGGCACTGGGTTATCCGAAAATTATTTGTCCCCTAAAATCAAAATTCAAAGAAGAACTAAAATTTGTTTAGCAGAAGCTATAATTATCCAAGGTTTCAGATGTCTGCCAAGATACCAGGGTTACCATTATTCAGTGTAATTAATGCTTTCACCAATTTAGAAGACTGTACAAACATCATAGTCTCATGCTACTAGACAATGAGCGCTTTCTATGAGATGATGAATGCCTTTGCCTCCTATAGATTTATCAGTATCTTGCAGGTTCAGGATCCATGCTGGTCACGTATAGGAAAGGCTGAACCAGTTAAAAAAACAAAACCCATAGCTTTCAGCCCCAACTCTCCAGTGTGCCAGCTGACTGAAAACCACACTGTATTACTGGAAGTGAACACAACCTCGACTTCTCTTTTTATTTTAATTTTTATTTCTTTTAGTTTTCAAAGAGTTTAAATAAGGATTCACTTCATCCCTTCTTTCTATATACCTTTACAAATCCATCTTATCACTGAGCTTGCAACAGAACGCTCTGGGAATTTTGCAAGGAAGAAATGTCCAAATATATGTTGTGAGCTTAAAATGACTTGCTAAACTTCAGGGTGTTTGCCTGCATTAGATATCATGTTATTTCTACCTCGCTGGCAACTACTGCTTCTAATTGCAGCAAATGGGGGGGGGGGGGGGAATGGATCATGTGTGTTGTCTCAAATGTGACTGTAATGTAGGGTGGAGATATAAGATCTAATTTTAAGTTAGTTCATTCAGGAGGCAGGCTGGCTGCAACTGTACTGGACTTGGTGTTGGCAAGTTTACCCCCTTCCTCATCTGGTTTACATCTAGTTGAATACACTGCGCTAGACTTATATCTGCTGCAAGTCAGAACCTGGGTGGAAGTCAACATTGTCCATAATAAGTCTCTGTGGTTTGTAGTAGAGTCTATGGTGCAAACCAAGCAGGCCCTCTGTCATAGCAAAAAAAGGTCAAAAATCATGAGTTTGTGAACAAAATCCTCTCTCCTACACCATTTAAAAATTTTAAAACCTATCTAATAATAATCCATGAATCAACAACAGTGGAATGAACAAAAACAGTACAGGTTCCTCTCCAGATTATAAATAGAGACCAGTTTCAAATACTTAGGAAGGATTCTGGGCTTAAAAATTCACAATAATAATGATTCTTTTATTAAAAAGCCATAAACTGTGACAAATACACAGGAAGTTAATTCAAACACATTCCTTTCAAATCACTGTGCATGAATCACTGACTTTGCAGAAGATGGCCTCTTGAGTCAGTAATAACAGTCTGAAGACCGGGATGGCATTCCTAACTCCACCACAAAATATGTTTCTGGCATTAGTTAAAAATTGCTCTGTGGGCTTCCTCATTCATCAGTGTAGGGTGAATAAAGTCTCTGCCAACACTTTTATAAGAATATTACTTCACTGATGTCACTAAAACCTAATCTAAAAAGTGATCTCTGAATGAAAACCATTTGTGATACTCCTGAAAACTCAACTTAAAATCTTTTCCTCTGAAAAGATTCCTGGAACTGTTTAGGTCTCAACATATGCCTGTTGCCTCTCAATCTAGCAAGGCAAGCCACAGGTCAGATCTATGTCAGCTCTGAACTACGAGGAAATGCAGGTCTTTGAGCAAGCTCCATGGCTATCGAAACTGTCTATTTCAGTTCTATTATAAAATTACCAAAAATGAAGAGTCTTCAGGGTCCTCTGTATGAGAACAATTTAGCAGACAGCCCTTCTCTTGGCAGTGTCGTTCCCTAGGAACATCCTTGAATGGAAGCTGTTGAGACTTGAGTGCTTGGCCTGCCTCAGGAGAGCGATGAGCGGAAGACCTCCCTGCCAATATGCTTCCAGCCACAACTGCTAATTGTATTATTTGCTCTTTAAAATGCAATACCAGTGAAGCTGTCCTCACCACCACGAACAGGCAGAATCAACCACATCTAATTCATCTCCTACTTTATTGCCCATTGAAATGAAATGCAGGTTGCCCTAGCGGCATACAACAGGCTGCTGTGAGACAGCAACCATCCATTTCTACACAGTGTACAAGTTTGATCTCGTTTGGCTAATTATCCCATTAACCTGTACCTAAAGATCCAATTACTGCAGCTGTGGGTGACTGAATAAAGGGCAGCAGCAGCGGTAGGCCTGGAGCGTGAGATCTGTGCTAACCTTCTCTGGTGTGTTTGTGTCTGCCTGAGCCAAACTGTCCCTCAAGAAACAAAGCAAAACTTACATTTTTATTATGATCATGAAAAAATAACATTTTTTTTCTCTCTCTCTCTTTGTATTGGGTTTGCATGAGGGGTGCCTTCTTGTGGGAAGCTACTAGAAGCTTCCTTCATGTCTGACAGAGCCAATGCCAGCTGAATCCAAGATGAACCCACTGCTGGCCAAGGCTGAGCCCATCAACAACAGTGGTAACATATTTCGGGAGGGGGGGAACCACCAGGAGCAACTGCAGCCAGAGAGAGGAGTGAGAATATGTGAGAACAGCAACTCTGCAGACCCCAAAGTCAGTGAAGAAGGAGGGGGAGGAGGTGCTGGGACTGGAGCAGAGATTACCCTGCAGTTCATGGAGAAGAACACGGTGAGGCAGGTGGATGCACTCAAAAGAGGCTGTGACCCTGCAGGAAACCCATGCTGGAGCAGGTTCCAGGGAGTACCCGAGGCCCCGTCAAGAGAGGACCCCATGCTTGAGCAGGTTTGCTGGCAGGACTTGTGACCCCTGGGGGACTGCACTGGAGCAGTCTGTTCCTGAAGGTCTGTACCCCGTGGAAGGGACTCGTGCTGGGGCATTTGGCAAAGAGTCCTCCCCCTGAGGCAGAAGGAGCAGCAGTGATAAACTGATAAACTGACCACAGCCCCTATTCCCCATGTTCCTGCTCTGCTGAGGGGGAGGAAGTAGAGAAATTAGGAGTGAAGTTAAGCCCAGGAAGAAGGGAGGGGTGGGAGGAAGTGTTTTAAGATTTGGGTTTATTTTTAATTTCCCTACTCTGATCTGATTGGTAATAATCTTTTTTTCCCCCAAATTGAGTCTGGTTTTGCCTGTGACTTTAATTGGTGAGTAATCTCCCCCGTCCTCTCAACCCACGAACCTTTGCAATACTTTTCTTCCCTGTCCAGCTGAGGAGGGGTGATAGAGCAGCTTTGGTGGGCACCTGGCTTCCAACCAGGGTCAGCCCACCACACTCCTTTTTCTTTTTTTTTTTTTTTGAGAATTAGATTAGTGTTGAAGCATTCAAATACTAAAGTCTTGAGTTCAAAACCATGTCTGCAAGCATGACCTGAATGGCTTTGTGTCAGGGTCCATTTGTCAATGCAACTGGAAAAACTCCTAGAGGAGCAGAGCTCAGGCTGCATAAAACCTGTCAGGGTTTGCACTAGAGGGATGAAAACTGATATGCAAGAACACAAGTGTCTGGCCTGTTCCCTTCAACCATATAAACCTTGACTTCATTCCTACTTAGACGAGCAATAAGGGGCATACGTATTTTGGAACAACACTGATACCACTTGTATAGTAGATGTTGCTCCAATCACTCACATAGAGGAAGAGGAGGTAAAATACAATAAAACCACCATGTCTTTATTTTCACACCAAGTCCTAGAAGGAAGGTGGAAAAGAGTTGCAAAATGCATGCACTAAAAATCCCAGTGATACTAAATATTCATATACCTAACCAGTACTCAAACATAGCCAGCACAGAAAGTTAAAATGAGGAGACAAATGAACTGCAATTATTTAGAAAAATACTACTAATTACATGGAGTAAAATAAGAAAAAAGAACTTATACTAACTAGAATCTTTAAGTTCCTTTAAGGTTAATGAACATCCCACATTACCTACAGAACTTCTCAACCAGAACAGAACAGGACTGGTGGAAAAGTATGCTTGAAGAAAAGGTCTATGATATTTCAGTAAACCTTTTAAACATCTGAATAATATTTTGAGACTAGGAATCCTGTTTCTCCTGATAGTGTCCTCTATGGCAAATGATATTAATGTAATCCGTTCGTTCAGAGACAGAGACTATCAGAATTCACGAGTGATTCTGGGATGTACAGCATGGGTCTTCAGAAATTAGGGGAGATTTTTTGATTTGGCAGTCAGCCTATAAAGATCCAATCATTTACCCTGCCTTATTCTTAAAAGCTGAGAATGAAATCCAGATGAAAAGCAGTCCTCTCCATTAGAAATAGTTTCCCTCCTTATGCTGGGAAATATTTTATTTTCTGCCTAAATAGGGAACAGCAACGACCCGGAAAGCTACATGACAGCAAGCAGCTCTTTTAAACTTCTTGTCTGAATATCCTTTTGCACTAGTTTCCAGAAAACTTAGCAGACAGTGTTTTTCATTACTGGTGCTCTCCCCATCTGTCCCCATGTACAGCATATCTGCACGTGAAAAGAATCTGGAGCCAGAGCAGAGCCTGCTCAGAGATCATTATATTGGTGATTGTGGACAAAAGAACAGTATAATTCCTTTCTATAGGATAAGAATTATGGCTGATTGCCCAGTATCAGTTTGATTGACTGATTTTTTTCCTTTTTTTTGGTGATTTTTGGTGTAACTTCTAATCTCACATGGTCACGGCTTGGTGATTTTCACTCGTGGCCTAGAGGCCACAATGCTGGCATGTGTTATACGAAAAAACAGCTGAGAAAGAGGATTCACAAAGGAAACCTCACCTGCTACGCCTTTTATCTGGGTGCTTTTGTTATGTGTCACTGGGATACAGGCAGGCATTTTGTATCGGGAGCAGTAATACAGCAGCTCCATAAAAGCAACATTCCTGAGTGCCGGGGCCTTCCTGCAAATACAAGTATCATATTCTCCACTCTCATACTCACATTCTGTCTTCTGCTGATCACCGCTCAAGATGTCAGCGATAACCCTGAATTTTTCAGAGCCTGCCATAGGAAGGACACCACCTTTGACTATGCATCTGCCACTGTCGCTCTCCAGCCCTTGCAGATAAGTGCAGTCGAGTAGCTCTCACTGCCAGTCCCCAGTTATCAGCAGCAGTGCTTTCTCAGGCAACTCTCCACTCTTTGATAAACCTATTGACGCACATCTTCCATGAGCTTCAGAGTGATTTAAGAGGCCTTTATTTGGTTTAGATTTTGATGATTCTGTGGGGACCTCAGTTGTTTTTTAATTTATCTGAATGTAAAGTGAACAAAAGGGTGACAGCTTTAACTGCATCCATGGTGGAGGGGTGGTGGTGAGATTTTGTGCTTTATTATTTTTACGTGAAGTGTTAATATGTGAGTAACTGCTATGTCAACAGGCACTCCAAATCTTTAAATAACAATGCAGCAAAATATCCAGGTTTCAAGAGTACTTGTCTCTTTCTGTTTAGAAGCTGAAGAGGTTGTTATATTACACAGCGTACCAGGGAATATCACATCCTATGATATGACATCATTTGGCCTAATGTCATAGAAGCTGAGTGGCATCATCTGTGAGCCAGCACAAAAAATTATGTGGGAAGTTCTGAGTAGTGCAGAGGTTCCTGGTCCTCTAAGTATTTTAATATGTATATGATAGAAAATAGTCCAGCAATTTTTGAGAAGTTACTCAACTGTTGCTTCAAAATGCAACTATTACAGTTTGCCATGTCATTCCTCCTTCATCACTGGTGAAAGAAAACATGGAATAGTTTGTAATACAGAAGATATTTCTTTGCTGATCTGGATAAACCTGAAGTGGGAAAGATCTTTGGGTTTGTTTCCATCAAACTAATCCCTAATTGATACAGTTTTGCTGAACTGCAGTTCAGGCTTAATCATTATCTTTTTTTCTCCCTGGGGCCAAACACATCTTTAATATTTTTTTCCAATTTATTATTACTTGCTGGTGCTAGACATGCAATAGCACTTCCATGAAACAGCTCATGCAAGAGTAATGAAAACAATTAAAAAGCCCAGAAATATCAAATACAACAGGACAAACCCTGCTTATGATGATGCTAATGGAAACATTGATCTCAGCTAAGAGAAAGTCAGTATTGTGAAGCAGCAAATTCCTGCAGGAAATTAGCACCCTGGGGGCTCACAATCCTCACCGTGTGTGCTTCCATACGCAGGTCCCCTCTGCTCTTTGCTAGGCTCATGGAAAGGGCGGAAGAAATAAACTTGGGGGAATATGGGAAGCCCCACACACTTCCTTTCCCTACATGCTCCCCAAACACATTCTTAACTCACCCACTTTTTCATCTTTTAATGTCATAGTGCAATCCCATAGATTAGGAGACTCATTTACCTGGAGACTTTCTCTAGGCTCTCCAGCCCAAGGCCAAACTGTTGTCTGTTTCATACAATGAAACCCAAAATCCACTTGGGTGGAATATGGGTTTTGGTTCAAATTGTGAGACATCTTGGGTAAACATGTGCAGTTCTGTATCGACCACGTAAAATATCTTTGCAGATCTTACTAACAAAGTAATAATATATATAGTGTTTTTGGAACTAACAACAGGCACACTATTATGCCAGGAGCTGGTATTGCACCATGTAAGCAGACACCAGTACGTGTGGCATCAGACAATTTTCTACTTAACGGTATAGGCAACCGATCTGTTCGACAACTTCGAGTTTTCATCTATTTGGACCTGGGCCATTGGGTTCAGGTAGCCTTGTTAAAAAGGGATTTGCAGGTCTTTGTGGTGTTACAGCCCTGCCAAGCTGGAAGCTATAGACAAGGTCAGTGTCTAGGACTCTCTTGTATTAAATGAGCAAGTAAGCTTATATGCATTGCAGATTCCCTGCCCATGAGATCTCTTGTCTAAAGCAATCTGCTGAAAGGTGATAGGGTTGAAGTGTAGGCTAGACAACATGCATATGGCAGAGGGTTTGTAATATTCTAAATAGCATCCACTGTGTTTTCTTGGGTCAACATACAAAGGGTGTTGGTAAATCAATAGTCTTAACACAAGTGTGACAAGACAATTTACCAAACACCTTGCAAAAGTGCTTCTCAACAAGACAAAGCGGGTTTGCAGCAATGCTGGCAGAGGCCATTTTGCACCACATGATGTAACGCTGTTCTAGGCAGGGAGAGGTGCCCACAGCCTCGCCTTTCTGTGCTGAGGGAACGATGAGCTGGGCAATCCTAGCATTTGTGCTTGCGAAACATTATTAAGCACACGGTGATGTCTTGCATTATTGCATCATAGCACAGAAGTGGTGGGAACGATGACTGTGTGTTCAACATTAATTACAAGGGGGAATCTGTTTTGCTTTTCGTTGAAAAACAGGAGTCGTCAATCCCTGGGCATTTATAAAGAGACAACTCACTGGTCTGAAAGACTTCAGCTCTTTCAAAGGTATGGTTAGGATGCTGTTACAGGAAAAGGGAGGGATATCACTGTGTTACGGTGACACCTACATCAGTGAGTAAAAGAATAGGGCACTTGCATTTTGCCATTTGATAACTTTGTGTGAACCAAGGACAACATTCACAAAGCCTGGGTTCTTCCAATTTGGTCCTGGGCAGCATATTCAGACATTAAATTCCTTCAGCTTCAGAAATCGAAGGGAACAATAGGTACATGCACAAATTAGCAAATGTGTGTGATCACGAGTGTAAGGCCTGCAGGTTTGAATGATTCAGGCTGAGATGTTGCAGGCCTACATCTCCATACATCAAACAGAGGTGCCCTTCTAAAATCCCAGACTGAAAAATCTGCTTAAAGCCCCCATCAGAACACACTCAATGTTAAATGTAAAAATTCTTTGACCTAAGGTCTGAATAAAGCAAATGAAATTAAAGCAAAAGGAAAAGAACACTTGGGGGGAGAACCCTATCTCTTACAAAAGTCTGTACAGTCAGTCAGAAGCCAAAGATTTTATTCTGAAACAAGCCCATGTAATATTATTTAACCAAAATTCTGGAAAACGTCTGTGTGTATATCAAAAAGGAATTACACTTTGTGCACATATAGAATATTCCTGTTATAAAATAGCTGCTATAACACACAACACTGAGCAAAAATTCTTGTAAGGCCATTAGAACCTTACAGCTACTTTAAACTCACACATAATTGCTCACAGGATAAGAGCCTCTATTCATATTACTCAAATGCCTTGCCTCAGCTGGAGACAGTTGAAATGAGTACAGAATGCAACAAGATAGAGTGAATGAGCTCTAACCTTTCTTCATCAAAGCAGGTACCAAAAGATATCAGGCTTGTTTCATTCTGTGGATAATGAACACAGTTCAGTCTCTCTTTCACTTACCTTCCTCATAGCCCAGGCTATGCATCATTGTGCAAAGGCTGATTTCTTTTTAATTTTTCTTAGTTCTTTTTGTCACTTTTTCCCTCAGAGACTTATGGATGAGAAGGAGGGAAGTCCATCTAGGAGAATGCCTTGTTCCTAGCTCCTCCTGGTTCAGCTCTTTAACTGGCACATAGAGATAGCTATATCAGCATCCTTTACTGGGATCAGCTGTCATCAGCTCACTTATTCTAAACATACACCCCCTAAATGATAGAATAAACATCTGTGTCCACACCGTGAGACAGGTATGACTTACTCTGTTCCCCACAGACGTGGCCTCTGACCTCTTGGAGGGTATCGTGGTTCTTTCCCTGCTCATGCCCCAAATTTCCTTCCAAAGGAAAGCAAGGTGCCAGCAGCAGCTGAGCAGGGCAGTACCCCTGAGCATGCCTGTGAGCACTGCAGAACAGTGTATGAGAGGTGCAGTTGCTCTTTATCAGAGTTACTATCTGAATTTTTCTAGCTGGTTAAATCCCAACACAGTCCATAAAAGTTCATAATGCTGAGTCAATTGGGAATGATTAGGAAAAAAAAAAAATACAGGATGGAAAAACAGATATCTTGCCTCAATATTTTTAATTTAAACCAAAACAGAGAGCATAGCCAATTGTGATCATTGTGACAATATGCAGGCCATGGAAATGAAACAAAGTCTTAGTCTTGACCAAAAGGTTATTTAAAGCTTTAAAAAATAGCTGTTTCCTACTGCATGTAAAGATTTTCCTCTTCCTTTCAGCTTGCAAACTTGTATGGAAATAGTCTCTTATTTATTTCGCCATCAAATTCTAGTTGGAAAGAAACTCTCTCCCCCACACACCACCATATTGTCTCCTAAACTGTACCATTCAGCTTGGAGCAGAGGTTGAGTGATGGTTACTTTCATGCCCTTACATATTTCTTCTACAAGATCAATTCAATATTCGTGGATTATTGACACTATTGTACAGAATAAAATGCAGGCATTGCCCCTTACTACCAAATATACTCAGTACTTAACTTTGTGTATGTTACACATCTACCACAAAAAAGAAACATCATTCCCCAACAACCTTCCCCCAGAGATATTTCCATTAGGAAACAACTTTATAGGCAATTTCTAATTGTCTCTAAATGAACCTAAATATTTAAGTTTGGACATACTGAATTGAGTGTTCATTGTCCTTGGGGATGTGCAGAAAGAACCCAAATGAAAAGCATCACAGAATGGGCACATTTAATATTTTCTAATTCCTAGTGCATTCAAATATCACAAAGCAAGCATTCAAACGGAAAGTTATGGGATTCTCATTCCAGCTGTGAAAATGGAAGCAAAAAAATAGGCAGGAGAAAAGAAGAAAATTTTTTAAAGGGGGCTGGGGAAGAAAAAAAAAATTTGAAAGATAACCTGAATAGATAAAAGAAGATAAATAAGGAGAGAAGAAAAAACTGTGACACCAAGTGATGTGACAAGTAGAATTTTACATACTGACCTCAGACAGAAGCAACTCCCGAGGACATTCCTGGAGCACAATTCCTCACCACCTCCCCACTACCACAGTTGGCCAATAACAACTAGCAGAAGAGTTGATACCTATCACTTTTCTTTTGTAGTTTTCCAATGCAGATTGTATGGAGCTGCAGCAAAGAACAACATTGACTATGAATGGTTCTCCTAAGCCAATGCAAAGATCATCACCTCAGAAGGACAGACAGGATTTTTTGAGGATTTCGTTACTTCTATTTACTGTAACTCTCCATTTTTGGCAATAGCTAGCAGAAACATCACCAGTAGCCTGAAGAGGTCTTATTCTTGACTTGGAGGTGGTTGGAGAGGAAACCACAAGATAATCCTTTCTGTCATATCACTCATAAGGAAAAGGGCTGCACCTACAGAGTGGTAAGAACAGCAGCAATGCTCCATGAGTAATGACACAGAGCAAAATATTTTCAAGAGTGTGTAAAACAGCAGTGAGCAGAAGGGAGGACAGAATAAGTACTGACCTGTGTCTCTTTAATAGCTATGGAGCAATAGCCTTTTTTTTAGGGGATAAAATAATTTTTCTTGCAGTTTGCAGTAATCTTCAGTAGAATTTTACCAATTTTTCACTGAGTTTTTTAAGCAGGGAAGATTATACTTTTCTCTTTCCCTGAGCCCTAAAGGGGATGCACAGATTCAGCTCCATGCCTTCCAGTTCTAGAAAGTTACGCTGATCATGGGATGTGCTAGAAGCCAAGGTCATTAGCAAGTAAAGCTTGTGTCCTTGCACTCCCTCATGTGTGTCCCTCCGGCTCCCGCAGTTTCCTTTCCTGGCAGCAGCTGCTCCTGCGCTTCCTCCTGCTTTTAAAAGCAGTAAGGAATGGGAAAGTGAGGGTAGTACTGAGTGACCAGCAAAGGTGTAATCTTGCAAAGGAGCCATCACAAAATGTTTGATATGTCACACCTAACAAACACACTGGAAAATACCTAGACATACCAAGTAAAGTTGATGTAAAATTTTCTAGAAATGAGCAAAAGTTATTGGATGCACAAACAGACACAGAGAGGGAATGTGGTTCCATGCATTCTGTTTATACAGAAACATGAATGAAAACAGTACTATTGTGGAGCTATTGAAAGGCACTGGCCTGGGTAAAGACATACATCTGGGGAGCCCCAGATCCATCTTTCCATACACATCAGTATGACAGCTTGATCAGTGCCAACACTTCCTTCGGAGGCAGCTCAGATTCTTCAAATGAATTTGGAACAATCAGAAGCAGGCTGACCTGAAATCCACAATGTTTACCCATATGACCTGCCAGTAATGATTCACCCATTTTGCTGGCTACAGCTCGTGCTTCATCTCTGAAGAGGAGGTGTTAGAGATACGGCTGCAGTGTAAGGGAGGATATACCTCTGGACTATTTTTCAGCCTAAATCATTCAGTCTGCATGATGCCCAGGTTCTCTACACAATACTCCTCAGATCTTTTAAAATACTTGCCTCTCTAGAGTTTTCCTTAGCCTCTGCACTATATAATAAACACAAGAGATCAAGTAGGGGAAAAAAGGCTATCTCCATGAGCGTTAAAGCCACACTGCCAAGTTCCTGGAAGTTAAGGCTTAACATCACAAAGACTATCAAGAGGGTGGCTTAGTAACACTAAGAATAGAACAGAATATTTCAGTTGGAAAAGACCTACAATGATTATCTAGTCTGCTTCCTTGACTGTCCTAAGCTATTCATTCTTTGGCACTTCCAGATTAAACAGAATTGCCCTTTAATGGCACAGTGCCCCACAGGAGCTTCCTGTGATGCCCCTCAGTCTTCTCCTTCAGAGAGACAATTTGGCATGTGCACTGTGTCCCTACAGACATGCTGTGAGTGTTGTAGCCCAAACAGGGAATTGAGCCCTTTTGGGAAAAGTGGGAGCATCATGCCTCTCGTCTTCAACTTCACTGTAACATGATCATAAAACATGCTTTTCTGGTGACCTAGTGTTTTGGATCAGTTTGGTTTACCATTCAGCTTGTTTCATGATGATATAAAAAATGCTCTAACAGCACATTTCCAAGATAATTCCAAAAACCCTCTATTTCTCAATTTTTTGTTCTCAATTTCCAACAATCACAAGTATTGCCAGACTTTTTTTGTGGGCTATAAATTCCTGCTTTCATGTAACTCTAACTACCTGTAACATTTTCTTGCTATCTTCCCATATCCTTGCTTTTCTGTAATTACACATAACATTTTTCCCATGTGAATTATCACTAGGACCTAATCCCAGATCCCCAAATCCCATAGTAAAGATCTGTTCTCTCCAAGCTGACACAACAGTAGGCAATTCATTGAGCACAGACAGACACATCTTTTCCATGAATGTGTTTAGCATCATTGCTAAAACTGTCTCACTAGCAATTTCTGCTAATGAGAAAATGAATTTAACGCAAAGCTTCTGAAAATAAATTCTGAGGAAGACATCTCTTTGCTTTAATAGAGATTGAACACAGTCCATTTCTCTTTCCCCGTGTCCCAAACAACACATCAAAACAATGTTTAACAAGTGAGCTACATTTCACAACACACTCGCATCATAGATGGACGCAAAATAAGTTGCTTGGCAGTGAAAATGCCCCGGAGAGAGGAAAGTTGGTTGTTTTTAATATTTTTTTTAATTTATTTTATTTTTCCTGTCCAGCCTGGTTTCTCCCACTGTTTTAGGATTGCCCAAGATTATTCCATTATCTCCCTTGTGTCTCTGGTGGCTGTTAACCCTCTGCACGGTTGAATAAGTGCTGCTGCCAGAAGCCTTTCCCCATCACCCCTTGAATTCAGGTTGAAGAAGTGTCAGAAAGCACTGCTGTTAATTCGTGGCCTATCCCACCTAAGTTAGACTCAAAACAGCATGAAATCACAGTAGGGAGAGAGGTGCTTTAAAAAACAGCTACTTCAAGTTTAACCAAGTGATGGCGAAAGCACAGAGGACATCATCCAGAGCAGGCCATCGATTCAGTGATTTTCCCAAATTTTCCAGTTTGTTCAGTGGTCTCAAAGATATTACTTTCTCAAGTGCACTGGTGGCTAAAAGGTATGTGGAAAATGTTATTTAATTTGAGATTCTATCTTCAAATAGTGTGGCCTCCGTAAAGTGGGTCTTGCTAAGTTCTCCCTGTGCTCGTGGCAGGAGTAACTGCAAGCCAAGTCCCGGCGCCTTCAGTGTGACCCACGGGGATTCATCTTGGAAAATTCAACCCATAAAACTCCTTCTCAAATTTCCTGACTTCTCTGCCCAAGAATATTAGAAATGTGGCGAATTAAATCCATTTTGCTGAAACATTTGGTCTAGTCAAGCGCCTTCACACAATGTATGTGGCAAGCAGATGCAACGGGGTTGCAAACACTGCTGAGAAGAATGCTTAACGATTCGGCAGAGGACGTGTGGATTTTTTTTTGTTGTTGCCTGCTGCTAGACAACTTCGTACACTGCTGGTAATTACTGTATCTGGGGTTTTTTTTTTGTTTGTTTGTTTGCTTATGCCTTACCCAGTAGCTTTGTTCGTGGCAATAAAAATATTCCGAACAGCTTGGAAAACTTCCTTTGCTCTGACTTGAAAAGGCTGAATTCAGTTCCCAGGGAACTCAGTGGGAGCTGGATTAAGCTCTGTGGCAAAATCCTTTACCTCTTACCATGCTGCTGCTGTGGCAGGTGCTGAATTTCCTTTTACTGATTGGTTAATTTATCCTTTTGTGGTAGTAATGTACCAAAATCCCCTAAATTTCTTCCCTTATATGGAGTTTTTCTCTTGCAGGTCCTGCCACAGAAGAGACCCAGACCTTCTGCTCCTTCTCCAGTCTCCAGCCAGTTCAGAGCTGCAAAGCTTTAGGTTTCCCAGGTTTTGTCCCGCACCAAAGAGTTCTCTGTGCCAGGCAAGGAGACTTGCAGTGTTTCTTACTCTTTTTTCACATGCTCCACCTCTGCAGTACGCCTATACATTTATTCCTCCTTCAGAGTATCTTGTCTATCCAAATCACAGTTCTGGGTAGACAACAGGCATGCCTTCTTACAGCCCAGGGGGAATGAGGGGAGACAAGGATTTTACCGGTATTTGCTTGAAATCTAAAAAAAGATGGTGTATTTACCTTAACTGATATCCTATTACAGTTTGATGCATAGGTAGTTATTCCCAGGACACAGGTTAGTAGGAAATGGTTAAAAAGAAATAGAAATATAGCATTTCTTCCTTCATAAGGAGCTCTGCCAGTCTTTGTTTTCCTGTCTTTGGTGCCCTTCAAACCCATTAGTTTGGCACCTTTGAAGATTTTAAAAGGAACAGCATTCCATTTTGAAAAAAAAACCCCACATGACAAATTGAAAATGAGGTAAAGCAACAGGACTCCCCAGGAAGAGAGCGCTGCTTCTACAGAAATAATGCTGATTGACGAACTCTACACAAATCACCAAGTAAAATTCCTGTAAGATAATTAGAATGCCAAAAAATGGTAGCTCCTCTGCTGAATTTTCAGATCAACCAATACAATTTAATACTTCCTTCCACACTGAAGGTCCCTAACATTCATATGAAAGTTAATCTTTACATGCCATGTGGTAGAGTTCCATAAGAGATCTTTGTTAAATTTACTTGGGTTTGTTATTCTTTCCAGAACATGGTGGTTATTTTAACTCTTGTTTGATATGTGTCAAAGTACCTACATTCAGGCACACCGATTCCTACCTTCTGATCATAAGATGCCAGACAAAGCATCCTGATAGTATCTACAAATTGTGAAAGGTCTAGGTGTCTACTCATGGCCAGCAATTGTTACTGAACTGATTTTGATACTCTTGATTTATGTCTACATAAGTTAAAAAATAAATCCATAATTTTCAATGAAACTTACTATCAAAAACTGATAATACCACTTTGAGCAGAGCAGCTGGAATCTCTGCTTTGGGCTTGTTTTGTTTTATGGTACCTTTACTGAGTAGCATTTAACCACTGGCAGCTGTAGATCATGCCAAAATAATTAAAAAGAAAAGTACATACATTCCCAAGTTTTGCCATTTGCCCTACAACTGGGGAAATAATTTTTAAAACAAACCTTCTGTAATCTCATCAATGGGGAAATACCACAGGGCTGAAACAGAAGCTGAAAACAGTCACCTTGCCTCTCAATAAAGTGAAAATATTCTGTTCAAACTGGAAAAAAAAACAACAGCCAAACAAACAAACAAAAAGCAAAGGCACTTTCCTTCTGCTTTATTTTAAATTAAATTAGATATGGGCTCAAACCATAAAACTCAGATTCAGACATAAACCTGGGAGCATACGGCTCAAAATAAAGATGGATCATTGTATCCAGACCACAATCATTGCTGGCAAACAGGTAATAACTGATTAGTTAGCAAAGTCCACGGAGTGTCTATTCCATATTCCCCTGTGGTGGTTTGGCCCTGGCTAGAGGCCAGATGCCCACCAAGCTGCTTACTCACTCACTCCCAGAGGAGAAACAGGCTGAGCCTCCATGGGTTGGGATAAGGACAGTTTACTGCCAAGTATCAAAGTGAATACAGAACAATAATGGCCAGTTACATGTACACCCAGTGCTAACACAGAGTACCTTATTGACCCCACGATTACAGAGGGCTGCCCGACAGTAAGAGCTGACCAACCCAACACCCCAGCCACACTCCAAGTGTCCTAGAAGCAAAAAACCAGCCCCCACCCTTCCCCAACCAGCTGCTTTTATGGGCAAGTGATGTCAGGGGGTGTGGAAAACAGCTCCGGCTAACAGCTCACCTGGGCTGACTCAGCTCACCTGTGTTGGCTGACTGGGGAGGCTAACCCTGGCCTGGCCAGAACCAGGACAGCCCCCTATCTCACAGTATATTTCCCGGTATGTTACATCACCTTATGTCCTGTACTGATGCACCACAGGCATTTCTAATACCTTAGGTCCCCATAACAGATTAAAATAAAATAAAAATTTAAACCAAGAGATATTCTGAAAGAACGTACCTTGGATAAAAACTTCAGCCTTTGGGTGAAAAGACAAACAGAGCAACTCACCTAAAATAGGACCCAAATCCGAATCCTTATGTTCACTAATCTGTGGCAATCCCAATTCAGTCTGGGACTAGGAACAGTACTGGATAAATATATAAATACACAGGACTTTTTCTGAATGCTTTCAAACTGGACAAAACTGAAGAAATGGAGAAGATGTGGTCATGTTTTTAATTTTAGGAAGCTGTTTATTAAAGATAATCATTCAGCTAATCTAATATCTGGCCAACATTTGTCATTTGACACCAAGGAAATAAGAAGACTCAATAGAGCAACTCGGATGATGGAAAGAAACAGGGAGCTTAGTCCTAGACACCCATATTGCCTCCTAAATCATAACAGCTTCTACATTGTTTAACATTGTTTGAAATATAAATCACACAAAGTGGTCAAAATCCAGCTTTAATTCTCAGCCTAATGATTACATTGGTCAATGTCCAAGACCACAGCTAAAGGCCATGAGAACTTTTAAAATATTTTCCCACCCATATACATGTTGTCTCAAGCACTAAAGATAAAAAAATGGGGGTAGGGGGGTGAGGGGTAGTGTGCAGGGGCAAAAAGGCAAGCAACCAAGCAAAAAAAAAAAAAAGAACAAGCATACAGAAAGCACAGTGGTGAAATAAAACATTCAACATAGACTTAGTGATCTGCAAGTGAGCTTTGAAATTACCAGGAGACGTGATCATTTTGATTTAGCATCCTGCTGAATTCTCAGAATTTTTTTGAAGGTGGCAGGGGCCACATAGAGTTCTTTGGACCTCTTTATTATGGATTTGAGGAGTTTGAGGAGTTTCAAGTTTCTTTTGGTTTTTTTTCTTTTCTTTTTTATTTTCTGCTTTCCTTTGTGAAACAGATTGTTCATAGACAATTATTTCAAGACCTTTCCCGTCACTTTCCTGTGCAGAGCTACAACAGAGTACTATTAGCATCTGGTTTTGCATATGCCTAGAAACCCATTCATTTTAAACCACTTTCAGAATCAGGGTGTGTAATAATTCTCTGCAAATTCCAATATGTATGGGGTTTTTTTCTTAAAATGCACTTGAAATTTCAAAATACCCCAAAATCTCTGCAAGTCTTCTCTCAGGAGAATAACTTTTGGGGGAATCGTGACATTCTTCATAGCATTCTGATAAAGAAGCAGCATGATAAATACGTATTCTGAAGAAAAAGCTGAATAATCTCAATATAAAAAATGAATACAAATTTACGAGCTGTATCAGTCATAATTATCCAGTCAGGAGAAATGTCAGTGTATACAGATCTGCTCTGTGAAAAGTACTGAATATTTTAGCAATTCTTTAGGAAGGTACTGAACTTTTCTTCCAATTAATTATTCATCCATAAAACTTTCCTTTCCCTATTTCCTCCTCAAATTATTGCAGAACTTTATTCTCCTCGTTGAGATCAGGGGTGTAATCACATGCATGTACACAGTACACAGACCAAAAACACAGACCCATAAAAAAACCCTGCAACAGATACCACCCCCAACTTTCCCCAGTTGTACATTTGATGCTTGCTGGTGCCATTAAGCAAACACAAAACAACAGCAAGCGCATTCTGTTGAAATGTTTAGCTAAATGGAACCAAAACAGTCACAGTTCACAATTTCATAAATACATTAATTAGAAGTGTCTCCAAATAGCATGTGATTTTGAATTATTAACATAAAACACTGCATTATAAATGACTGCAAATTGCATTCCTTAGTGCTCTCCATGCTTAATTTATTATGCCGTAGGAAAATTTGCAAATTACTTCACTGTTTTATATTTAATGGATAGTTTTATATGTATATTGTTTCATTAAGATAAAATTAAACCACAGTGTACATGTTATATGCCTTTCCAGTGACATAAATGTCACTAGAGACCCTCAGACTTTGTCAGGAGGGGAGCGTGCTTCTGTCATTTCCCAGATTTAATAAAGAAGTGAAGAGCAGGTTCAAGTTTCTGCCCTTTCCGTACCCACCTGTAGTCACTCCTTCCAGATAGCCCATTTCTGAGGTTTGCAAAGGGCAATGCAGAAAAGTTTGAAGGTATGGAGAGGGGTGGCAGAGCAGCCCTCCCTTCCCTGCCTCCGTGGTGTGAAGGCAAAGGAGGCTTTTTGGCAGTGGCCCCTGCTGCTAGGGCACCACAGCCATCGTGCTTTTATGGGTGCGAAAGAAGGCAGTGAGCCAGGTGAGCCTCCTGCCTCGAACCTCATGAGCAAAGATACCTCTGGGAAATGGTTTCAGTCTCCCAGGAAGAGGAGAAAAAAAGGCTGGCATGGGCTGGCATGCTACACTGCCAAGATTTTTGCTGTCACATCTTCCTGCAGTGGGAAAAAGATGGAAATAAAATCTACTAAGAAATTGTGGGGAGGCTAGGTGGGGGTAGATGTCTGGAGAAACACCAGGGAGGGGGTATGAAGGACAATGTATATGAAAGGAAAATCCATTAAAAACGTAACTGTAAAGACATTAGTCTTTGACAACTTCTTTGCATGCTGTCTGTTCTTAGCCATTTGTCTTCTCTATTTGCAAATTCCTCAGAAGAGAATTGCCTCTAACTATGTGCTTGTAGAGTGCACGTTACAATGGGGACTCAACTTCCCTGAAAACCTGAAATGCAAATAGAGCGTAAATAATAGATATTATTTATGATACATAAATAAATAACATTGGGCCGTGAAGAGGCATTCTAGATGTGTTGAAACAGGCTGTCCTGTTCCTGTTTTTCTGAGAACTAATAATACCCCATTTGGTGGATGTTGTAGATGTTTCCTTAAACTCACTTTCAGGCCTTTATAAAAGAGAGAAGAGGTATCAGTTACCTGTCTGCACAGGTTCCATGTGGATTTGGATGTGTTTTCATGTCATAAAAATATAGCACAATAAAATATTGCGGGCCAGGTAGGAGGTGGAGAGATGGCATATTTGGGAAAAGCTATAAATTTTGCTTTAAGTTAAAATTGTATTAATGAAATTGAAGCTACAAGAAGATGCGTGCAAGGGAGAGAGTCAGCCCTCTGAGCTATTCTTTTCAAGTAATGAAGATGAGACTCTGTCAGAGATTGAGGTGTCAAAACTGGAAGTGCTGGAACAAATTCACAAATTAAAGAGCAACAAGTCACCATGACCAGATGGCATACATCTGAGAGCTCTGAAGGAACTTAAGAATTAAGTGGTTGAGCTGCTAACAGAAAAATATGCAGCCTTTCATTAAAACGCTACCGTGCCAGAGGACAGGAGGTAACAAATACCTCGTCTCACAAAATCTGGAAGGTGTGTTCTGCGAGCTTGATTAAAGCTGAAGATTGCTTTTCTCTTTTAATCATCCCGGCTTCAGAGAGAAGTTCAGCACATCCAGCAAAAAGAGCTAGCCTCAGCCGATCAGGAGCCCCTGGTGAAGGCGAGCGCGAGGGGGTTGCTGACTCAGCATACACTGGTGACCATTAACCTGCATATGGCTGGGGGCCTTGCAAGGACTGACTTCAGTGATAATTAAAAAACAACTGCCCTAATTACCCCCTGCCTTCTTAAACTTGGGTTAGGTTCCACAAGTATCTATCCCTGGCAGTGTATTCAGGATAGCTTAACTCTTTCTTTGGCTCGTTTATGAATGGGATGAGAGGTAAGCTATCATCTAACCTAGGATTTCCTTCTGCTTTTATGTCCTACTTGCATTTCCTTGTCGTCCAGATAAGACAGTCTCTGTGGTCGCTTCTGTGGAGGAGAAGGCATGGAGATGAAAATTTTAGCTCAACATTTACTTATGCAGAGTGACCCATACACCTGTATCATTGCATAGATTTTTAAGGTGAGTATTTGATCATCTCATCCTGCAGTGCACAGCGGCTGTGTGGTTATTCTGTGTGCACACAAGCACACACAGTCCAGCTGATGCCCATGAAGCAGTGCAGATGTGTCCCCACAGCCTCAGACACAACCTGCATTCACTGACCAGCAGTGCAGGCCATCAGCAGCACATCCCCACCTTCTCCTGCCGTGCATGCATGGAGAACCTTACCTCCTCAAAGACAAGGCTGAGTGACACACAGACATCTCTGATCCCATCTTTTGGGTGTGACAGCAGAGACGTTTTGCATTCTGCTAATATCAGAGTACATCTTCTTGCTAGATCCTTAGCCTGGGTAAGACAATATCAAGATTTAGGAAAGCCATCCCTACCGGTGCATGTCTGTGCTAGTCACCAGCACTATCAAAAACATAAAAAATACACAACTCACTTCTAAATTGAATACACCTGGTTTTCATGCCCAGCTGCTTGCTCTTGTTTCGTTCTTACGGTTAATAAAAGCCCCCAGGAAGCAAGATATTACTTTGAAGATTACAAATAGATTTCCAACTATCAAAACAAGAGCTGTGGGAGAACAGTTTAGCCATCCCAAAAAGCATCTTGACATTTAAAGAAAGAAATACAGAAAAAAGAAAATGGAGTCCTTCTTCCACAGCAGAATCAACCCACACCTTGTTAAAGCTTTCATTTGCAACAACTAGAGACTTTTCTGACATTTCAAAATATTCCGAATTGGAGAACTGTTATCTAGGACACACAGAAGAGGATGGGAAATATCCACTTGAGAATAACCTGCCACTTTGAGCTTCAGACACATATTTCCAACATATAAGAGTGAAACTCACATCACTACTTGAGGTGAACACCTCAAGCTATTATCTAGGGTGAAAGAGGCCCTCTTTCTAGTTTGGATGCACATGCAGGAGGTTTAAGGTTTTAAAAATACATTTTTCCTCCAAATTAAATGCTTTGTAATAGAAAACTCCTGGCCATGAATACTCTTGCTTGCTTAGGGATTTCATAGCATCCTGAAACAACTTCTCTTGCAGCAGAGGGTAACTGTAAAGCAGCTGTTGAGAACCCCTGATTTAGATATACGGGCTGCAGCCAGGTCTTTACATTGCCAGTATTGTTCAGTCTAGCAGTCAGACTGGAGGTACAAGTGCTCATGAGTTCCTTGCTGAATGCAGGAGCATGAAATCATTGAACCATGGAATCATAGAATGGTCTGGGTTGGAAGGGAGCCCAACGATCATACAGTTCCAACCCCCTGCCACAGGGAGGGCCACCAACCTCAGGCCTGGATCTACACAAGGTTGCCCAGGGCCCCATCCAACCTGGCCTTGAACACCTCCAGGGAGGGGGCATCTACCATCTCTCTGGGCAGCCCGTTCCAGCACCTCACCACTCTCCCTGTAAAAATCTTGCCCCTAATCTAAACCTTCCCTCCTTTAGCTTCAGTCCATTCCCCCTTGTCCTGCCATTGTCTACCCTTTGAAAAAGTTGATTCCCCTCCTGTTTATATGCTTCCTTCAGGTACTGGAAGGCTGCAATGAGGTCCCCCCGCAGCCTTCTCTTCTCTAGGCTGAACAAGCCCAGCTCTCTCAGCTTCTCCTCATAGGACAGGTGCTCCAGCCCTCTAATCATCTTCGTGGCCCTCCTCTGAACCCTCTCCAACAGTTCCACATCTTTCTTGTATTGGGGGCCCCAGATCTGGACACAGTACTCCAGATGGGGCCTCACAAGGGCAGAGTAGAGAGGGACAATCGCCTCCCTGTCCCTCCTGGCCACCCCTCTTCTGATGGAGCCCAGGATCCCATTGGCCTTGCGAGCTGCAAGAGCACACTGCTGGCTCATGTTAAGTTTCTAATCCATCATGACACCCAGGTCCTTCACAGCAGGACAAATGTGTTGGGTTTTTTCTTCCTTTGTAGCAGGTGGTCTAGAGGGTGAACTTTTTTCTTCCAGAGATGCAACAGAGAAGTGATGCTTATATCAACTGTACACAATAACAACTTTGGGACTATGAGGCTTTTTATCCTTGGATCATCTTCATGGCTAAAGTAAATGACTGGTGCAAAGAAGGAGGAGGACTGCTGCTGTCTTCTGATGACTGTTGGTAAACCTGGTTTCTCGTTCCCATGTATATATACTCACTTTAAAGGAAAATCTGGGGGTTCATCAGGGGGAAAATAAGAAAAAGAAAGAAAGAAGAAGAATAGACAATGTTTTAAGCTTTGGCTTCAGTTCTTGATAGTCCTAACACACATGCCTGTGAGTGAGGAGCAGGACATGAGCAGGATGGGTGGACCACCATCTTTCATGTTTACTCCCTCTGATAGATCTGCTAGAAAAGATGGCATTTTATTCACAATGTCTTAAAAGTTCTCACTTTTCTCTCATTAATAGCAAATGGTCATTTCTCCCTTATCCTTGCCTCAGTTTCCACCTTCAGAAAGGTAAGATCTAGTAGACATATCCAAGTGCTCTGGATGGTCATAGCCACTCAGTGTTATCCTGGAATGGGCAATCCTAGATTTTAGGTCACAATGGAAAGTCCCATCATGGCTGACTTCTGTGTTTTCAAGAACCGCTGAAGGAACCGCAAGCAGATGTTCTCGCAGAAATGTGGAAAACAGGATATGTGTGGGAGTCCTCGCTGGGAAGAATGGTGGCAGTCCTGAAGATGAAGTAATGGCCATAGGACTTAAACTCAGCAGAAATCAACGGCTTAAAAATAGCTAACCCTCCTAACATATTCCCTGCACATTCTTTTCATGGCAGTCACTTCCTTATCCTAAATCCAGCAATAAATATGGACAAATTCACAACTTGCTCTAGTGACTTTTAACCTAGAACTACAAGCTGCTTTCATGTTTTATCAGAAATAAATTCCATGTATGATTATGAAAACCCACGTTTTCCCATGCTTGACTCAAATCAAGGCTTATGCCAACATTTTTGCAATCCCTAGACTGGAGTAGGGAAGCTTGTTCTTCACGGAGCTACCACTGGAAAACTCCACATGGTCCAGAAAATAGATGTCTATGTTTTAAATGTTCTGCAGTGGTCACTGCCTGCTTTAAAGAGAAGCCTGTGGTGCTAAGACTGCCATTTTTTCTCCATGGTCAGGGACCCATTTCACATAGATGACTCTTTTTGTCCTGCTGCTGCTGCCACCATGCTCTGCAGGTTTCTTGCAGACCTTGATGCTCTTTCAGCAGAGGGTCTCAACTAGTTGCATATCACCCTGGCTGCATCTGCTGGATGTTTCAGAGGCCGTTCTGTCTCTACGCTCTTTTGGAACCAACAGAAGCTCCATTTGATAAGCTTCAAGTTGGCCTGAAACATCTATCTGTTTTTCAAATCTCTAATTGGCTTTTGGCAAAACTTACCTCAGGCTCTATTTTTTTATAGCATCTTTACTGTTAGCATTATTTTCTTCTGCTTGAAACCAGAGGAAGGCGGGCAAGTGTCACGAAAGCATGGAACTGTCAGAAAGCAGACAGATCCTCAATGAAGCTGAAATTATTTCTTTTGTACAGTTAAAACAGACTCAAATAATAAAGTTGAATCTGAGTGAAAACCAAGCTTGGTTTCCTGGCTCGCGAGCTGAAGTGGCTTCAGGACTTTTCAGCTATAAGCCTACTGAACCAAAAGCTCATCCTTCATAACATGCAGTGGTGCCAGGATATTCTTCGATATCCTCTTTCCCTAGCAAGTGTTTGGACACAGACCTGGCCACTGCTGTGGACCCAGGCAGGCGGTAAGAGAGCGGGTTAGGAAAAGCCGATGTAATTTGTGAGTGAATATAGCTGGGATGGCTCCTGCCTGCTGGGGTTAATAGAGGAGACAGCTCCAGTCTGGTGCTGGGCTTCTCCCCAACTCGCTTTCCTTCTCAATCCAGCTGAAACAGTTAAACTGGAAATTTGGGGTATGCTGGGATCAGTCTAAAGCACTTCTCCACCTGATGCAAGAGATTTCTACAGCGGATGGACCGGCTTCCTTCTGTTTGACGTTGCACAGCACTTAGGGTAAGGTCGTTAACTTTTTCAGGCTGTAATTTCTTTCATTTTGTGGAAGTCTCAAGTCCCCAAGCTTTGCCTAAGACCTGGAATCTAATGTCTTTGTCTGTTTTCTCCCTGACAAGTCTCAGAGATATTAAAAATCAAAAGAAGACTCTAAGGAGCAAATAAAGCCTCTTTAAAGTACTGTTTCACTTTTGTGTTAACTCACAGAAGCTTTTTGCTCTCTCTGCCCGGCCCCAGTCAGATCTTGCATAAAAGGGAAAAAAATGCACTTAAAAGTGCTGTTTTTCTTTCCACTTCCCCCTGTGCTTCAAATCATTAGTCTTTCTGCATTTCTCTTTTATTCCCAGACTGGCTTGTGCCGAATCAGATTATAATACATTAAACATCCAAGAAACACAAAGCTCTCCAAAGTGCTCTTTGGGGTCTCCATGCATGTGTTCTCTCGCTCTTTCCTGCAATAATTACTGCCTTCCCAGGGTCAGCTCTGGCATGCAGGTCCCACTCAGACATGCTCAGCCTCACCTCCCGTTGCTGCAAAATGAATTCAGGACAGGATGTGCCTGCACACCACCTCTGCTTTTGTGTGCAGAGGCAAGGGAACTGCCTGGTCCGCAAGGATGTCCTGTCCTACTTTTCCAGGCTCAGCCCCCTTCTGCAGAAAGGGGTGACAGCAGCTCCTTTGGGCTGGTAGCCTTCCCACCAACTTCTTTATTCCCTCTAATAAAAGCAGGGCCATTGAATCACAGTCCTGGCCCAATTGACATCCATGCCAAGGCTCCCTTGATTTCAGTGAGACCGGGGCACTTTATCCCTGTGCAATCTTGAATGACGGCAGCCAGTGCTGGGAGCAGTTCAACAGTATTTGTGCTTTCAAAAGAAACACTGCCCTTAGCTTGGCCTTTACCCTGATCAGGAAGAAGCCTCTGTAGGGCTACCACCACTGGAAAGAACAGGCTCATCCTAAGGCAGCACAGTGCAAAGATTTGAAGATGACCCTGTTGCCAACCACATCAACATCAGTCAGAAGGCACACAGATAATTCACAAGGAGGCACTACCCTGAGTGTGGTTTGATTCATTACTCAAGAGTTATTGGGGAGAAGTAGCTCTGGTCTTCTCTGGTCTTCTCCTCTCCATAGGAGGGATGTGAGGAGCTCCAGGAGGGACTCAAGGGTGCAAACAGCCCTGATCTGCTGTGGCCAGGGCTGCTTTATCATGTGGCTGCTAAAGCCCATGAGAGATCTACTGCTGATGAAGAGGTCAAGAGAAAGAGGCACAAGTCACAGCCCTGGGTGAGCTTTGCAGCTGGAAGAACCTGGGGACCGTTTCTGCCCACTCAATGTTACATGGCTCAGTATACAAGTGTGGCTATGAACTTAAAGCAGATAAGCCATTACAAGTTCTACAGAGAATTTATTACTGGGAAGAGAATAACCTGAACACTTGACATGCAAAGAAACATCAATGTGCACTGAAGCCATGCTGGAAGCTTTTTTTTTTTTTAAACTTCTTTAGGGGCAGATTGCACCAAAGGAGAATACTTGTCTTTAAGCTACTATCCCTTTCTTTCTTCTGGCGATGAGTCTATTTTTTCTGATTATATAGGGACAGCAAAGATAAACTAAGAGACACACTCCTACTACAGCTTTACTACCAAACTTGAATCACTCCTGAAGTGCTACTCTCCTCCCAGTCTTGATCTCTTCTTCTGAAATGAAGTTGAAGTTTGCTCTCACATTTTTGTGGTGGTTTAATAATGTGGAAAAATGGGTCTGTGATGGAAAGAGGGAAGGTTAAAATCCATTTCTACTCTTGCCCTAAGCAGGAAATGAGCAGATACCTCCCAAACTGAGAGCCTGGTTATCTAGCCTGCTGCAATGCCATGCCAATAAAGAAGCCTTTTTTCTATTTAAAGAAGTAATATAATAAAATGTTGGTTCATTTCATTATAATAGCTAGGAAGGATTTGCTAGTTTCACAGCATAAATTTAAATTAATTTTTTAGATTTGACAACGTTATAAAAATTATATTGATTCTGAAATTATAATTTTAGATTGGTTCTGTCATTTTAGCCTATTAGCAGTCTTTAAATGAAGTGATCCAATGTTACAATCAATCTTATCTTCCATTATGCACTTCCTGGTGCTAAAAAGTGAGATCGATTCTAATTAACTACACTGGTTCAGTCATTTGGGTGGTTTGTTCAGAAAAAAAAAAGTTACTGCCCTAATATCACTAAACAATTTATTATACATTTATGCACTGGATTTATATCCAAAATTAATGTCACTCCTATAGTAAGAACAATACAGTTGCAGCTCTCTAAAATAATAGGATGGCAACATTAGTGCTATTGCTTAAGCCAGTGCAGCACATGAAATATTTTCAGGGTCCACTTGAGCTTTAAGAAGCAAAGCAGGGTCAGCAAAAAACACTTCCTCTGCAGCTCAGGCTATAAATCTATGTGTATATTGAAAGCAACTTGGAAAATGGTATTTCCAATGTGCAGTTGTGGGCTATGAGAACAGGTTTAAATGGTATTTAAGAAGCCATGATGGTGAAAATAATGCTACAGAACAAGCTGATGTGATTTAAATATAAATCAGCCCAAACTTCCTACACTTCCTAGCTAAACCTTGCACTGATGTACTGAGATTTCCAGGGGGTCTGCCAGGAGAGACCTTCTTACCCACCCTGCCCTCTGTCAAACTGTGTAGACCACTGGCCTGAGAAGGAACTCTAGATGGTGGCATAGGTGCAATGCAGTGGGGGACTGTGGTCCTACTGGAAATGATCCTGGAAATCTGATGAACACCTGGAAAGAAAAGTGGAAGCCAGAAAGGCCTGCACCCTGATTTTAAAACAAAGACAGCAAAGGCTGACCTCAGATAAAACTGGAGGGATAGCATACACTGCTTGCAATTTTTTTCCTTAGTATGATTAAATCTTTCTTGTAAGTCAATCAACCACCATTACCTCAAGCACCAACCTCTTACTTTTCTCATCTATAATCCTTGTGCCTGGAGTCTTTTCCAACTTATTCCTTGCTTTTCCCTGTTACAGCATTAAAGAAATGGAGCATATACACCCTTGCCACTAAATCAGCTCATCTATCTGTCACACTCAGAGCAACTTAGAAATGATCTGCAGTTCAAGGGATGCTACACTTGCTTTTCCAATCACTGCCACTACATCCTTTTGTGTGGAGTAATGTGTTGGGGAATGAGTCAAGAATAAGAAATGTGAGTCTGGCATCCTGCGGCAGCATACTTCTTGAACCCCCTCCCTTCACACACCCTCACACATGCTTTGTTCCCATCCTCCTAATGGCATCGTCTTATTAAGAAGCTAAATTGCTGAAAAGAACCATGAAAGGGAGCAGTAGCTTTAAAATGCTTCACTTATTCTTGTTTCTTTGTTGCTTTTCTTTAAGATTTTGTCCGTGGGCTTTAAATGGAAAAAGATCAGAAAATTACTGTCATCCCCTGTGTCTGTCCCCTTTGAGCTGAAAAAGCATCTTGCCAAGGGGAAGGGAAGTCCTGTAGAGATGGGGGAAACTGGATAGCAGGTGGACCAGCACTGTACTTCCCTATATTCCTAAATTATTGCTACCAATTGGCCTGAAGCTCACAATAATTCTTAGGAAGGGGAAATCTCAGAACCCCCTTTTATTTCTTCCCCGAACATGGCTCGGTACAGAAGATGTTCTGGCTCACAAGATTGACTTTGGATTCTTTGGTGCCACTGCTGAAAATTAGCCTGGGTGCTGCTGGAAACTCTTTCATGGGATCCCCTTTTTAAATGGGTGGTTTCTTAGTTCAGTGACAGAACAACTGTTTTGCAAGTAAAAGTTGATTTCAGTGTTATTATTGCACTTGCATTGCACACCATCATTAATCATTTGCCATCTAGCTCTAGGGTCTCCAGTACAATAAAGACATGGACCTCTTGGAGCAGGTCCAGAGGGGACCATGAAGATGATCCAAGGGCTGGAGCACCTCATCTGTCAAGACAGGCTGAGAGAGTTGGGCATGTTCAGCCTGGAGAAGGCTCTGAGGAGACCTTAAAGCAGCCTTCCAGTACCTAAAGGGGACCTACAAAAGCTGGGGAGGGACTGGTTACAAGGGCATGGAATGATAGGATAAGGGGGAATTGCTTTACACTGGAGGAGCATAGATTTAAATCAGGTATTAGGAAGAAGTTCTTCACTATGAGGGTGGTGAGGCCTGGCACAAGCAGCCTAGAGAAGCTGTGGCTGCCCCCCCTCGGCAGTGTTCAAGACCAGGCTGGATGGGGCTTTGGGCAACCTGGTCTAGAGGAGAGTGTCCCTGCCCATGGCACTGAGTTGGAGCTGGATGGGCTTTGAGGTTCCTTCCCACCCAAATCATTCCGTGATCTGTGATTCTGTGATTCTCTGATCTTGTAAGAAGCCCTCAGGAGCCTGATTCTCCATTGCCTCACACCTCATGCAATCATATACATCAGTGTAAAGCAAGTGGAAAACAGTATCACACAGGTGCAAGCAGAGAGGTCTGACTCAGGCTGTATTCCACGACCTTCTGCCAGACAGATCAGTGGAGGATGAGACTAGAAAGCTTTAGAGAGGATCTGAGGGTAGGTACACACACTGTTCTTGTGTGTGCAAGACAACCAGCATTAGTTCACCTTTTTGACTGTGTCTTAAGGAAGCCTTCTTGCAGGTCAGTTCATAGGGAAATCTCATTATGCCTGAAAAGCAGCATTAGCGTTCAGGAGAGGACATTGCTGTGTTTGAACATGGCCTGGGGGAGACTCAGGTGTGACTTCCTTTCTATTCAGGTCACCTGTGATGACAAGCCAGAGCCACACTTGCAGTAGCAGAACCTATACTGTTATGTACCTGCTGAGATGGTAGTGGGGTGAGAAGCCTAGCCACACCTGCCCATCCACTGGTGCCAGTGGCAAAGCAAGAGGACAGGCAGACTCCTGCCTTTACCACAGGAGACCCATGAAGTTTCCTGAACCTCACCACCAACTGTACAAAGAGCTATAGGCACTGTATTTGTAATGTGAGGGTGCCATAGACAATAACATGTGGGAGGAGTACCCTGCCCAAGGGCCTTCGTGGGGTGGCAGAGGTTCCCTGCTGCTGCAGCCCTGGGGAGCTGCTCCAGTGTACTGTGTCCCCCTCCATGCTGGATTTTCAGGCACAAAGATGGTGAATTAAGGCGGGCATCACTAGCAGGACTGTGGATGGGGAAAAGACAAGGTCCCAGGGCACCTGATGGAGAAGATGGCTGGGGGTGATGTTGAAAGAGGCCATGCTGCATGGCCGATGTCACCTGGAAAACAAAGGGTGTGGGAGCAGGACGAGGTGAGAGACACTGCAAAGGGAGAGGAGATGACATTTGTGCAGAAAAAACTGCTTTTGTTTCTTTCCCGTTTCACAGGCAGTATGTCTATTAAATGTGGCTTCTGCTGCCAAAGGACTTGTCATATTACATTAGGTTTAGCAACTTCTGCTGTGGCAAAGTGTGCAGCGTCTCCCTTCACATAAAGAAAATATTTTCACAAGTCTGTTCAACCTGCTAACTGTGATTACAGACAGTTGGCCCCTGACATGACATTTATTGCTCCAGCATCCAAGTACGAGCCTCACAGCACTGCCCAGCCAGCTACCTGAAGAGCACATATGTGTGGGGAGACCTTAAACAAGTTTCTGCTAATGACTTCATTTTGTGCCCTTTTAGTAGGTCTTTAGCAGCTCTATAGAAAAAGATGTTACAGTAAAGCAGTAAAAACAAGAACCTAAAGAGTATGTGCAAGCTAAGATTTAATGTTGCCAAACCTCTTCTTATGTTCACCTTGAAATACCCCTTCTGTTATATCTGTTCTATTATATCCGTTCTCTGCTGCACCAGCCCTTTGCATGCATATTTCTACACTGCTCAGCAACAGTAATCGTAACTGGGAATCACTGGGAGGCAAAAGAGTTAAAAAAGCTATTGTCCATGAAAACTAGGGAGGTATACAAGAGGGCAAGGTGTGCTGAGGAGAGCCACAAAGAAGTTGACCTAATTGGGTCTCCGCATGGAGGAGTCCAAGAGAAGATTGGCTAGAGGAAAGCTTGCCACAAAAAGAAAACAAATGAACCAAAAAAATACCCCAAAGCAGAGCAAATGAGCAAAGAACATACTTCCCTGTTCCCCCCCAGGATATGCTGATCGTGGTCACAGCACCTACTGGAAACAACTGCCCAAAGACTGTCTTCTTCATCGCTGCAGCCAGGAGTAACTGCTCAGGCTACTGCAAGACCTACCCATCTATTTTTCCCCAGCATTTGCGAAAAGAGGAAGGATAATGAAGGCCTTGTTGGGACAGGAGAATATAATCTGGTAATCATTTATTTATTAGTGATTGTTATGTGAGGGGGGGTGTGAATTGCTTTTAATTGGATTTGTTATTTTAAATATTTTGTACAAGTTGCAATCATTTAAAAATGTGTTAAATGGCCTGGCTTTTAGCCTTCATTTTTTTTTCCTGCATAAGACGTTTGTAGGGCCTGAGTTCTTACATGACTTGGCCTATGCTGTCTTACTTTTTGGCAGGTCATTTCACTCTATTCTTTTCCAAACAGATATTAAGCTCTGGCCAAGGGAGAGGCAGAGCAGAATGCAGCCTGCTGCAACAGCTTGTAGTGAGTTGGAAAGAACTCTCTGTTATAGATGAGAGCTGAGCAAATACCCTTTTTTTTGTTGTTAATTTCACTGTCTTATTTTTAAACTTGCATGTGCATCTGCCAGCAGCACTGCATCATGTTATAATATTCCTATTAAGCAGGTGGATGTATCATGAACAGAGAGAATTAAGTTCCATCGCAGTTAAGAATATGCTCTTTAGTGATTAAGTTTCTTCTATTTCTTCTGTTGGGTTGGGAATTAAACTGACTCTGCAGCATAAGTCTGAACAGTCTCCCTCACAATTTTGTCTTCTATCACGTCAGAAAATTATTTACAAAAAGGCTTTATAGGATTCAACGACAAGCTTTCACCATTTCTTTTGCCAGAGCTGTACCTTTCCCGACAATAAAATAGCTAGTGCCCGTACGAGCTGCATACCTTTATTCTCCCTTCCACTCTCTGCTTGTATTGACATCAGCTGAACCCGGGCTGGATAAGCAACAAGAGGTGGGTGTCAACATGCAGGGATGGAGAGCTCGCACTCCAAATTAAAACCATTTTCCCTCCTTCTTCTCTCCCCATGGTTCAATACAAAGGGCTCATCTCAGAGCGGCCTCCCCTGACAGCAAGATCCTTTCCTGGAGATTTCTAATACACTGCAGTGAGAACTGTTTCCCAAGACCCTCTGTAAGTCCCCAGGGATTTTTCATGGGCCGGCCTTGGTTAAAATAAAAAGCATATTCAGGGGGAATGACTAATTCTCTGCCTGAATGCGACATGCCTTTTGGAAAGTTTGTGATCTGGTACACTAACTCTCTAATTTGTTTGGCCGTGTGAAAACCTTTTAAGCTAGCTCTGGAAATTCACCCCTGAAGCCTCTTCTGGGGCTTGTATTTTTTATTTTTCTCCCATTTCCTCAAATCTTTCCCTTGTTTCTAAAGAGTGCCATCGTCCGTTCCTGAGCCCTCAAATCCAATTACCAAACAATGTACAAATATATGGCTAAGCGTGGTCTATGGGAACAGCTGCAAAATTGCTAATATTAGGTTTAATTTAGCTACAATAAATTAGCAAGTGTGTGGAAGCAAAATGATGACAGCATAATTATAACAAAAGTCGATGTGTTGAAGTATATGGATGACAATACATACTAATTTTAGCGAAAAAACACACCAAATGAAATGCATGCGATGAACAGACGGGACTAATAGCTCAGACACATATACTTAATGTGACCAGTCAGTGTAAAAACAAAAAGATAGATGAAGCTGTTCAGAATCTAGTGCTAACAAGCAGTGTAGTCTGAAACCATTAACTGTCAGGGGTAATAACACTCAAAGTACTGAAGTGCAGTAAAACAGCAGCACTTTTCTCGGGATGATGTGCTGATGTACAAGCACACACCTGTGAAGAGGGTACTAAATCTATCCTTGCGTTTATTACTATGGAGGGAGGAAAAACAACGCTAATAATGTAAAGTATAAACGAAAATAGCAGACAGCAGAGAGTGACATTTGCATGGTCCCAGTCAGCTTGTTAGCTGAAGTGGGTTTTAATTAGCTATTTTCCAGCAAGCAAACGAGCAAATTAGTGGCAGCCATAAACAAGCAGAGACAATCAGGCCCAAAGAAAAAAAAAAAAAAAAAAGATCGGACCTTTTTCTGTGTGTTTTCCTTTTGGAAATACAATGCCTTCATGCTTCAGCTAAATATTTCTATTAAGCAAAAGAATGTGGCAAAAGCAAAGACCTTGGCAACGGTGAGAGCTCCCAAAGTGGCTCAAAACACGATGTTGTTAACAGTACAGCGGGGACAAAAGGCCTTGCTCTGAACAAGCCTATGCCCCGCATCAAGGGCTAAACCTTGGGCCTCCTGCGCAGAGCCTCAGGGCTCTGGTGCACCCCAGCTCCAGGGTGCACTGCCTTCCTCCTGAAGGCTGCTCACCCATCCTCTGCTCCAGTGCCATCCCTCACTCCTACTCTGGATGCAGGACAGCAGGTGCTTCGAAAAGTGCAGTGTAGGGTGTAAGGGCGCTGCTCTCCACCTTCACCTTTGCACCTCAACAGGGGAGGGATGGGTGATGATCATGTGCGGTCAAAAGGGTGCCTGAGGCTACCGGCTACTCTTGCTGCTGAGGTAGAGGGGTATGGCTCTGCAAAGGCTGCAGGACACAGAAACCAGAGTATGAGGAGGAGAGAGTGGTGAGCAGCAGAGGACACCCCCTGGTACTAAACTATCTCGCTGAGCGAAGGCGCTTATCTGTGTAGGATGCAGCCCTTGGTGGAGAACATGGATTCAGGCAGTAATGAACAAACCATCTTTTGGTGCTTCTTTTATCACTACTGGCTGCCAAATGAAATACCTCCTGTTGTTACTGTAACGGGAACATGGGATGAGGATCCTTCAGACCCTGGTCAAGCAAGGCCCAAGGTTAAGCAATGTGCTGTAGAACTTTTGCTACTATGAAAACCAAACTTATCCCTTGAGTCAGTTGTGTTTACCCCGCCATTCCCTCTGATTTCAAGAAATGCTGATGTTGCAAAGATAAGAAACCAAATATAGAGGACAGATTGCTTCAACTGTTAGGCTTTACACCTGGAGGATTTAGGTATGTTCAGTGCAAGATGCAAGTGTACAAAGTCAGGAAGCAGTAAACAACTACTAGAGATAGTTGCTGGGCAGAAGGGTTCAGTGGTTTGAACACTAATCTAGGAAACTCTCTAATCAGAGGCTTCTCCCATGACCATGAGTTGACACATGCGGTCTGTCTGGAGATAATAGCACTCCTGCCACAGGAGTTTGCTGAAAAATACTCATTAAACACTGCATAGGGCTCAGATATTGTGGAGAAGGGGCTAATTATTTGGAAGGAAAGGAAAACACCTAATAAAAATTAATCTTATTTATGCATCACTATTGGTACATGTGGCACTAGAAAAAGACATTGCAGCAGGCTTCAGTTGGTATAAATTATCAGAGAGCTGCAGGAGACACTCTCTTGCATCCCTGTCCTTGTCTTGTGCCAAGGGTATTACGGTCTAATTAATACAGATAACATGAGTGCAGATGCCTACCTGTTGGGCGCAGTTGGAATACTAACACAAGGGGAGGGCTGGGGGAAGGCTCTCAAAGAAGGCTTACTTTTTATTTAGTTCATTTGTTTAGTAATGTTTTGATGGTCAGAAAACCCTGGCAATGAGTAGAGCCCAAGAGGCAATTAGTAATGGGGCAGAAAATGTAATGAGCCAAAAAATGAATTAACTTGAGCAGACTAGGCGCAGACACGAGGGGCCAATGCTTTTTGCTAGTTTATAACCCCTGCCCCTCCACTGAATTCAGAAAAGGAGGAGGAGGAGGTGCGATTTAACATCGAAACCGGCTGCAGGACATTCCTACCGCACCCGGGGTAGCCCTTCGCCAGACGCAGTGCAGGCCGATGCGGCTGCAGGCAGGCAGCCTCCATCCGCTCCTGCCTAAAGCAAGCCTCTACCCGCAGAGACTCCTGCCATTACCGCCACGGCTGCAGAGGGCAGAGCACTGAGGTAGCCCACACCCGGCAGATTGCCACCGTGCCCAGGAAGGGGGAGGGGGAAAACAGGGGTACCCCATCCAACACAAGCCTCCCAGTTTTGTCCCTGATAAGCAAGTGGGGCCAGCGATGGCAGGAGTGGGGTTTGTGCAGTGTAATAAGCCGTGTGCAGGCAAGCCATCCTCCGCTGGTTTTTTGCTCTCTGCCTCTTCTGAGTTTCTTTTGGTGTTCTGTTTGTTTCTTTCCTTTGATGGCTTTCAGGTTCTTTGCTATTAACAAACATGCATGCTTTGCATTAGGATTCGGTCTTTTGTTCTGAATCAAGAACAGATATTGTTCTCAGCTTATACCAACCCATCAGCACCTTCACCACATTCAACCTGTTTACACCGTTTTTCACAATGAACTTGTTTCCCTGTCTCCGACAGCTGTACATGAACACCAGAGGGAAAGAAAAAGAAAAAGGAAAAAAAAAGGCAATTGCTCTTGCAGGCACACATGTATGGTAACTATCTAGTATTCACACAAGGACACCAGAAGTAACTATCACCCAAATTGTCATGTTAGCCATCATGTTAGCCATTAGAATCAAAGATAATGATTCCTAGTTTAGAGAGCTGCTTGACTGAGTCACAGAAAAACACAACTGCCCCCAAGTGTGTGCTAGGATGATTTTCAACGCATGCTGCAGTTCTGCAATGCTCAGTCCTATACGGCCCACAGGCTTTGTCCTGAGGGAGATAATTCCAGCAAAAATCTAATGTTGTTATGTAGAGTTCAGGAAGGGAAACTTTGAGGAGAAAAACCAAACACACACAATCCCCCTCCACACACAAAATGTTCATGCCATGTCATTTTAATTCTCTTCTTGCATGGATAGTTCAATGCCAAATGAAAGCACAGGAAAGCCACAAAGCACACACTCTTCAACACTGCTCCGTTCTCCCTGGGACATGACCAATGCTATTTCATCATGGTCAGGGGACTTTGGGGGAAGGGGGAGCAGAAGCTAAGAAGGAAGATGATCTTTAAAAGAACAGAATTGTTGAAAAATTCAGAGAAAAGGAATCAATTCATAGCTTTATCAGCATATAGCAAGTGGAAAAGCAAGATATTCCTCTTCAAAGAGGAAAGTCCCCAAATGGATAAAGGTTAAGATAAAGGGGCAGAATTTCTGCCCGGCTCCATGCAGCTCATGGCTGCTCTGACAGTGGCTGGATCTTCTGTCTTTTTTCAGGTGAAGTACCACTGAGCATGACCAGCTCCCTGAGCATCCCAGTGGAAACAAAAAGCAAGGAGTCTAATCCAAACCCTTGACATTATATATCAACAAGTGTAAATCTTTGCCTCAGCTCCTGCCAGCCTCAGAAGTTAAATGGACAGCACTGTTCATTTCTTATGCCTATACCGTTCTATTGCTTTCAGTGAAGTTGCAGGCTGTAATTTAGATTCTGGTAAGGATTCCTTTTCGCTGACTGATACTACTGTCTTCCATGCTGGAATTCTTTTAGCCTTGCAATAGCTCTTTCTAAAGGACAGTCTGATCTACTTTCCAAAATCTTCTGCAGAAAGTAAGTTGCATTTATAACACAGGAATGAAGTTGAAATCCGAGGGTCTCCCCAGTAATACCTCACTAGCCTCAGGACACATCCTGATGATCCCTCTGTGTGACAACACCTCAACAGCAGAGGGAGGAACCACTTTCAGCAAGGATCCTGACAGGTCAGAGACAAGCAGCCTCCTGCAGCCCAGGAAGGTTGGGCAAGCAGGCAACAAATAGTTCATGGGTCCAACCTGCCTGAAGTGGCTGTGTTACCCCTACCAGGGCACTGGAGGAAATTATACCAATGAAACCCATTCTCTTTGGCTTTTCCACCTAAACCATCTCATGCAGAGAATAAAGATTAAATGGGAAGGAGTGCTCCACTCACAGTTCACCCCCTCCAAAGAGTTACTGCTGGTCTCTGGGGCCTTGTCTAAAACAGCAGTGAGATCCTTGAAATTACTGCACTACACATGCATCAATGCCCGTGACAAAACTGTTATTTCTTCCCTGTTTTTCTCTCCCTGTCTCTCTCTTACTCCCTCAGTTGCAATCCTCTAAAGTTAGTCCTGCCGCTGTTACTTGCACTGAGTGTACATGAGACACTAGGCTCTCAGGAGTTAATGAGCAGGCTTAGAAAAAGCACAGGAAGATAACACAGGGATAAGGATGAAAGAACCAGGTACTAAACAGCAGCTTCTTTATGGCTGGATTTTGGAGACACAAATCTACCTTCGGTTCTCGCTGATTTCAGAAAGAGCTCCAAGAAGCCAACTCCTGTGGCATGAATTTCTTCCTCCCCATAGCTGTGAGAGCAGTCACACCTGGCAGACAGAAACAAATCCAAAGTCTAACCAGGCACACACTAAAACCCACAGAGGTAAGGTCACACTATAACTAGCTAGGCCATACCTAGCTTTGCTAGGCCGGCATGGCCCAAAAGGTCAAGCCACAGTCTCTCTGGCGTTAGCTTAGTTAAAGAAAGCAGCCTTCTGGTGCTTGCCACAGTGACAAAGAAATTGCAGTTTTGGAACAGGCGGTCCTTTTAATAAGGGCTCTTTTGAGCTGTCACTGTAATACTTTTCATATAGTTGGTATTTTGCTGTTAACTTCCCTTAGGACAAGGCAGAAGATGCATTTCCATTGGAGCTGGACTGTGGCTGGGCTGACTGGCTAGAAAGGAAAGCGCCTGCCTTTCTGCTGTGCTTATAGCTGGAAAGAGTCAATCCAGTCACACGTTTTCATGGGACACAGTCCAGGCTGGACAAATGTCTCCCCTTTCCAGTCCTGGTAGCTCCTGCTGAGAAAAAAAAAAAGAGGGAAAAGGCAAGCTTCTAAATACAACTCTTTCCCACCAGCTAATGGAGAGAAAGCAAACATCTCCCATATCTTCTCTCTCTGCCTGTTTCCCCTCTCGAATGGGAAAAGGGGAGCCATTTCAGGCATCTTACAGGAAAGCGAGGAGGACGCTTCAGGCTGCTGTTTTGCAAATGAATGACGGAGCCCAAATATGAACTTAGGATCAGACTACAGAACTACTCCCTGCATATATCATTACTTGTAGCAGTGGGAATATGAGAAATTCATAGGCTGAGACACAATGACCTCTCTTAAAGTCTCAGCATTCTTCTGTAATTTAAATAGATTAAGGGTGCAAATCCCCCGGGATGTAATCTCACAAGTACATTTTCCTGGCACTTCATACTTAGTCAAGAAGTGCTTTCCAGAGGTGGGGTTTTTTCGCTCCCAGTTTTTCCTTCCTTCTGTATCTAGGTCCAGCAGCAAGGATGGAACATGGGAAAACCAGAAACTGTCCTATTTTGAAACTGAATTATACTCTTCAGATCTCAAAGCCTGGGTTTAGCTGTATGGTGGGGAAAATTCTTGACACTCCTTGTAATTATTTAGTCCAGTCTGTTCACTTTTAATACTTATTTCTATTTCCTTTAAGCCTTTACCACAAAAAATATGTTTATAGTTTTCCTGGCATCCAGGTATAACAGTGATTTCCCCATAAAAGATATATTACACCAAAGCACAGATAGCTTCCTTCAGACTAATACAACCAAAAGAGGTTCCTAAAGAATAAAAGGAACGTAGGCACAGAAGCTTTTTTTTTTGCATTGCAAATACAGAAGATCAGATTCCAAACCACTGAATATTATATAAACATAGCCTTCTACATATTAAAATTAATGGAAATACCATTTTTTATTTCATTTGGCTTTGGATCACCCAAATGGATCGCTATACATACAAAAAGCAAAGAAGACCTTGACACAAGCACAAAGGCTAGCCACAAGAACCAGAAGTCTGTAAAGAGGAAAACAAATAAGCCACACATATAAAAATATTCAATTAATTCTCATGCTGCAAATATTTACAGTAATGACTTTTCTTAAGTTTTCTATGTCTTCTTTAAGTCTCGTTGGCTTTTCTGAGATGGGTTAACCTTATGCAAATGCAGACACAGAAAAGAAACATTACCTTTTTTCTTTTGCTTCACGATGTCATTATATAACAGATCAAAACTGATGAAAATGAGAAATGCAGAAGAAAATCCAGACCACAAAAATGCTTATGTGTGGGAATGCTTAAAAAAAAAAAAATTGCCAAAATTACTTTCTGGGTATTGGCTTTTAGGCAGCAGTATGCAAATAGAAACAAAATCTCATTCTTTTTCTTATCGAATGATAAGAATGCCTAAATTGTTTGCATTTGCAAAGCTGTGTTGGCATCTTGTAAATTCAGGTTTGAAGAGAGTCAGCCAAGTCCATTCTCTGAGCTTCTAACATTAATTAATATGTTCCCCTCCCTCTGGTTAAGTGTAAGGGATGACCAAGAAACCAACTCACTTTGAGAAAACTTCAATGGTGTTTTTGCATGTGAAAGTTCTTGGAAAGGCATTTCCTCACCACCTCATCTGCTCCAGCCTGGTCTTCATTATGGCTTTCCTGAGGTTCCTGTGAATGCTGAGCACTTGCTCGCCTGCCAGCAGTGACACTCCTGGATCTAAGCACAGATCCAAACAGTGTAAGTACCACTGAAGTACGTTGCAGGTTACTTTATCTGACTTGTATTTATTTGACTCCTTACGCATTCCTTGGCTTTCCTATGACACAGCAATGTGTGAGGAAATGTGCATATCAGAAGAAAATCTCAAAGAAGCTTTTCGCTAAATTCATAGTCTTCTGCTGTGGTAAACATTTCTGCTATGCTGTGTTGATGATGATTAATAGAGGGCTCAACACCAAAACAGACAAGATATAGGAACAGCACTCATTGTCCTTCGCTCAGCATATTTTTCTCTAAGCTCTTTTCACATTAGAAAATAAATTGTTTTTCAGGACTTAGATACTTCCAGTTGTGTAATCAAAAATTGTTTGAATCAAATTATTGAGAAATATCAACAATAATCTCTGAAGATACAGGAATTTTCAAGCTATGACTAAAAGGCAAGAGAGAGTTTCTTGCCTAACATTAGAGAGTGAAGACTCAGCCGCTTCTTTTGAAGGACAATGTGAAAATTCAGACAAGGCTTTATGCTGCTCCAAATCAATGCAAAACAAAATACATCCTCAAGATTTTCTAGGAAAGGGTGTTGGAAAGATCTGGAAAAAGAATCATCCTTATGGAGTAGGGATAACTGGCTTCCTGAAGTGGTCAAAAGACAGAGATTGATTCCCATCCCAAGGCATTGCACCTGGACAAATGTAATTTCCTGGATGTTAACAGTTAATAACACCATGACTAGCACGGTAGCAGCAGATTACATCTGGCCATACTGGACTAGCTGTGAGACAGAAGCGACAGGCTTTCAGAGTAAAACATTTCATTGATATTGTATAAACTGGAGGTAAGAGTTGCTGTAAAACGAAAGGCCTTAGCTCCTGGAAGGCAAAGCTGATGAAAGTGGAAGCACCATTTCAACTGCACCCTCAAGACACCTGGCCCCTACAAAGAGGTTTGATGTGAATTTATTTCCTTTCATATTGTTTTGATCTCTCCTCATTTTTGCACTGAACCCAGTGTTGAGCCACTCTTCCTGTCTTAGCCTGTGTCTGGAATAACTCTCTGTAATTTGCACTCAGAAGCAGGGAAGCTAATTTCTTGCCTCTGGTAAGAGATGGATGCTATGCAAAAGCTGTGTGGCCCTGAGCACTTGGCCAAAGGCAACACCCATGGGAGTAATAAGAAGAGGGGAAAACCTGGGGATCACTGACGGAGATAAGAATATGGGGACAAAGGTTACTTAGCCTTTTTCCCTGTTTAAACAGCTGAAGGGACAATGCTTAATGTACATAAGCCAGGTGGGACCTGAATGCTCTTGTGGTCTGACTTTCCCTGTAACACAGGCTCAGGAGAAGCTTCCACCATTTCCTGCAGCTACTCCAAAAGCCTGTTTCAAGGCAAGAGAAGCTTTTAGCTGGAGTGGCTACACCCCTACCCAAACACAGAAAAGTCACTTTCCCAGAGAGCTGCGAGCCAAAAAGAAGGAGAAAAGATTTATTGTTTTCCCCCTCTTCAGGCCTCTCCTCTTTGTCTGCTTTCCCAAGTTCCTCCAAGACTTATGTAGGAATCAAAAGGCTTCTCCCAGCTCATGTGTCTGTGGCATTAATGCAACACACTAGTTGGATGACAAGAAAGAAGAAAATTCCCTTTCCAAAATCGGAGTTTTGCGTTCTCAGAAATACATCCTTTGCTCTGCCACCTCCTGCTACCCTCTCCCACCTGCCACATCCCAACCCCTGAAGCAAACATCTGTTTCTCTCCTCAGAAAAATCCTTGTCAATCAACTCCCAATACCTTGTAGACTCTCAGCTCACCTCAGGGTCACACAAAGGAGTATCCTGGGTTGTGAAAGCAACTGTCACTGCTCCCATACGGTCATCTCCATCCTGTCCCACATCCACCTACTGAACCCTCTTCAGAGTAGCTGAAGTCAGCTAGCGAGGTCCAAGTGCAGCTTTAAATTTAGTTTCATCTAAGCCTTAAAACCAGTTTCTGCTTGAAGCGTGTACCTGCTTCAGTGGGAGACCCATTGCATTTGTGTCCCCCAAAAGCTCTCTTTCCTTTTGCACACATCGCTTTACTGCTCATGGCTCTTGTTCCTCTCTCCTCAGAGAAGACAAACTGGCACCAGATCTCTGAGGATGCCTCACCCAACACCCTGTAGGAAAGCTGTCACATTAGAGGCCACTTTGCATTTCAGTCCTGACTTCCCTGCCCGCACATAAACACACACACACAGAAAAAGTACAGGGAAAAAGCACTTAAGATTTCAAATTGATGACACAAATGTTCTTAACATAAACACTCCTGTGAGCCACAAATATTCCCATGTGCCTTTAAATTAAATGTTTTTATCCTTAGAAACTTCTAGTGCTTCGATTTTGGAATATTGCAAGCTGCTATTCCCACAGCATGGAGACCTAGCCTATCCTTCCCACTAAGGACAATGGAGAAGCTGCCAGAATACTTCTGCACTACTTTTTCCTTTACCATATCTTTATTTTTCTGAATGTAAAGAGATAACCTGGGCATTAACAGGAAGTGAGGTTAACCTAACAGGCCAATACAATTACATATTTTTCACAGTTGTCACGTTATACTTCCCACGTCCAAGTTATTGGTCCACTTGCCACTCTTTCTAGTGGCAGGAAGGAGGAACTACTGTCACACTGTGCAGTTTCAGCAACATAAGCTGAGCTTTTCATTTCAAGAAGAAATGATCTGTAAATCCATCTCATTTGTCTTTGGATTGGATGGGAACATCTCTCCTTCCCCAGCAAGATAACAGTGGTCACCACCCTCATTTTTCACCACTTCTACTATCAATTGTTTCCGTGCTGGCAAAAGAAAGGGACACTCTTCTTCAAAACAAGAAACGACCCAGTGTTGGAAGGAGTTAACGCAGCCATAAAATCTTAATTGCTAGAGTTTTCTTTATCACTACTTTCCTTTACCAGGACTTCTTCAGACAGGTACCTTGAGCGAGGCCCCTCACAGCTGGCACCTGAACCTGGGACCTCTGGGTACAAAGGTATGAGCTCTACCTGTTACATTAATGTGGGATTCCTATCAGCTGTCACTTAGAGTAGCCCCAGCGTGCTGCTCCAGGCCTTTCGGCTCTAGGTTAGAGACTGCTGAAGCCCTGAGCAGCAGGAGCCCATGCTTGCATATTTTATTGGTGTCATCATGCACTTAGGCAACCCTTTTATTCTTTTAACATTTATTTTACAATTGCTTTCACAACCCAGCACAAAGGCAGAGGCTTGCTCTCCTGCCCCCAAAGGAGGGCGCATCCTGACATGATAGACCCGAGGCACTGCTGAGGGCAGAGGGCAAACAGCCCCTAGGTATGCCAGGGGCTGGTGGGGGGCAGGGGGGGTTCTGCAGCATCAGTGTCAGTACCAGGAGGATGAGAGACCAGGAGCATCCTGTACACTTGGCAGTCACTTCGGGTGCAACTGAGAAAATTCACCTCAATCACAAAAACATTTTTCTGTTTAAAGAATGATCCTATTTGTCACCTCAGGCTTGCCCTGCTAAAAAGCCCGTGGTCTTCTTCTTTTATAGCCGGACTGCAGCCACACAGACATCACACATCTGGTTTTCCCCAGCATTTTTGTTTCACATCCCTTTAAAACAAGAGAGTGGCTACAAATCGTTTTCAAGTTACAGAGTATTTTGTTCCCCAGACAATACTTCAGTTTCCTATAATCACAGATAAACGAAGAAATATTCTGGTAATTACACTAGCAAAGAGCAGTTGCTTTCAGAGATGGATATTACACAAAGATCCTGGGAAACTGCAGGTGAAGCAAAGAGAATCTGTGCTCGTTTTGCTGTCCCCTCCCCGGTCTGATGAGGGTTGCAACTCCCCCATCAGGCTAGGGACCAGCATCTCCCCTTGCCTTCAGTGGAGCCAGAGCAGGGCTGGGCACGAGAGCTGCCCAGGAGCCAGCCAGCAGGGACAGATCTCCCCACACTGAGACGAGGGAGCGGGACCCTCTTCAAAGGAATCCCTTTGCATAGCGGGGCTCCCACTGACTTCCCCTTTCCCTGTTTTAGCAGAGAAAAACGTAGTTTAGTACTCCCATCAAGTCAGTCATCAGCAAGGTTTCCCCTCCACTCTTCAGTAATGAGCTCTCTTCTTGTTGCATCGCTGGCAATCATTGACCCCTCCCAGCCTGAGGCCACGATTTGCCCCATTTTGTACCCACAAACAAGTGGCTAAATGCCACTATGACAGCATGCAGCATCCCAACACATGCCTTGCACAAGTGCAGGAGTGAAAGGAAAGGAGATGCAAAACCAGGCTCCAGCAAACTCCACTTCCAACCAGAGGAGCCACAAAACACAGGGGGCTGCTGGTCGTCTCTCAGAAAAGCCAAAGCATTTGTTAAAAATGCTCAAAAATGCTGGTTTTGCAGATTTGAAGGGGAGGGTGGCAGAAGTATTTCTGACAGTCTCCACTGTCTTTTCTGAGACCATCTGTAACAGGGGAGTAAAAAAAACAAGGAGGGCACATGAAGTGCAGCCCTGGTGCAGCATGTTATAATGATGCATCTCCTGGAGACAGTGTTGCCTTCAGATGAGCCGTCTCCCAAAGAACACTGTCACTCACAGCTTTCTGCAGGTGTCAGGTGCCCTGACTATTGTTATTATTATTATTAGATATTTGCCGAGTGCCAGCAGTGCACCTGGTGCTCATAATCAGCTCAAACAAGCTGCCGGTTTTTAACAGTGGACCGACTGCATTTCCACTTGCGAAAATTTGCCTGTTTGCTTCTTTAGGCACTGTCTTCTCCGAGGGGAAATGTGCAACACATAGTTTTGTTTCCTTCCTCCAGGACTTTCAGTGCCTGTTATTTTTTTTTAAACACACCACAGTCCAGCTCCTTCACCGCAGTCAGCCCGTCTTCTTTACCCATCATCTCTTCAGGACCCGATCACTAATTCACGTACAGGATAAGACAACTGCCAAATTATTATACTACAAAGAGAAGATCTTCAGACACCTGTCATGTTGATGAAAGCAGCACCATCAACTGACCTTTGCCGGTTCAAGGTCGATAATGAGACAAGTCAGGCAGGAAGAGCAGCGTGTGCTGACTCCATTAACGCTGGCTGTGTGCACACTCAGTAGCACTGCGTCTCCTGTCAATTAGTGTGGGTAAACTAGGGACTGCTGATTGCCAGAGACATGGCATAGCGAGCTGCTGCTACCTTTACTTCTACACCCTGCTGCATTTTAATTAGCTCCAGTCCCCTGACTATTTCTTCAGAGCTTCATTACTGCCGTCTTCAAGAAACTCGAGGCGAGCCTTTTACATCGCACATCGCTAATGAGAAGAAATGTGAACATCCTCACCACGGAGTTTGATAATGCCGGACTGGCTGCATGCACGCGTGAGGGTGCATGTGAAGGTTTTAAGAAGGTTCTCAGCGTTAGCGCAGCATAAACATCACTCAGAGGTGGCAAAAGAATCGAACAAGTCAGAGCCCACAAAGGAAGGTATTCCCAAAATGACCAAAAGCACGGGATGTAAACCGTACGCACAGTCCGCGATGAGTGGAAGTGAACGTGTGCGTGCCTGCGTAAGGTGCCGTACCAGTAATGATTATTAAAGAACACATGCATATTCATTTATTAAATACACACACTACAGCTTGATAGCATGAGGTTGTAAGCTTGGAAACAGCAAATTCCCCCAAGGGGAACCGGATCTGCCTTGCACAGTCCATGCAGAAACCACCCACACAGCGGCCATGAGAGTCAGCAGACTAAGGACCAGAAGCATCACTTGGTCATTTCCAAGATTTCATGTGGAACACCCCAGCTTTTCAACAGAAAGCCAGGTGATGGGGTTGGGGGGGGGGGTTTTAATTGTATTTTTAACCTATTTGCAGTCATTTTGATAGTATCTTCCTAGCTGTACTAATTTTCTTTGAGTTTCAATTATATTTGAAGCAAATTGTGATAGACAATTGCTGTCTTTATGGCTGAGTGCTGGCCAGAGCCACTTCCAAATAGCTTCAGGTTAAAATATTAAAGTCTGTACAGCTCTCCCTTCACAATGCACAGATGTGCTTGGTGCAGGTCAGCTCAGTGAGGGATTCATGTTGACGTTTTGAGTCAAAGTCTTGGTCTTGTTTGTTTTTTCCGGCTTCCCCAGCTGACAACTCCCTCAGCATATGGGCAGTTCTGCTGCTAATACTTGGCTCAGCCATCTATAGATCCTAGCTATAGCTCAATAGGAATATTGCCTGAATCCCACTCCCACCCTGTATGACCACCGGTACACATTCCCTCCTCGCAGCAATAGCTCTTTTAATTAACTTCTCTCGTACATCACTCATGCCCTTGCAGACTTGCAGCTAATGAGCCAGCAAACCTACGTTAGGATTGTTTTCCTTAGTGAACACTGGCACAGATCTTGTAGATGAAACACAGAAAGTTGTGGTGAAAGCGTACTTGCTGGAAGCTTGATGGAGAGGTCCTGGGATGGTCTGAAGAAATTCTGGTTTCTGTGTGGCTTCAGCAGTGCTTGGACCAGAGGCCTGGCAGGAAAGGAATTAGGGCTTGTTTACTGACAGTTCTTTTATGCTCAGCAGAGGTCCAGAAATAAAGGATGGGTGTCCTTCAGCTCAGTGGCTGCCTTTGCTGCTTTAGAATTAAAGGTTCCTCAGAACAATTTGTCCCTGGGAAATCTCCTTTACAACTAGTGCCCCACATTCGTTTGGTGCTTATTATTTACCCTGTGTTGAGCAAAGTTAGACCTAGAGAAGACTGTGGATTGAAACTGGCTTCAAAATCCTTTCAGTAAAGCTGCTGCTGTACATGCACCAGCATCATCTGCTGTCATCCAAGTGACAACCTGTAAATGAACCAGGAGGGGATGCTCCTGTAACCACGGAACAAAGGGAGGAAATGAAACTCAGAGAAGCTGGCTGGCCGCAAGGAAAATATCTCATCCTGTAAGGAAGTGGTATGGGCCTGTGTCTCTCCAGGATGCCTGTGGCCTGTGCAAACCAATTGTCCAACCTCTGAGGCTGCACAAATTCATCCTGCTGCTCATCACAGAGTTGTTTTATGATGTCACACTCTAGCCTCATCATATATCTCCATTATAAAAAAACCAAAGAACACACAACCAAAAAAATCCACAAAACCAAACCACTGCCTTTCCCCATGCCTTATGCCCTTTTTCTCTTTCCTTTGAATGACTAAGAAAGTAACACTTTGCACCCAAGCATGAAATATGGTTTGTAAAAAAACCTAAATAAATCACATTGTCAAAACTGTGTTTGTTTTTCTGGAGTGTCTCTGCCTGATAGGTTTTTTGTTTTCTGTGAAACAAGAGCCTGCTGTCAGCCTCCACACAGCCCTGTGCACTTCTCCAGAGCTAAATAGAAAAAAACCCTAGTTCTTCCCTTCTTAAGGCAAATAGCCATTATCCAGGACAGCCTGGGCACCCAGCACCACTTTTCCATCTACTCCTCACCCATGAGCGGTCTGATTCCTTCAACATTCGTGCTGTGCCATCTAACAAACGTTTGCTAGCCACCTGTGTGGATATCTTTAAAACAGCAACTTTAAAAAAACACCCACCAGCATCCAAACATATGGATATGTGCCTGAGGGCTGAATACATTCTGCATGTATAGTTATCCTCATGCCTGATGCAATCTGATCCGCTGTCTATGCTGTTGCAGGGACACCTCCCTGCACCCTCCCACAAGCTCTTACACAATGGCTGGGGATGGGTCAGTAGGTATCAATGGTAGCCACAATCTAAATTCACTTTATCATCTCGGTGTCAGGGCTTTATCATGCAGCCCTGGCTGATAAAGATAGAGCTGACACAAAGGAAGCGTGTTTCAAAGGAAGCGCTGCAGAAGGTGTATCGATGGCAGCAAAGGCGGGTGAGTGCCAGTTGTCACAGGGAAGTGATGCTTCACAAGCCTCTCAGCAGAGCAGGTGAAGACACTTTTACCAACGCTGCCTATTCTATTAGAAATCTCTTGTTATTTATTTTTCATAATGCTCCAGCTGTGCTTTCCTGCACATCATGAGGCTGACTTTAAGGCTCAAAACCAGAAGGAAACCACCCTAGATACCAAATATCTCTCTACAGGTGACAGGATCACTGCTAGAAAAGCACTTTTTTTTTCCCCCACGCTTGATTAAAACTCCTCCATTAAGATGAACTGGTTTTTTGACAAAAAATAGTATCACCAATAGATCTTAGCCTATTTCTCCTCCCACAAAACTGGTCCATCTTCAATGAGAAAAAAATCAAGAATTCAAAAATCAAAATATTTTTGCCACAGACTTCACTGAAAGCCTAAATAAGAGACGAAATATTTCTGACACGTATATCACTGAAACCCAAAATGATTTGATTTGAGATATTGCTGAAGTGACTCGAGATACATGCCAATTCATTGACCCCCTTTTCCTCAGGGGGCAGGTAAGGTTTGCCATGGCATGGCAAAGTGATGGGCTCCCATTTTGCAGCACCTCAGCTCTTTGAAGGCGGATGTTTCCAGAGGGATATTTTGGCAGGATGAGACAATGTGGGCTATAGGAAGCATACAGTTTCCTCAGGTGCCTGTACTAAAGTGCAACAGCAGCCTTTCAGAGTTGAAGCTACTCTTCTGGATCAATTGCTTCATCTGATCCTGGGCACTATTCAAAATTTTATTTTTTTTCCCCCAGCTTTAAACAAAAACTGTTTAGGAAAAAAAACCCCACTCTCATTTGCGCAGACTCTGCATCTTTCCCTTTCCCCACACTTCCCCAATCACGTTTACTGGCAAGCCAGGTAGCAGGAAAAAGACATCCCTTCTCATTCTCCAAGCAAACTGCAGCAAGGCACATTATGCGTCGCGAGGTATTACAACAGCCATGACAGTTACACATGAAAGAACAAGCAGAAGTTAAAAGAAATTTTCCCATAACTCTCTCCTAATCAGGCTGTATCATTTCCAGCCTGCAAGGCAGCATTCTCCTTCCCTGAAGCACCAGCATGCAGGACCCACAGCACCAAGACCACAGATCTGGGTTCCAGCTATTTTTCCTGAAGAAAGGCATCTTTGCAACATCTTAAAATTCACATATAGGTAAAAAAAATTGTGGATGTCAGTCACATCTTATGACTCACTTTGGGGCTCTGGCACATCCTGAAGTTTACTCAGAACTGCCTGTCACCCTGCATCTCCTCTGTTCGTCTGGCTGTAGTAAATGCAAGAGAGCACAGCAGCAGCAGCAGCATCCAACCGTGGGTATCTATCATGCCTTTAAAGACAGGCATGCATAGAAGGTTTTCTTCTTGATCATAATTAAATACAGTTTTCATTCACAAAAGAAGTGACAACTGAGGTAAAATTTTGCTGTGGTATGCAGGTATCTATAAAAGTAATATAACAGGATTTTTGAAAGCATGTTGGTACCTACTGCCCTTTAGAATAAGCTGACAAGAAAAGCAGAAGAAAAACAAAGCGACACTGATCAAAATAAAGGAAAAGAAGGATTTAAGGATTTATGTTTGCCCACTAGTCAGCTACATAAATTGCCTGTGAATGAGGGTTTTACATGTTTTAAAATGTGTTTAAGGCATATTAAGGCTTGCTTATTTGCCAGGAAATAATATTTGTGCCTTTCTATCTGCCCTAAATCACCCAAAGTAGACTGCAATGTTGCTAGAAAAGCAATATGAATCCGAAAAGAGCAGGAGCAGAAGAAAACATGCCCAGAAAGGAAAGAAAATAAAATAACATGGATGGGTTCTGAAGCTGAGAGTAGTTCCTGCAAACCAACAAATCACTAAATGCATGCCAAAGAGGTAGAAGAAAGAAAATGTGTGGTTTAGTAACTGTTGTGCATCTACAAGAAATTTATCTCAAGAAATCTCACAAGCACCAGTGTTATGTCTCTGCTAGGATCATAGGGATGTTTAAGCAGCATGAACTGTTAACAAGGTCTCTCCAAAAAAGACCCAAAAAGGAAAGAGACCAAATGGAAACCCATATGATTTTTCCATATCTCCCAAACTTTACCAAATTCCCCCTAGCAGACAGAGCAAAGAAGGAAGCAAACATGGCAATTTAAGAAAGAAAAGTGTAAGTTGAGAAATAAACTTGTGAGATTCAGGGCCAGGTATAAACCACATCCTGCCTTACCCTGAACTCACACATCTCCACTAGCTTCATCCTCCGCTCGTGCTTGTGCGCAACAAGAGAAGGATTTGGCTCTGTGGTTTGAAAGTTGCTGTGGGAACCAAGATGCTAAAGAAATGTGCATGAAAGAAATCTCGTTGGCTTCTCTCTTCCCTAGCTACAACGTAGTAAAATCCACAGATAGCAGTCTCCCCAAAAATAAAATACAGAATAAGGAAAAAAAAAAAGAAAAAAGAAAAAAATCAACGCTAAAAGCTAACAAAGAATAGATAAATTGGCAGGAAGTGAGGGGAGGAAAGAGACCTCAAGACCCTAGCAGTGCTCACCAGGCAAAGTGAGAATGGAATAAGTTTCCATTCTTTTACTCCCCATTAAAGTGTGCTTCTTCCCCCCTACTGACCATCATTTTTAATTTTCTTTTTTTTTTTTTCTGCTGGATGGGTTTCTGTGATAATCACTGGGAAATCAAGAATAAAAGTCCACTCGGTCCCCTGGGTCTTGGCAGAATTATTTTAGATTCAGCAGAGCAGGAAAGAAGGAGGGAAGGTTTTCATTTTCTGCTTGAGTCTTGGATCTTCCTCTAGTATACAGCAACCCTGCGTGGTTTCAAACATGCTCATTAGGTGCTGAGCTAAAGGTAGCTATAATTAAATGCAATTTTCCATCTACTGCCAAGGTGCACAGGTTTCCAGGGAGCCAGCTCCTTGTCACCTTTTCTGTGTACTTGTGGCTAAATATGAATATTAATGAACTCTCAGTTCTCCTCACCTTCCCCTTTCCCAATTTATTCACAACTATTCTGTCTTTCTGCAATGAAAAATATAATTAGCTTCTCTATGAGCCTTTAGTCTGCTCTGGCATCAGTGACTGAGCCTCCCACTTTGCCAGTGGACAACATACTGATGAAGAAAAGGATCTTTAATGAGACAGGGGTTTGATTGTCTTCAGCAGCTCTGACAAGCTTCAGAGAGCCCTAGAATGAAAACGAGATTTCTTGCTCCTGTTCAGAGAGGATGTTCCCCTGTCTAGAAATAAATATTTTACCCAACTTGGGTCACAACATTTCTTGATTGAAAAGCAGCAAAATCTCAGAGGGAGTGAGGACCGAGGATTTGGTCTAAAGCTACTGGTGCTAATAAAAATAATGACATCTCCCCTCTGCCAAGCCATCACTTCTCTACAGCTTGCAAATTAGCTTTAAAACTGGAGTGGGAATCCATAATAATCAAGCCATGTCCTTGATACAGCCTGCTGACACTGCGCACACCCACCCCATGGGCAAACCCTCCTCTCACCAGTTCCAGGCCAGGCCCCCACGCTAGGGCACAGCGAGCTGGTCTGCCCTGCCAAGGACTGACCCCCACTTGGGAGATTTGAGCTGGGGAGCAGACGTTGCCACAGCCTGTCATCATCTCCTTCCCAGGTTAAACCATCTCAGAAAAACAACAGCAGGGCAGCTCTTCTCCTCCCACAAAGGAGGGCAGGAGAACCTGCAATGAAAAACCGTTCATAGCATAAGGTGCCCCAACACCAAATGGGAGAGGGCAAAGAGGCAGCCCAGAACACAAGCAGTTGCTGTCACTAGCCTAGCCAGGGGCTGCCACCTCACCAGGAAGGAGACATCTCTTTCCTCAGCCTGCCCATATTTCCTGGGCCATGCTGCTGCAGGAACAGGTTGAGTCTCACCAGCCCTTTTGTGCCCAACCCCAGTGAGCATCACCTCCACTGGGGCTCAGCACAGCAAGGGTTCCCATTTCCTTCTCATCTCCCCCTCATCTCCCCAAGAACAGCTGGTCACAAGGACTGCTGTGAGGACCCTCACAGTGCAACGATTCATCATTCATGCCTGGCCAAGTCAAATGGGCTCGTTCATACCACACACAGGTATGCCGCCAGCTCCCTCCAAACTGGGGCACGCATCACTGCATCTGCTGCATGATTCTCTTTTCACACACCCCCCCCTCAGAAAGGTACAGGCTTGCACCAAGTGTATCCAGGTTTGGAATAAAGAGTGTTCCCCAAAATACAAGACAAAAAGCTGATTCCAGCCTTCTCCAAATTATTCTATATTATAAATTAATCCCCTTCAACTGTGTTCACACCTCTTTGGTGTTTACTGACCGAAAACATGTTGGTAAATGTGTTTACTGAAGAAACATTCCCTGCACCAGCAAATTTTAGTCAAATATTTGTGGTAAGCAATTTTCAAAACTGCAAACCCAAATATTTATCCCAAAAAAAGGATTCTAGAAGTCCACTCAAAGGACAGAAACATATCATATAACCTCTGTCTCAAGCAAGCCGGGCGGGGGCCCAGCAGCTCTGCAAACAAAGAAACCTTCAGAGGGATGCTGGGGGCACCTGATAAAATCCTGACTTGCTGATGGCCAGACCAAAACCCTAGTGAGAGGAAGGACACATATTTATGAAGCAAGCGACTCATGGCAATTATTTGCTCAGTGTGACCATCACATTTGCTAAAGGGGGAAGCACACTTGGGGCCTGACACAGCTCCACCAAGGCCCAAGTGAAATGGGGCCTATTCCCTTCTGTTTCTTTGGCAAGGGAACAGCAGCGGTGCTCACTCCAGATTGCATTTTGCAAGCTATGCCCTTAGAAACAGGGGCAGTGGGATGGTGGCTGCTAGGCATCAATTACCTACAAAAACACCATGTACATGGCAAGTCATACATCGCTGCAGAAACACCCTTATGTCTGCATAAACCAGAGGAGAAAAAGGTAGCTTAGAAGGTAAATTTTATACTAGATTCAAGCCAAGCATCTATAATATATGTTTTGTTTGGTATTTACACAGAATCTATCTGAAAACGAAGGTGCCTTTAGTTGCCAAGGGTAGCAGATGTGTTTTCTGCAAACTACTGCCAAAAAGTAAGTTAAGAAAGGGGGAGAAGCAGAGAGGGAAGTTCAGCTCCTTCAGCATGGAAAGCCTGGAGTCCAAATACTCCAAGTCGACCCACTCACAATAAAATTTAAAATATTTAACCCAGACAGCTGAGACTGCAGCTAAATATTTTTAACCTCACCAAAACACAAAGACAGAAAGTCAGAGGCAGAGTTCGTCCTTCCTGGCATGTACCTTTGCCCGTCACCTACAAGCGATGAGTGGAAATGGCCACATGATCTACCCCAGTCCAAGCCTGAGAAACTGCAGGAGCAGGATCTGTTGGGGGGACTCTGCCACTGCCTCCTCTAAATAAACTGGGTAGCTCTGGCTACCAAACAACTTGATCCCACAGACCAGTCCTGCCTAACCAGCCCTCCCCAGTGCCCCTTCTTGTATGCTCACCATGGAGAGGGCTTGCCCAGGCTGTGGCACAGTGCCTTCTGAGTGGTGCGCAGCTCCTTCAAATTCGGTATCTCAGTGAGAGTGGCAGGAGGAAATATGTATTGCTGCCAGCCTGGTGCAAGAGCCATGCCGTTCCCTTAAAAAACAAAAAGGTTTCATTTTTCAGAGTTCCCAGGCTTTCCATCATTCATGACCTAAAATTTCATTCTCAAAGGACTTGCTGGAAGGTGTTTTAAGCAGAACTACACATAAAAAGCCCAAATGGCTGACAAAAGATCAATAGCATTTTTTCCCCAATGAGACATATGAAACAAACTATATTTTTAATGTGCACTTCTAACCTCTCTCAGAATCCCTGTCTCAGTGACTACTGCACAGCATATGGTTCTAGCCATCGGAAGAATTAAGTAGGTATCTAAGATAGGAAGCAGTAAAACCCACAATAGAGAATAAACTCTCTGGAAACCTGTGAGTAACTGGAAAAGGTTTAGAATGAGGTTTCATTGCAAACCAGAAAACAAACAGAAGACAATTTTGGTTTAAAGCAGCTGAGAATATGAAGAAACTGCAAAACTGCAGAAGAATTTATTACATACATGAAGGTAGAGGACTTGATCGTCAAATATTGGCAGGGCTAACCTACTCTTGTCAAGGGAGCAGCAGAGGGTGATCATTACCAACAGCAAAACACCCAGTCAGAGCCTGCTGCGGCAACAAACTCTTGGGGCCACAAAGAGAATTGCCAAGCAAAGAGAATTGCATGGTCTGGACTGGCGCTCACACTCCTCCAGCAACATAGGCACCGTAAAAAGTCCAGTGCACCTAATGGGAAGTGCCTGAGGCAGAAATACAGAGCTCAGAGCCAAGACAGCGGGTGTGAGGGCCGTTTCATGAATGCAACAAAGTTAAGTGGCCGGACAAAGAGAAAGTTCTGATCCACAGCGTTCTTTCCAGAGGCAGGACATGGTACCTCTACAAATGGCCACATTTGCTCAAAACGTGGGGAGGGGGTAGACTATAGCCCCTGTAGACAGGAGAGAGCAATCTGAGCTCCAACGAGACTCGAAGCGGCATGCTGTCAGCCAGGATGCTGTTTCATCTGTGGGGACACCCTCAGAACCACAGCACAGCAGAGAGCATCTCAAAGTCTCCATTGACAACGTGAACTCTGAACTGCCCTTGTCCTGCTGACCCTGGGGAGAGAAATGTGCACAAGCATGTCTTTCAGAAGATCCTGCAGGAACCCATTTGCACCAGTTGTGTTGCCCAGAAATTCATGTGACAGAGCACTGGCCAGGTTGCTAATTGCCAACTTCACCAAGACTGAGAAGGAAAAACCTCAGCACTCAAGTGATCCAAAAGCAACATGAACTTCCATACTGGAATGTCACAAAAAGCCCCTGATAAAGGCTCCCAAAGTTGTAACACTTATACTATTAAGCTTAATTATTTGTGAGTTTTTGGAATGTAATAATTAATGCACCGTAATTAATGCAAATGCCAGTCACTATGGCTACATCAACATTACCTGCTGAGATATGTACCACAGAGCCTGGGGGACCTCGAGGGATCGTGGTGCGCACTGCAGCTCTCGCTGGGCTGAGGTTAACCTGCAGAGGTGAGCGTGTACTTGGGTTTCATCCTAAGGAAAGGTGTCTCCGAGCTCAGGAACTGCAAAGGACAGAAAACCTCACGGACTGCCTTACAGGCCCGTGCAGAGAGACAGACTCTCACGAGCACTTTCCGTCAGAGGCCAGTTCAGAGAGTAAAAATCCACTTTCTTTATGGCTCCAAAAGGGACAAAGAGTATTTAAAAAAGGAGTGGCCAATAACAGTAGTAGCAGCAGTAGACAGGAGGATTAAACTCCAAGGCAATTATTTGCAGAAAAACACACATAGGTTCCGACTCTGTGAGCCACAGAGATGTTCCCTCAGTGCGAGCCCAAGCTCCCACCTCAGCCCCACCAATGCTGATCCAAATGGACAGCACAGGCTACTCAAGAAGCTCTTGCTTTTGATTGTGTATCAGCACAATCATTTCTTTGGCCCTTTTGCCCTCCTTCTCCCAACCCTGGCTATTAAATAGATCACTCCAGCTAGAAGTTCTTCATATAAATTCCTTACCTATACACCACAACTGACTGTTTGATGATGCTGTCAACTTCCCAATGCCACAATGTTCTCTCAGAAAAAATGCGGGTATTTTTTTTCAGATGACATACTATTTAACAAAAGACAACAAACAACAAACCTCCAACTTCAGATGCTGCAGAAAATCATCATCCTGTGACCAAGAACCGTAGAATGCCTGAGGTAGGAAAATACTATTTATTCTTGTAATGGATTTTATGAACAAATCAAATGAGGTGAGATGTTTCTGAAAATTTGATCATTCATCACCAAAGCCTTTTTTCCCATCTTGTACTCATCAGTTCTACTACCTGCCGCTGCTGGAAATATGTCCTGTACATAGAAATAGATATAACGTGCACGCACACACTTACTCATGTGCACACACTCCAAGCAAGTGCCTGGCCTTCTTTGGAGAACAGAGGATTTATAAAGATGCGAGGAACATCTAATCAGTCATTTTTATTTGCTTTTCTTTTAATAAAAAACCACTCCAGCTATGGAATGTGAACTATTACCTACTTAAATGTTGGACTTAACTATTCTCCCCTTTATATTTTCCTCCATCTCAGAAATACTCTTAATATAGCTGCACAAGACATGCATCATATTTTTTCAGGTTTGATTTTGTCTGTCAGAACAGCAATGATTTTAGAGTTAAAGAGATATTAAAAGAACTCCCAAAGGTTTGAATAAACTGATAACATAGATACTTTCAAGCATTTTCTGAGGCTTTGGGAAGGAAGGGGTTGTGGTCACAAAAAAAAAGCAGTTTTAATCCCAGTAAAGTTTTGCACATGTGCATACATGTTTGCATGTGTGTTTTAATGTCACAAAACACCAGAAAGAAGTTTTGGGGTTTGTGGGAATAAATTTTCAGCATTTTTGCTCATTTAAGGGAGGGCAGCCAAAAAAAGTCTATTCACAGAATCTTGGCAGCAGTCCTTCACAGAGACAAATAAGCACATTACAAGATAGTGCTGTTCCCTATCCACTGTGCAGCAATGTAGGATTTCACACTCCGTTCACATTGCAGAAGATTGAATGAAATTTATCAATGCTCAAAAGGATCATTAAAAAACAAACCAAAAAAAAAAAGAGCAAAACCCAATCCTTACCCCAGGAGCACTTGAGATTAGCAACTGCTGGTGTGCGGAGGCACTCTGACAAGTTCAAGGAATGGAGGAAATGTCTGCCAGGGCTGTACCACTACAGGCTGGTCTGTCTCTTGCTTGTCAGCAGCGTGGTCAGTCCTGGAATCACTCCATGGCTTGTCCTTGGGAACTTTCCCTCAGTTTCTAAGACTGAAGGCAGATATTTGTGCCTCTTGGAGGAAAAAAAAAGAAAAGAAAAAAGAAAAAAGTGTAGAATTTCTCTCATTTCATCTTCACCTAGCCCGGTGAAGATCCAAGGCAGGATGATAGAAATGTTTTTTGGCTATCTATCATCTATCATTTTCAGGTTGAATGGCACCTCAGTCTGAGGAAGAAATGTTGCAATGATAAAAAATTAAAAACAACTTAAAATATCATGAGACTCCAGCTCCAAAACTATCGAACCCAAAAATAAAACCACAGAGGTTATTCTCCTCTCCTCTCCTCTCCTCATCCTTTTTCCTCCTGCTTTAGAAGATATTTTTGCTGCATCTTTCATTCCTCCTTCCCCCTTATTAGCTGTTTTATCTCCCTGGTGCACATGAACTCATTCTCAATATCATCTTACAAATTTTCCCTTCTGCCTGCCTCTCAACAGTCTTAAAAGATACACTCTCAGACGTCAGTCTCCCTGGCCAGACCCTCTTCAGGTACCTTTCCCCTGCGAATGCACCGAAATGCATTGCAACTTTCTGACCCCAAGGGAAGCAGTGCAGCTTCTGAGATATTACCAAAGCTGAGCTGCAAAATGTGGGAAGGAGAGCATCCTAGAGGGACATCAAGGCAAATATACTCAACATCATTCTTCATATATAATAAATAATAAAATTAGCTTTGCTAGAAGTCTCACTTTGCTAGAAGTCTGACTAAAACTGGTCAAACATTTGCAATGGTATAGCACTGCAACATAACGTGTGAAAATTATTTTAATGAATAAAGCAAATTTTTAAAATTGGAACAATTATAAATATATATATATCATCTAATTAATGGCAATGGCTAGCTTGTTCCTAATGCATTGGAAAATAAATAAATAGATAAAACCAACCAAACAAAACTGTGTAAGACTTACCACATTAGGGTAGTTTAAGAAAATGGACCATAACACTTTTCTGGCAAGTGATTTGGCTGTGAAAATACTTCTCTTGCTGCCCTCCTACAGTAACATTATCAGGCCGGCTGGTCTGTTCAGAAATAATTGAAGTAGAATTTTTTTTTTTCCCTTTTGTTTAAATCTAAATCTGAAGTGTTTTCACAAACACACTCAAATATTATCACTCTGGTTGAGAGGCCATTTCTAAAATGCACGTTATTTCCTTCCAGTGTTGGTACAAGAGGGAGAGATGGGTTTGAAAAAGCACTTCCCTCATACTTCCATGTTGCATTCAGATCTTAGACCAAAGGGGCTTTATCTTTGGTCTGTTTGCTTCTGGCTTGGAGACAGCATTGGATGAAACTGCATGGAGAACAAGCACTTGTGCACTATTGACAGGGGGAGATTTCTAAAGAGCTGGCACCTTATGACAATTCTATAATGTATATTTTGAAATTCCTTTTCCCCTTTTGACATCAAAAACCACTCTTCTGGACTGTGAGTTTCAAATTCACTCCTACACAAAGGCACTCCTACATAAGATCCTAGAAAGCATTTTTTAATTTATAACTCTGAACTTCAGCCAGGCATATAAATCTGAGATCTTTAATTATCATAACTCCTAATAGTGTGGATTCACATTTACTACTAGATACTTTATCCCTTTCCAACTAACAAAAAGGTTTGAAAATCCTATGGTCTTCTTCCTGATGTTCTGCATCTCCTTGCTAAAGGTAAATTTTTCACATATTGTGAATCAACAGTATATTTATCTTTTGCTTTTTTTGACTGGAACAAAATTGCTATTTTCCCAGTGCTGAATTTCTTGCAACCTGAGTCTTTTTACTTTGATACAGCAGATCTGTGTGTTAGGGGCCTGCAACCCACAGGGAGCATGTTCCTGGGTTGAGCAGAGAGCTGCGAGCCAGAAATTCCTGAGTTTACACCGTGATTTTGCCATACAGGCAGAGATTTTAGCTACCCTACCTTGTTTCCCTACCAGCAAGCACAAACGCAACAGCGACACAGCACACAATGCTGTCTCCCCTGTTTTCAGCAGAAGTCCCATATCAATACCTGCACAGAACTGCACCCAGCTAAATGCACTTAACTACAACCACTCTTTCATAATTTCAGTGCATGTTTACAAACAACATCTTGGAAATAGGTTGCCAGATCTTCAGCTGGTGTAACCGTGAGGAGGATCCACAGATGGCCAGGAGAACAGTTCGCGAAGGCATTGTGTTATTGAACCCTATCACGTTATCAGGGTCTGTAAATCCTATTTGACAAGATCTGCTACAAAAAATTGGTTTCTGCACCCCTGAGCTTTACTGCAAAACACCTGCATTTAGACTTCTTTTTTCTGCTGAGGGCAAAAATATTTTAGAAGCTGAAGCTCTTAATGGAATTCACGTATCAGGGAAGAGCAGGTGGATGTCTTTAAAAAAATCATTTTAAAAGGCAAACAAAGGGGAGGGAAGCAAAGGAAGGAAAGCATAGTTTCACTAGAAAGAGCTTTTACTGTGTAACAGAATACTAAGGAAACACTATGAGAAATCAACCAGAGGAAGATTAGGAGCTACAAAACCTGGAGATAAAACAGAATTAGAAGCCAAAGAAGCAGAGCAGGAATACAATCTAGAAGGTCAATTGATAAAATATGTAGCAAACGCTGAACCAACACCAATCAATACCGCTCAGTATGAACCGAATCACAGCCTAATAACCACATCACATCCACTTGGTAGCACCATCTATCACAGCAGCAGCAGGAGGCAGTGGCAATTCAACTTTCTGCACACCCAGATGGGCCGGCCTTGCTCCGGGCTCCTGGTGCCATTTCAAGGCAGCAGGGCCTCTCCACGGCAGGCAGCACCGTCCCTTGGCTGAGCCCACCAAATGGGTGGGACAGCAAGTCTGGGGTGGGAGACAGGCAGGAAGGCGAGAAGCTGAATATGCAGGCAGTGGGATTTGGGCCCAAACCAGAAGCATTTCATCACAGATTGCAAGGAATACAACGCACAGACCTGCATGCAGGGGCACGGGGGAAAATTGAAGAAAGGTGTATGAAGCACAGAGGAACATACACTATTGAATAGCTCAATACACTAATGTGCAAGGGGCTGAACACTGTCAGGAGGAACGGTAGGGGCATGTATTTTGCTCTTGGTGTTGTCTCTGACAACTAAGTGACTAAAGAAATGCAGCACCATAGATCTACACTCCCCAAAGCAAGACCGGGATAGCAAGAGCACTGCTGAGCATGATGCCTTCCAGACCTCCCAGGTGGGAGGCAGCCCACTCCCCACATGGGAATCTGCACAAAAGAGGGTGTCCTGATGCAACTTCCTCCCATGTACAGGTGCACGCCCGCTGATCAGCCCAGGAACAGCAAAGGAGGCTAAACCTCAGACCTTACCACCCTCAGGGTGGATCCCTGGGTTCCTCTGTAGATTCATCTACTAACTGATAGGCAGGCAGGCAGGGAAATCCTGCTTCCCAGCACAATTTGGTCATGGTGCATCCATCCCTAGGTCTGCTCTAGAGTAAAAGCTCTGCCTTCTTCATAGAGGATGAAATCACATGGAAAATGAGTGGAGATTGGGTTGAGAACAGTTCATGCTCAATATCAGATGGAGAGATCAACGTCAAATCTGGTCCATTTGCATAACACATTATGGGAAAGTCTTGGCCTCCCTCAAATCAGGAAAAAACTCCAAAGGGTTTCAAAAAGGGATGAGACTTCATCCTATGTTTTAGTCTAATGATTAAAATGTTTGACTTGCATCATAGTCTACTTGTCCTGGTTTCAGCTATGATGGAGTTAATTATTTTTAGCAGTGGATGGAATGCCATGTTTGGGTGTTAGGATGAGAACAGTGCTGATAGCACCCTGATGTTTCTGGTTGTTGCCGGGCAATCAAGGACCTTTCTCAGTTCTTCATACTTCCTTACTAATGAGAAAGGAGGGGACGCAGCCAGGACAGGTGACCCGAACTGGCCAAAGAGGATATTCCATGCCAGTTACGTCATGCTCAGTATAAAGGGGGACTGGGGGGAAGAGGAGGAGACAACGCCAGGACGGGCAGTTTCTGGGTTCGGGGACGGCTCTAAGCTGTGCGGCCTGGGTTCTGTGGTTTGGTGAGAAACTGCATTGTGTATCACCAGTTTCATCTATTTTGTGCTTTAAACTTCTGTTATTGTTATATCTAGTTTTCTGTTATTGTTTAGTAAACTATCCTTATCCCAACCTGCGTGGTTCTGGTTTATAGGTTGTGGTTTCTTTTCCTCCTTTTTTCCTTCCCTTTTCCCCCTCCCCCAACTTTCCCTCCCCCTTCCTTTTAAAAGTACAAGCAACTGTGTGGGGTGCGGCCCTCGGCTGGGGCAAAACCACGACACTACTGTATCTTTCTCAAAATGCTGGTGGATCTCCTTCGAGGTTTCTATAAGGAAAAATAATAGGTAGTATGTGTGCTCCAGGAAAACACTGCATTAGGGCTCAATTACGAGAGCACGTTTGATATAGTTTACTGTTACTACTGTGTCCCCCAAAGGGACTGCTGAAGGAAAAACAAAAGCAACAAAAAAACCCCCGCAACCCATCCTTTCCTTTCTCCAGTTATCCTTATTCCAGAGAAGTACGGGATGTTTATTATTTTATCTATACAAAGCCACCTAAAATCATCTCTTCACCCTAAACTCTGAGCCTGGAGGCTCTTTAGGCTGGCGCCGCTGCTCGCTTGCCTGCCCAAGCAGTGCCGGTGGCACAGCCAGGCAGGGCACCAGGGCACCTGGTGCAGATCCGGAGCACGTCTCGCACTCACACACCTGGCGTGGGTCCGCGGGAGATGACTGCGGCCCCTCGGGCACCGCGCCTGCCAACGCAACGCACACAGATGCTATCGAAGCAGCAGCCCTAGGATAGATTGGGAACCGATTTGCTTGGTTTTCTCCACACCTTTTTTTCCTGTCTTTCAGCTGGGTCCATGCCTGGGAACAAAACCTTTTTTAAAGTGTGGGTTCTTTTTTTGCTTGTTTTGATTTTACATTTTGGAGAGGATAATCATCCCTGCCTGACACAAATACCACATTCACAATTCTGAAAATTCTTCAGGTTAACTTCTTCAAAAAACAATTAAATGCATTTGACAATGCCACAACAACATGAATAAGTTTCACGTTTGAAAACATTCCATCTCACAAAAAAACATCTTTCACAATTTTAACCTGCCTGAAGCATGACCAGCCAGTGCTTGTAAACTGGTACAGTCTTTCTTCATACCACAGAATCACAGAATCTCCTGAACTAAAAGGAACCCATAAGGATCATTGAGTCCAACTCCTGGCTTCGCACAGGGCCAGCCAAGTCAGAGCATGTGACTGAGGGCATCATCCCAACACTTCTGGAATTCAGCCAAGCTCAGTGATGTGACCCCTTCCCTGGGGAGCCTGTTCCAGTGCCCAATCACCCTCTCAGTAAAGAGCCTCTTCCTAAAATCCAACCTAAACCTCCCCTGTCACAGCTTCATGCTGTTCCCTCGGGTAACTAAACTTTCAAGAAAGATGCTTTACCATATTTTTTTTCCACTTTCAGTAGCAACAGTGCTACATAACTTATGGGACACGATTTGAGAATACCATGTGTTGCTTATCCTGGTATCTCACAAGTACAAGGGAAGAAATCTTTCTGCATATATTTGCTGTTTGCATGCTTTTGGAGTCTAATTAATCATAAATTCTCCCAAATGAAAAAATGAAGAAATCAGAGGAAGATCAAGAAGTGGCACAAGATTGGAATTGTCTCAGGAAATTAATCAAAATGTGCATAATCAATTATTTGACAGATATTATTTCTTCTAATTATAGCTAGATACCACAGCTGACAGAGAAGGTAAGTAAGGTGGCTTATTACGTAGCAGCAAAGCACAGGACATCTGTCACCAAAATCTATTCTACAGCTAGTTTTCTTAGTATCTCAATTAAGACAGTCTCTGACAAAAATCCCAGATAAATAATTCTGTACATTTCCTATTCTGTGGCTGTGTCAGCGAATGAAGTCTACAAGCTGCTAAGTCCAGAAAATACTGCCCTTTGCACTCAATGTCCTGTCCAAATGCAGGGAGAAATCCAACTGAGATTGTTATCTTGACCCATGCCCAGCTTATGCTTGCAATACGCTTCTGTGCTCACGTTATCCCACATGCTGTTTGAAAACACAAAACAACTTTGTTGAGTTCCTAATGTCCATTATTTCCCCATGCCATGTGCTGTTAATCTTCAGTGCTGAGGATGGCTTTGTTATGTTTCAAAAGCCGCTGAACTAAATTCAATCCTTTGGGGTTAATTCATCACCCGCAACCCTGGCAATTCTTCCATGCTCCTCCAAATGCTGCCAATGCACAGCTCAAGCACACATCAATACATATGTTCATGCATGCCCATGCACACTTATAGGCATGTGTATAAAAATCTACAGGTGTACACACACACACAGAGAAACAAATCAAATATGGTTCTGTCATGTTTTCCTTTAAAAATAATTTTAGCCAGTGGCATTGCAAAATCAACCTGGCCTGTAACCAGGAGCCTGCACCTGCACAGATCCCAGTTGCAGAACTCCTCCTGTAATTGTTAAGCAATTTGCCTGTTAAGCACCACTGGCAAGAGTCTGGCAGGACTTACGCTCAAAAAACCCACATTTGTTTGGCTCATATGTTACTAAGACACTGCATTACTCTTTGGACTATCTAGAAAGCAGCCTGTTGCCATACTGACAAAAGGTTTTGATTTCCCCCTCAAACAGATTAAACGCTCCTTTGCTTCCAAGGAGCATAGCCCAGAAGTATCAGCTCCTTCCGAAGATGATGTTCCTATCCTACACATTCTTCCTATATTTGGAGACGTAGGAAGGAGCAGGGCTCATCACTCCCTGCTCCCACTCCTACTCTTCTATAGAGGAGCTGGTTCTGAAAAGGGAGATGAGGAACAGTTTGGGATTTTTCCCTTGGAGAGAACAGCTACTTTTTATCTCTCCTCACTCCGCTCTCTTGCCAGCCTCCTAAGTTACTCTTGCACTGCTGTTACTATTGACCATCCTGGTCAATGCAGTTGACATAGGCAACAGCAGTGAAAATGCACTGCAGCTCAGCTGTAACACGTGATAGCAACCGGACTAAAGATGACTCACAGACCATAGGTCTACAGTGTGGCTCCTAAGGCTCTCTGAAAACTGCATTGCCCTGTCTTCATTACTAGTGCCCTGCTAACACATGCTACTTACTGCTCAGGTGCTGAAATAACACCAAAAACCACTGCCAAAGACATGATCTGAGTAAGCACTGTAACATGACTGCAAAGAAAGGTTCTTAAGGAGGTCAGGGAAATTCTGGCAGAACAGGTATACAGGTGGGAGCTGAGAAATATTTTCCACTCATCTGATTCCCCATGCTTCCAAGAAAGCAGAACTGTTTATTTAGAAAAAGTTACACAAAAGTTGCACAAAAGATGCCGAACTCAGTCACTGGAAACTCCACATAACATTCAAGGCAATACATTTTGACTGCCTGCTCAGGTCAAACAGGAGACACAAAAATTAGCCATGTTCTCCATTTCCTAAAATCTCCCTTTCTCAATTCCCCTTCTTTGGTCTTGGGTAGAACAGAGAGATCAAAAAGAAGCCAGCGCCCAGATTTCTGGTGAAAAGTTTTCTGAGATTTCTGGTGATAAGTGAAGAATCACTTCTTGCAAAATAGCTACCTGACTCTGCCTACAAGCACCTCTGCCAACCCGAACAAATTGCCCTCTGTAGTCAGTGGGAGGCAACAGGTTGACAGATTCACCCTCCAGAGGTGCCCGTCTCAAACACACACCTTGAATAAGATAAAACAAACTTTGGAGATGCCCCTCTCTCTACGTTAGCTGTAGGAGTATCCTGAAAAACTTCAGTTTATGTGCATTTATAAGGGTAAAAATATATGAATGACCAGCAGTGAAAGAGCTGAAGCCAGGAGAAAGAGATCTTGCCTTAATATCTTGTGGCCAACATAGAGCACATACAGAAAGGCACATTGAGCCTGGAGTGCTGATTGCTATAGAAACTATAGTACCATTTCTGTGTCCTTTTACCTTGTGTCTTTTTTCCCCTTTAAGTTTGGGACAAGTAAAAATCTGGGCTTCCAGTCCTCTATTTAGTGAATTTCTAAAATAGAACACATTTTGAGGCCATTCTTTGCCTTCCTTTATGATTTCACACACACACGAGGATGAAAAGCTTTCTAGCCATGCCATTAATCTGCAGGTACTTTAGTGAGGAGATGATGTGCAGGTTTAACAACCTACTGAAGATCACTACTTGAAAAATGAGGACCATTGTTATTCCATGCCTTGCAGATTATGAACTGATATCTCTAGTCTCCATCCTTAGCTTGCGCTTCATAACTTGGAAATCTCTGCACATTTAGAGGAGCATTCTGTTAAAAGGAAATGGATGTCTCTGCCTAATTAGTCTAAGTGCTCTCTCCTAGTCTTTGTCCTTGTCTTTCTGGGATCTCATTTATGGTGCTATTTAAAAGGAGCCACATCTGTTACAATGAGCTGTCTGTCAACTAAACATCCCATATCAGACACAATTTTCTCTCACCTTTTACTTATACTTTACAATAACAAGATGATAGATGCAGATTTTAGTCAGCAGTTTTTTAAAGCTGCTGAAAGTTTGCCCTCCTCCCAATCCTCTTCCAGCCTGCAATAATAGTCTTGATTTAGAGACACTGTGAACACAGAACAGAAAACCTGGATGGGGAGTTCAGCCTCCAAGTTTGCTTTTCTTTAGACCACTTTAAAAAAAAATTATCTTGGTCTTTGCATGTTTTAATTGAAAAGACTGTTAATCGCTCAGTAGCAATAGACATATGCCTCACTGTAAATTTTAAATTCATCCCTAGCAGTTGCAGCTGGTGTTGATTTAGTGTTACCCTGATAACCCTGCTGGGTGGTTTTTACTTGATTTACATTCCCTGTGAAGGGTGGAGGTAGCATTTCCAAGAGCATGAAAACAAAGTGACCTTACAGCTACACTCTCCTTCCCACAAGCAGCAGAGCTGTGGTTTTTACTATCTAACCTTTAAAAGTAAAATTCCAGGGGTTGTCCCCAGCAATGACCCTGCAGTGAGTTTTGGTTTCATCTACCAGCCACAAACATTTAGGGCCAGCTTTGAATGCTTGTTCATTACTCTGATTCTCTCCATTGGTGGGGCTGGGGGTCTTTTGCATGTACAGACAGGAAGGTGAATGCAGCCCGTGGGAGGGAGCTTGTGCGGCCAGATGTCTGCAGGTCTGTCAGAGCTCCCCTTTGGGTACACCATGGATGCACAAGCACATGGCACCACACAAAAGGCTGCCGTGCCACCCCCAAACTGCTCAGACATGTTTCCCAGCCCAGCTCACTGTACTGCTTTCAAAAGACAGCTCTTTCTCATGGCTCATACACGCATCTAAGCTATGAATTCTTCATATTTGTTGTGCCCCATCCATCAGTGACCTGGTTTGAGGAGGCCCTCAGAGGTTCAGTCACCACACAAATAGTGATTAATAGTAACAACAAAAACCTTTGTCTAAAATGCCCGTGTCTTGTTTCTAATGGATAGCTGGTCAATATTTTACTCTGCGAGTTTAGCATCACACAGGGGAAAGAACTTTTTTAATTTTTTCTAAATCCATTTTCTATCAGCATTTTCTATCAGTCTTCAATTACTTGCTACTCCCCTGTGTATGAATTCTGAACTCTTATCTGAAGACTTATTCTGAAGGCTTAAGTTTTAGTTGAACATTTTAGTCTCTGCTGAAAGGCAGACATTGCCATGCCTGCATAATTTGTATCCTGAAAGCCAGACTTAGCATTCCTTCCAAAAAGTGCAAGGGGAGTGAGCAGAAGCAGGGTTCAGATTTTAGAAAGCCCCAGGTATGCCCTTTCTGGCTGAATGAAACAGCGCTGATGAAAGGTGGGGCCAATGCACAACGCTACTAACTGCTGCTTTAATGTCACACTCCACCGTTTTGGTTTTTGACAACAAAACTCCACTGACACCTTAACAACTAATGATTGGAAAGGATTGGTCTTTTTGATTGCAGGAGGATTTAAGCTGGATTTTGGCACATAATCTTAGCATACCCCCAACACCTTTATCTATAGTTTACGCCACAGGGTGCATGTGCTAGATGCAGCCCTAGATCTGATCTGAGCCAGCCAGAGAGCAGGCTGTCTTTGACATGTTTTTATCTTCCAATACAGATACCTTCTCTTGGATTGTTTCTGGGTTTGCCAAGTTTAGCGTGAAGCACGGCGTACAGCCAGAGGGAACAAAACCTATGTTTTTAAACCGTGTTCCTTAATGAGCCTGCCCCAAATTAAAACAGCCTCCGTTATAACTTCAAAAAACCTTCCCACTTCTCAAAGACACACTGCATATATCTCACAAAGTTCGTGCCAAAGGGCTTTTTTCTTTTTCTTTTTTCTTTTTTTTTTTTAAGCTTAGCTGCCAAATGCTGCATTAACTCAGAAGCTGAAATGCTGATTCATCAGACCCTACTCGTCAGAAATGCCTGTGTGCTCTCAAATAGAGATTGCTTTCTTTTCTGGGAGTTTAGATGCCTCTTCTGTGACAAGTTTCAAGCTTTATGGCCTCAAGAGAGGCCTCATCCCTATTCAGTACTCAACTGCCATCATAGACTTAGACCTATCAGTTACCTTTCAAAACCTCTCACGGTGTTGGGGGTGGCCAGTCATGACTTTTAAACTTTTAAAATTATTATTAATTTATTATTATTTTAGTATTATTATTATTGAACTAAATTCTTTGCTCTGCTTTTGGTTTTTTTACAAGAAACCCTAATTTGGAAGCTGGATAACAAGTGTTGCTATCTGTCCTTTTTATGGGGGATACTTCTGTTTTCAAGGGGCCTTAGCTGAGCAGGCACGAATTCTTTACTCAGTACTGAAGCGATTAACAGTGCTGTCAGCTCCCTGCATTCTCTGATTTCATTGAAATCACTGAATTTCAGCAGGAAATTGCAAGTTAAGACAAAATTAGCAGAAGAGCAGAAATAATGAGAGGAGGGCACAGCAATGTAAAAACTGAAGAAAACGGGTAGTTCAGGGCAAAACTAATTGCTGGGCAAAGGCAGATGACTGCATCTATTGGAGGGCAAAATACCTTTGCTCAGTAAATGTCAGAGAGCTGACAGTACTAATTCTCACATACATTTGGAAAACTCAGTTTAAATAAAAATTACTAATTATTACTTGTTTTTAAAAAATGTTACAAAAGTTACGGCCTGACTCACGAATCTCAAGGGTCTGGGTTTGACTGAATCTTTTCAGATACCACTAACTGTGAGTGAATCCAGAACAACCAGCTTAGATTAAACACACCGCTAGGCAGGCAGCATATTGGGTGAAGAATATGACAAACTTCATAACATGGCAAAAAAATAAATAAAAAGTTCTGATTCGCCCAAATCTGGTGGTGAAGAGATTCCAGCAAAATTTCATGTTTTGGATTCAAAGATCCTGGGTTTTGGCCTGAATTTATTCAAATCCAGCTCCTGGTGCTATTTACAGTGTTATCAAGTGATAGTGTTTTTTAAAACACTGTAATTCCCCTCGCACTGGTATTTTATGGGCTGAAGTCCCATGATCCCTCTTGCAGCTGTCAAAACCTCCAACTTTCCCAGAACAACTGTTACAGTTTATTTAAGTGCTGTCAGTGCCAAAATCTGGGGCATTCTGGAAATCTGAGGGTAGCATAAAATAAACTGAAGCTGAGTGTCAGAAAAAAAAACAAAACAGAGAATATATTGCTCACTGACTTGAGTTAATATGAAAATGAATTAGATAATAAAAACCTTCTTTGAAAAGAAGGAGTCGCCACCAGAATTTCTGTTTTTACTGCACAACTCAGTACTGAAAGGCTGCAAAAAGTAGGCACTTCACCCTAGAACTGAGGGTTGGCTTCGCACCACTGTGCAAATACAGCTTTTGCCACAGGACAGGCATGTTCTTTTACAGCTTAATAAACATGGCAGTCATCCAGTCATGTCCCAGAGATGCCAAAACTTTACTTTCCCCACTTAGCCCTCACTGTCAAATACTTTCAGTGACTTCTACGGGGCCATCTGCAAGGATGGGAGAGCTACCAAGATCCGACCCAGGCAAGACAAGCAAAAAATGGGTGGGTCCGAGAAAGATAAGAAAATCAGGACAAAGATCGTAATCACAGAATCACAGAATCACAGAATTGTAGGGGTTGGAAGGGACCTCGAGAGATCATCGGGTCCAACCCCCCTGCCAAAGCAGGCTCCCTAGCTCATATTGCTCAGATAGGCGTCCAGGCGGGTCTTGAATATCTCCAGTGAAGGAGACTCCACCACCTCCCTGGGCAGCCTATTCCAGGGCTCTGTCACCCTCACTGTGAAAAAGTTCTTCCGCATGTTGGTGCGGAACTTCCTATGCTCCAACTTGCAGCCATTGCCCCTTGTCCTATCCCCACAGACCACTGAAAAGGGGCTGGCTGATTCCCCCTGCATCCCCTGCTTCAGATAATGTAATGAAAGACTTCAGCTGCCTCTTGACTTTTCTCCTTGTCCGTTCAAAGGTGGGTTGGTTGAGAAGCAGCAGCTTGTCCATCCCGGCAGCAGCAGTGGGACTATGGAGGTCAGGGATGGAAAGCAGCATCAGGATCAGCCCCACATGTATCATTAGGCTCTTCTGATGCATCTTCCTTTGTAGGAGCTTTGTTGACCTACTGGGCTGTGTAGCCTTTCTGATGCGAAATACAGCATCTGAAGAAAATGTGCTGATCAGTCTGAAGGTAAACGCAGGGTTACAGACTCAGTTTTCAAAGTTTCCTTTCAATTTATTTTAAAAAAATTAAATTGGTACCACCAAATTTAATGACAAGGCTACCCTGCTGAGTTTGGAGCCCAGAAAGCTATTGTCTCCCTGGTCTATGTATCCTAGACTGTGCTAATGTTTCCTATAATGCAGCTAATAACCAACCATCAGCAATAAATGCCTTGTCATCTCATTGTCGCACACAGCAATAGCTGGAGCAGTGATACTGACAAATGAACCTGCGTAATCACTTTAGATTTCTTTGTTACATTTCACAGTGTGAAGACTGCTTCTGCTCAGCACGTCACAAAAAAACAAACAAGAGCTATAGCTGTCTCTTCCATCAATCTCAGCTTATTTTTGTCAGCCCTCTGCCTGTACAGCCACAACCCCACCACCGCTTGACAGTGGATGGGGGAGCGGATGATTTGAAGGGGAGACGGATGGTGGTCAGAGCAAGACGGATGGACCTCTGTGCTCTCCTCCTTCTCCTCTGTGAACAATTTTTGCCCTGGGAGAGCAAGTGGGCAGGGGGAAGGTGAACTTTTTTTTTACTTTCCAAGGCTGCTTCACATGGAAAAAAAGAAAAGTGAAGGGGGAGGGGGGGCTCTCATTAAAATCCAGTCGAGTCTGCCATTTTCCCTTTTACCTTTTCAATCTTTTTATAGTTTCAAATCATTAACTATCAGCGTGAAGCTCAAAGGTAGCGCTAGCCATCTATGAAACAGTGACACATTTGACAATAATGCTTTTGAAGAGCTTGTCACATCCTCTTCCCAAATCAGTCTCATTAATGCTCAGACTGTCTCTCTTTTCTCCCTGCTTCTTTTCTCCTGATTTCTCTCTAATTAGCTTGTTTTTTTATGCTCCCTCGTTCCACAGTTTGAGCTTAAAAAAAAAAAAAAAAGAAAAAAAGAGAAAAGAAAAAAAGAAAGGAGGTGGATGTCATTTCCATGAACCCCAAGGCCAAGTTAATCAGCAGAATTAATGACTCTATTACCCATTAGACTTGGGGCTATGGTGCTTATATGGCAGCACCCAGTGTTCTCTGATCCGGTGCTTCTTCACTTTGCTCCGACAAATGTAAACTTTTGCTCTCCTGCAAGCACGCCCCCTGATCCAGCCAGCCCACCATGCTCCCCAGCAGTCCACAGGGGCTGCCATGACCCAGGAGGGTAGCACAGGCCCTCCATCAGCTCTGCAACAGGGAAAGTAGCAAAGCTTACCACCTAAAACACAAGAGATGGGCAAAAATAAGGTGGCACTGCTTTTTCTTCTCTCATCTGTCCCCTTGCACTGTGCCTGAGCTGTGTCAGTCCCACTACTGCGGTTCTCCATGTGTACACCTGAGGGCCCTGACCTGGGAAGTCACTGGCAGCTCTCAGTGCTTCAGATCAAAGCATAAGGCTCAAGGCTCTGCAAAGCAAGATGCTCACAGGATTTATCTCCTCCAAAGCACCTCACCCATACACTTGTTTTTTTGTGGTACAGAAACCGGAGCAGAAAGACAGGCTTTAGTGCCAGGAGCAATGAAGGGGAAAGAGCTATTGAGCCCAGACATGAGCTCCTGATGTCCCTGTCCTTGGAGGACATGCCCACGAGGATGGCAGGGAAGGGCTTGTGTGGGCTGGGAGTCTCTCTGGACAGGCAGTGGGTTCCTTGAAAACCATTTGCAGGGTTTATTTTGAGAACCCTCTCTCAAGCCCTCTCACAGCACTATATGCCTGAGCATTTCTAGTGAGAGCTGCCCCTGTCCTCCCATGTTGCAGAGGGTCAGTCCCAGCTCCTCCATCACTAGGCACGCCTGAGACCCCTCTGCACAGGTGGCAACGTTGCATTTCAACCCACTTCTCCCTCAGACCAGCCAGCGTGGCACCGCTGTGTACATGAGGCCAGGTCTCAAAGTGGGTCATCAGGGCAACCGGCTCCCAGCCACTTTTCACCAGGGGACAAGGTAATGATACTGTTTGCATCGCTGGAGAGAGAATGTGCTCAGGCCCTGAGCTGATGGAGACTTGTTCTTCTTGCATCACAGTGCTCTGCCCTGAAAGCCTGGGCTGGTTTTACTTCTCTTGTTCCAACTGGTTGATTCACAGTTTTAACAAAATAGCGTTTCTACCCAGGGAAAATGCAGACAGCCCCTCTCCCCCATCCCCAGCTACCCTTTGTCCAGGAAATGGCATGCTTTTATGATAAAAAAAGGGAAAGGATAAAAAAGGGCTTTGCTTGGCTTGAGAAACTGAGGTGTGCTTAAGTTACCTTTCTGAGAGGTTTAGCCGTGCTTTCACGCTCATAATAAACCAAATGAAAAGCATGATCCCTAGGAAGAGTTTGCACATCTGCTCTAGTCTGCAGCCACACAGGCCTAAAAATCAGTGTCTGCTCTGCCTTGATCTCACCAGGAGTGAACCAACTACTGGCAAGAGTCTTGTGTTGAAGCCGCACAGCAGGACACCATCCATGGGACTCAAGCCTCCCAGAAGGCACAGCATTCACCCAGGAAATGTCTGCGTGCTTCTTAAAACACCACTTCCCTTTCAGCATGGGTGATCCCTATACTTTAAAGGTAACAGAAATTTGAGCTTTCCCTCACTCCCCTTTGCACATTTTGCCAATAAAAATGCACCCCCCAGCCCTGAGGTCAAAGGCCTCTCTCTACCAAACCCAAACCACTTGAGGCCCAAGTCACTTACCCAGCAACTGGTAGGGGCATCTATAACTATCAGACAAAGAAACAAAAGGCAAAAGATGAGTACTACATGCCAACACACCCAAGGGCACCCAGGAAAGGTAGATACCTTTTTGTACAGGCACCCCCACTAACTCCCTATGCAGCTTTTAACTCTCACACACAGAGGCCTTGCTACTGCACAGCGGCAAACCAGGGTCAGCCAAGACTGAACCCTGCCATGTCCTTCTTGGCAGAGCACAGCACTTAAATATAGGGGACAAAACCAGGAAGAAGCATCAAAGCAGGAGCACAACCTCTTTCAGCTCTGCTGCCTGCCGTGAACTAGTTCAGCCTCTTATCAGGGTTTTTATGCTATAACTTCATTAAGGCCCATTTTCCAGCTCTGTCCCTGGCCATTTCTCTCTCTGGGCACTCAACAGTGCTGATTTTGGTGCCACGGTCTCACCCCCTGCACTGCATCCTCTTCCCCTCAGGTACGAAGGTGTATGCCACACCATACATACTATCACAGCTGCTTGCACAAGCACTGAGCAAATGGCACACTGAGCCCCAGCATGCCAGCTCCTTTCTATCAGCCAAACAGAGCAGTCTGCAGGATTAAACCTTTGAATTGCAGCTGTGACACTGAAAATGAACCAGTTCAGGTGCAATTCTACTTTGCACACGCAAGCAAAATCACCACAAACAGTGCTGCGAGCTTGGTCACCGCCCACTGGTGCCTTTCCTCCTCCTCCTCTCATAAAATTGGACTTTGCACATGCGTCCATGCCAGGTTCTGCAGTGACAAGCTGAAAACATGGTTGCAAAAGTACACAAGATGCATCTAGATATTATGAAGCCTCAATATCAACTGTTCAGCCAGTCTCCTCTAGCTCATTGCCGCGGAATAACAACAAGCGACCAAGCATGTTCTCCAGATCCCGCTGCCTGTAGCTTCTTCCTTCTTTGAGGAGGCATTTCACACTCTTCCCAGATGGCCCTCTTTCTTACTCCAAATGTGACCCTGCCTGGCAGCCATCACCACTTTTATGTAGCCACAGCTCTACCACCGGAGGCTCTGGATATGTTCTAAGGAAGGAGGACACCGCAGCTGGACCAGGATGCTGCAGGCAAACTGCTGCTTAGGAAGTAAGGCCACAGAGAACATCAGCTCCTCCGCACAAGATGGTTTGGATACAGGAGTTAAACTGTAAAACCAGCTTGAATGCAAACAAAATAAGTGATAGAAAATTCAGTCCTTCCCTTCCTTTCCTTTTATCTTCCCTGAATACTTGCTGCATCTCCTTAAAGTGATATGAGTTCATCCTGAAGGGCCCAACATTTCAAATCAAATGGGAGATGAATCTCAAATAGACAAAGGAATTGCAGACCTGGACAGTTTGGCACTTGCCACTGCTAGAAGCTGTGCCCCAACAGTACCACTACCCTTGATACCAAAGTATCACCTAAGACAGATGCGTTGGCGACAGTAGCAAAACATACCTGGTGCTATGCGCATGCACAGGGTCCTTCTTGGGCTGCGAACCCACTGGAGATACTGCAGCCCCCATGCCTTGTACAGAGGCCAAGTCCCAGGTCCTTTGTAGTCATCATGAAAGCGACACTTGCTTTGCAGGCTGCTGCAGGCAGGCACTATGAAAAATTTTCTTGCACAAATTTCATTATGCAGCAAAAACGTTGGCCTCAAATTCCCCTGCAAAATGGGGACAAAAGTTACCTTGGCAGTCACCAGGGGAGGATAATAATCAGTGAAAAAATTAGAAAATTAGAATAAAATCCATGAGTAGAAACTGTGAAGCAGCTTAGCCAGCAATTAGCATTAGCACTTGCCCCACATGGGGACATTATTTTGCCACCATATTTTTCACGCGCTGTTGTTTCAGATTCACTGGACCGATGTGACTGAGCAATTGCTCCCCTCACCCAAAACTAAACTGACCTGAGAGAACATCTTTGATTTTATTGCCTTGCTTCAAATGCCTGCTCAGAATTCAGTGCTTCTTTAGATATAGCTTTAATGTGCACTTTTCTAAAGTACTTTCAACAGTAAATATAGCAGAACAGGGATAAATTTGGCCCAGTGCGTTTAACCACAAGAAATAGAGCCAAGGCACAGGGGACACCCTGGAGTTCCAACTCATCTGCCCCCCAAAATCCATAATAATAATATTTTTATTTTAGTACTCATACCTGAAGGCCTCTAGGTACTTTAAAAAAATGTATAGAGTAGTAAAAGCAATTTAGTCCCCAACACTTGCATATTTTAATTCATGGTTGATTATTATTCCTCTGCACACATATTGCTTTAGTCATCTACATTTTTATACCATTTCTTTTTACTGTACAACTGAGTTCTTAACTATATTTATGGACTGCTGTATTTTCCCTGTACACCTATGCGCCTTATTATTTATTCATAATCTCCCATTTCCCTGTAAGTTATTGTTCGCAATATATTTTTAAAATCAATAATAAAGCTTAAACTCCAGATTATGACTTTTTAAACTGAAGAAAAGACTTCACGGGGCTAAGCAACGCTTGGTTGGTTAGTTTACACATAGAAGTGAAGACAGGATTTGGCCTGAGAATACATCACTCCAGGTAGGAGGGGAAACCATTAAGATTCATGCCATGTTCTGCCCCTTCTGCACGCAAGCACTGAGCAGGCACAGGTATCAGCCGACTCCACGCTCGTTGTGAGGAGAATGCATTTTGCTAGCACAGACAGCTCATTAATGATCCAAATTCCTCATAGCAGCATGTTAGCCAAGGCTTTAATGGCACATCGTGCAGTTTCCTGAAGCACCTTCCTGGAAGATGGGATCCTCTTGGTGAGTCCTTCCCTGGACCGCTGCTGCCTCTGACAGCACCGACATGGGTAGGTCTGCGTGCAGCCATTCACCTCAGGACCGCCATGCTGGCAACTATCTGCTTACTAATCAACAATGCTGGATGTTTAAAAACAGGGCATTTCTGAGCCTGGTGTTCTTCCATGTCTTGTTCTCTTGAAGGGCTTTCCCAGAGAGGAATGCTGACTATGGTTCATCTGAATTAACTGCTAAAACAGGTTAGCTAAAAATGTGTTAAATCTCTATGTACGTATTGTCCTTCTAAGTTAACTTGGCCTTTATGAGACTTATCTTACTTTATCTTAATTCTGAACAAGAACATCCACACACAGATTTAATGAAATTTAATCAATCTGCTTTAAATTCAGATCTTTTAGCTAGTTTGGGTTTCTTTCATTCCACATGCCTGCATAGACTAACCCATGACTCAACATGTCTGAGGGGTGGCCAGTGGACAATACCTGTTTTTCTGAGAGGTGGTGTCTGCTTCCTATTGTCACATACGTACGTGCACTCAGAGAGCCTCACAAAGCATCTCCACTGCCTTGCAACTTTGACACGGAAATCTTCTAGATAGAAACTTGCTTCTGAAAACAGCCAGGACCCCTTCTGTCATAACCACATGAAGATGCCCACTGACGGCCCTTAGGAAGTCCATGTGGTGTTTCCACGCAAAATTCAGATACCCTGACGGACAGACACAGCTCTACCATTTTTGTTGTAAATTCCCTCCTAAAAGACCGAGTCATGGGGGGACACAAACACTACTTGTTATAACAGCTTTTATTCACCAAGCTGTCAATGCCAACAGGACGTGCCATGGGGTTGTTGCTGTCTACTGGCTATTCTAGCCAACTGAAAAAAAAGTTCTCTCCCCGCAGTTATAGTGTCCCACTCGACTGTCTGGTTTTGGTGATGCCAAAATGCAGATCGTTTTAGCTTCTTAAGAGGAATTACCATGCTTCTCTGGCTTTTCAGTTCCAGAAAGGAAGAGGAATGAGCTGTGAATACAAACTCTTACCATCTGTCTTACAGGTTTCTCTCTTTCCCCGTACATTCATAACAACATAGCTAAGCCTTCTTCCTCTCTATCAGGTACATTTCCCTTCAGAAGTCACACATTTCACTACTCATCTCCAAAGGGCAGACAGAATGTCACAAGAAAGGGAGCTGTTGTTTCTCCACTATTCCTTTGGGTTTCTTACAATAATTCAGAAAGGCCCAGACAGGCCTGTGACTTGCAGGATTTTGCAAGTTTTTCTTGCATGCTGTCTTTTCTAAAGACATTTGAAATAACATCCTCAATACCAGAGGACTCAGTACATATGAGACAAATATGATTTTGTTGCTGGGTTTGAGACAGAGGAAGAAAGGCCAGTGGGAGTCAGGAATATGCTGAATTCGGTTAGAAACAAGTGAGGTGTAGGCTGTGTCGCTGCCCTCTCCCAGCTCAGCTAGCAGCATGTTCTTAGATAGCACAAGATGAAAGGTGGCATTTCTCACATCACATGTGTCCAGCCACTGTCATCTGAAAAAAACTGGCTCATCATGAGCACGTTGGCAAGTGTCAGCAGAGCTCTCTGTCAAAGGTAAATAAGATTCATACTCTGAAGGGCTCGTTCTGGGTCTGATGCCATTCCCAACCCACTGGATCAACACCTTTTCCTCCTCTCTCTCTCCATACAGAGTCAGGCACCAATTCCCCAGTGTATTTACAGCACTGTCCTGTCCCTTTACCACCATCCACCCTTGTCCCTTTGGCTAGGTGGCATCTTCAATGGATTTTCTTTTCTCTGCCTTAGGTACAGACCAGTTAAATTTCCATCACTTTGCTTTTCAAAAACATTTCATTTGAACATTTCTGTTTAAATAATGAAAGCATTTTTGATTGTAGCTTTTGCTACTCCCCTTCTCCAGCCCTACAGACTCACCTCTGCAAAGGGTACCCACCCTTTTTGGTAGCATCACCTCCTCTTCCTTGCAAACACATTGTAACTGGTCCCCAGCTTCGCACACCTCACACCTTCACACATGCGCTCTAGCCTCTGGCTGCGTCTCCACCAGCCATCTCCTCCACGTTGTCACCAACACCAGCTTCACCGCTTGCTCTTCAGCTTCTTGTGACGATATTTTAACACCCTCATTAATACAGTCCCTTACACAAGCATCCTCTCTACACCTACCCACTAGGTTTATCCACCAGTCCTTCCTATTCTGCTCCCCTCCACGGGGACGTCCATACCAGCCCTGTAGCAACAGCTGGGGCAGTCAGCAGCCAGCTGCCACACAATTTAGAGCATTTTCATTGCAACTGCTTCCACAGCTTCGACTTACTTCGCTCCTCTCTGCTCTCCTTTCCTCCTCTTCAGCTACACAACTTTTATAAACGTGTTTGTATAGCACCAACCAAGTACCACTACTCCTGAGTCCCAGTTGCTCCTACTGAAATGCAGACATTAAGTGATAGCGTCTTGGGACACTGGAAAAGCCCCAGGTATTAAGATAGGTGTTGCCTCGTCACACACACACACACAGACACACACAAACATCAGGTGGTCACGTACAGCAAAAGGGAGAGGCACTATCAAAGATATAGTTAGCAAGTTGCCCTTTTGCTTATATCTTGTTGCAGTAAGAATATCTGTCATTCTCTTAGTGGTTTGCTGCTTGGAGGGTGATTTTAATTAAAACGTAAAATGTCAAACATTAGTAAGAAGGAGGATAACCCTGTGGGGAGTGAGGATGAATCAAATTTATTAGTCACTGAGCAGCAGGCTGGTAGCCCTTCACTTGGAGAAATTTTAAAAGGCAGTTAAAGTGAAATAAAGAATCAGCCTAATCTCCCCCTATTCTAACTAACCTTCTGAAAAACAGTATCATGAGTTTCCACCAGCTCCAGGAATTAAAGACAAATCTGCTACAGAGATTTAAACAGCCTCACTTTGTGTGTGCAGGACCCACAGAAAGTAAGTCTCCTTTATAGACTGCAAAGGAAAAATGTCTCTGTTAGGGGCATTTCTCCCCATTATCAAGGAATGGCTGTGCTTGCACTGTACTCAGTGTGTAACAGGACTGCAAGAGTCACTGGTGTTTGGTAGCAAGCATGAAAACCAACCCTTGGGACTGCCTCTGTGGGAACTGTTTCCAAGGGCAGAATTTTCCAGTCCACGCTTTTCAGGAGCCAGGATGACTACAGACCCCTCACAGGTCAGAGGTCAGGACTGCAACACACACAAACTCCACCTGTCCTCCCGCTGGCACAGTATCCTCTGCAGGTCTGCTTTATGCTAATGCTGAATCTGCTGGATCGTTCTTATCCATCTTCCTTACCAACTGCAGACAAATAGCATCTTTGCTATTTCATGATGTTCCCTTTCAAGAAAACATTTCTGATGAACTTTTTACAGCATCAAGCAAACAAACATTTGTTTTCCGTTTTCAAGTTTCAAATCTAGTAGATTCTAAGTAGGAGTAGAACAACATCCCAGGTTTCCCATAGATGTGTTGCTTAATCCCCATACAGATTACAGAGAAGCGTGCAAGGATGTTGAGACCCCTTTACCTTATGCATGCAGCCAAACACACGTAGGGACACAGAGCTAACCATGCCTTGGCAAAAGAGGGCTCTGTGTGTGTGTATCCAGCTGGATTTTCAGCTCCTCTACAACTGGGTGGTGCCATTTACTCTGAGCACCTCTATGCATGGCAGAAAACAGAGATTTCATGTTGATAATCATGTCCCTGGGCTTTTTTTCTAGCTCCTGCACACTGTTTACTCATAAGGCATGGTACAAGCCCTCCTACCAGGTCATTCATGGTCCACACACCTGTGTTGTGCCCTTGTGTTGGGCTTGACCTTAGTTGCATCACCTTCATGCTAGGACTAGCCTTTCTCATGCAAAGCAGGTACCTCCTGTCCTTGAGAGGGTATTAGCTGCTACAGGAGACATCGAGGCAGCCATCTCAACACAGAAATGAAATAGGGGATAGTTTTCACACCATCACTTCATAATGCAGTGATTTTTATTTTTTTCTTTAACTCATGATGGAGTGTAAATTCTGGTAAAGATTTTGAACAGCTTTTAGCTAAGAGTCCTTAAAAGTAAATTGTTTCATTCAACTTGAAATCTAAATCTATATGGCAGAAAAGACAGGCAGCATTTGGGATTGGGGTGGGTGGGGGGTGGGAGAAAAAAGAATAGAGCAACAATATAGAGCCTACAAATTACAACCAAGTGGAGCTGTCAATAAGATCTTGCTCACCATATTGTCACAGAATTTTCCTTCTGTGTCACGTTGGTCATTACAGTAACACTACATGAGAAATCACTCCATCTGTTAAAAAAGAAAAGAAAAGCAGCTGCTATCCTCCTGCAAAGATGGAATTAACAAACACCCAGTAACTGTATTCCTTTCAACTTTTGCAGTCACAATTTTAGTTCCACTTTATTTGTGCCATGCAAGCCACCAAGCAGTTCTACTGCCATACTAATAAGACCTTCAAAAAGCTCATTAACCAACATGAAAGATGCTACCTATGGAAACTCCAATGACCGCGACGGTTTTAGTTTCCCACACTGATGGTTTGGAGGGCTTCAGGGTTTCTCTGGTGACAGGGGAGGAGATGTTAACATCTCGGGGAGAGGAGCACTAATCTAGCCACTGCACTAGAACTAGGAGAAATCTTCATGGAAATTCAAGATTATTTTGCTGACTTAACTTGGCAGTTGAACCAGGTGAGTCCCAATTACATCCAGCCACAGAAAATAAAAGCATTTGAATGCGTGAAGCAGAGGAGCCTGGAGCAAGAGCAGCAGGCTGCCAGTGGAGGCATTCAGGCTCAGGAGGAAGCCTGGGCTAGGATTTTATGGCTTACCATTAACACTGAGCAAAACATGGAGCCCCTGAGAACAGCTTACTTTAAGATCACAGCTGGCCTGTATGTTCCAAGTAAAGGGCTGGGTGGCATCGCACCTATGCGCCATACTTTTCTGTAACTAAGTTTAGGCTGGAGAGTAGCCTGTAGCTGCTGCAATTCAGGGGATGTTGAGCCAAGCTCAGGGGGAGCTCAAATCAAACACCAAACACAGACCAAATCCTGAAACAGTCACGTTTCTTCTGTGAAGGGTTAGATCACTAAACACCACTTACCAAAAACAACCAGTAGCACAAACAGATACAATAACCAGTGTATTTAAATAGCTATTAAAGGATGAAGGCTGGCTTGGGTATGATCAAGCAGGACTGTGCTGGAGACAGCACGTTGCAGTTCAATGGGGCTGGCTGTTCAGCAACGCCTCAGGCTGGAGCAAGCTCCTGGGGCGTGCCCCTTCTCCATATTTTTATGTGCCTCCTTGCCCTCCCTTCAGGTTTGGCTCTGGAGACACACATCCCACCAACACTTGCCTTCATGCTGGCAGATCCCTGCACCAGCTTGAGCTATGACCAGCCATGATCAAGAGCCACAAAGCCACAGGAGAGTGTTTGAACATGTATCACAATATTCACATCACCCTTCTTATGCTCTTCACTAAGCATCTGCTGTTGGCCAGGGACGGGGACAGGAACATCATTAGATGTACCGCTGCTTTTATGCAAGGGTGGCTTGGGGGGGTTTCTTCCCACCATTTCAGACTTTTCACCTGGCAGGTAGCTTCCACAATCCTGTAGCTGTACCTCAACTGGAAGAGAAAATATAAGAGGCAAACACAGTTCCAGCTGTTTGAAAAGAAGCCCCTAAACCAAAAGAAGGTTCTCTCTGGGGGCATTCCTGATCCATTTGCTATCCTGTAGGACTCTTCTATTCACTGGGGGGTGATTCGCAGCTATCTGTGGCAGAAGGAAAATGCCAGTAGGCAGCATCATTCCAACAATCTGCAAGATGGTACTATCATTTTCAGGAAATAATTAATTTTGTTGTAAGTGTGTGAGTTGTGTCTGTTCATCTGGTCTGTTAATTCATCCAAAGGCTTCACCATCCTATTAGGCTCAATGGTTACGGTAGCTGGTAGGATACCTCAAAATAATCATTAGAAGTACTCCATTAATTGAATATTATTTACATTACAACAATACAAAGACCAAAGTGAGATCAGAATTCCATTTTCTAGCAGAAGGAAATAATAAAAGTCTAGTTACAAAGAATTTTTATGGAGAAGGCAAGTAATGGGTGGAAGGGAAATTGAGGCACAGGGATTTGAAGCACTGGTGAAGGAGGAAAGCAAAAGGAAGAATAAAGTTAAATTTTTTAACTCTCACTAATACATTTGTAAACAGGAGTTGTGTGTTAGTATCAAAGAAAGATATTCAAATAAATTGTACCCACTAAAGTACCGACTAAGGCTGGTCAGAAAATTTTCTGACACCTTGAATCAGGTCAAAGCAGCAAAGCAAACAAAAAAGCAAAGCAAACAAAAAAGCAAAGCAAACAAACAAACCAGAAAAACCCCTCCTGAGAAAGTTTCCTCCAAGCCAGGGTGAATCTTCAGGCCAAGGGTAGAGAATACTCTAAAGGGCTAAAGCCCACTCTGAGCTGATTCAGAGCACAGACTGCCCCAAGGTTTTTCCACATTTTGGAGCACCTCATCATGGTGGGCCAAGTCCTTCTCCTTTTCTCCTGCACTGTTTTGCAGGCGAATGCAGCAGGGCTGATGCAGCAGATTGGGACCCTGTCCCTGTTCTGAATAGGACAAGGAGAAACTTGCAACAGAGGCACCTCCACCAAAAGGATTCCCCCACAGGGCAGAGCCCTGGAGTCTCAAAATCAGCAGAGGAGACAGGTCTCCCGCCTACCGCGGCTTCCTATGTGCATGGGATGTAGACACAGGCCTAGGACACAACAGAATACTTTGTAAGGGTTGCCTGACTTTCCAGCCCTATTGTTCTAACCAGGGACAGGCCCCAGCATTTGGATCCACGCAGGGATTTTAAATACCACAAAGTTTACTGTTACGATTTATGTGGCTTTGTTTCAAGTCAACCCCTGCTTTAACAAGAAAGGAAACTGTCGTTTCGAAGCAACATGACATGAAGGCATTCAGTGCATCTGACAGTCTGCTGTTGTGCAGCTTTTCAGTGTGGAGGGTAAGCAAAGCCACTGCACCACACATGAACTTTTACATAGTCGTATTTATTGTGCAAATGAAAAACTGTTTTGCACAGCATGCCTGACCAAGAGCTTGGCACCACTGCAAGAACTAGTCTATGTAGAAAACTGGATTTTATCACAGGCTGAAAGACTCCTAAAGTCCTTGAATACAAAGAGCTCCATTTAGAAAGAAATTGCAGTGTGTAAATATAATCCACAATCAAGGCTCTCAGAGTCACAAAATAGCACGACTCTGATTACTAATTTAATCAGGCACCACAAGCACTTAAGTGAAGAACCCCAACCAGACAAAGGGAGCTCCTTACAGCTGTTTTTAGCAGGCTGTATTTTGCAATAGACATGTGAGCACAGATCCCAGTTTGTAAGCGATCCCATGTTTGAGGGGCAACATTTACTAAAACAAAGTGAGATTACACTGATGGTGAATCTCAAGAATGTGCCCAGACCAAAACCTGTGGTAAACCATGTACCCGCCACGTTATGAAAAAACACAAGTCTTTGCACCATTCACACTGACTCCCCATCAGGAGGCATCAGGACCTAAAGCTAGCTTTAATGTCTGAAAATAAAATTGAATAATAATAATGAAAAAGGTACTTTTGTTGGAAAGATCTACCACTATTTCCAATACATCCATAAATACATTGTGTCAAACCAAAACTAGGCAAGGTGTCTGCTACAGATGCAAGTCTCATCCCAGACTAAGCAGGTCACCTACACACTGTGAAACATCTGAGGAGAGCAATACCTGGTGGGACTCCGCTAAGCTGAGAGGTCCCTACAAGCTCCAGGGGTACGAGGGCCACCACTCTCCAGCCCAGGTCAGCAACAGGTCCCACACAGCAACTAGAAAGTACTCCTGAACTCTTTCTCCTCCTGGGTCATGCACAGCGTCTGGGGTGAAAGTGGGATCTAATGCCACTTTATTCTTTTAAAATTGCCAAAGAGCACACAGGTGTTTCTGTCTATGAGCTACATGTCTTAAATATGTCATGGGTCTTGGTGCCAGAGGATAAAACAGCATGAGTGCAGCCAGATTTTGGTTTTTAGCCCATTGCCTTTTCTCCCCATCTATTTTGTCATGCTGTGCCATGGGCTGCCAGTCCCACAAGGACATCTCAGACATGTCAGGGCAGCCAAAAACTACACAACCTTTATGTACCTATTCATAAGTCCTGTGACCAGCCCTCTGCTGCTTACAGACATGACTTATATCCATTAGCTTCATTTTCTGATGCTATCTCAAAACGATACAAAAATATCTATATGACACATACCTTCTCCCCCTCTTCCGCCCTCCTCCCTGCTCAGCCCTAAGCAAGCAACGGGTGAAAAACAACCTCGCAATGCCATGTAACACGAAATCTCTGCTTAGTTGGATGTATTAATAGCTCAACCCATTTTCTGATGTAATTGCATTAATTGTTCCTGTCCCAACTGGCTTTCCAGGAAAAAAAGGAAAGTTCATTTAAATATTAAACATGGAAAGCGTTGGGGTTTTTGTTACGGCTTTGCACGCAGATGTGAAGCAGAGTGCTAAATATCAGCACTCTGCCTAGTTGAAGGCTGTTGTGTTAGCAGGAATCCTCACCTATTCGTACAAACTAGCATGTACCAGATGGCTCCATGGGAGTCAGGAGACTTGAAATGGAGCAATCATTCAGTCTGCAGATGGAATATACAGTACGTTCCCAGTTAAGTAAGGGGCTCATTTATTCAGATAGATTCTGCATATATGGAGCGCGTCTCTGAGGACAAGCCAGTTTCTGTCTCCAGATTTCCAGCAAATTTCCAAGCTAGGTCCATCCTCCATCACACTTCTGCTACCAGAGTCCAGCAAAAAGCCCTCTCACTAATACAGTGGAATTTTGCTCAAGCTGTGCTGAAGCAATACACCAAAAACAACATTTCCAATTATTTTTTTTCAAATCTTCCCAATCTGGGAAATAAGAGGTGCTCCAATATATTTTTTCCTTTCATTCATCATGCAAACATTTGGACAGAACTTTCTAATTCAATGCTCCAATCAGAGCAGAGCTACATATTTATATGTTAGTTATGATTATTTACCACCAGAAAAATAAAGCAATGACTTAATGCTAATTAAGACCTGCAGCAGCAACACCCACTGTTGCCATGCAAAGTCCCAGAAGAGAGTCAGCCATATCTGCCTTTGACATCCACAGTAAGTGAAGCACAGAGGCAAGATGCATGCCTTAGCAGAAAGAGGGAAGAATCATAGAATCATAGAATGGGCTGGGTTGGAAGGGACCCCAAGGATCGTAGAGCTCCAACCCCCCTGCCACAGGCAGGGCCGCCAGCCTCCAGGCGTGGATCTACACAAGGCTGCCCAGGGCCCCATCCAACCTGGCCTTGAACACCTCCAGGGATGTGGCATCCACTACCTCTCTGGTCAGCCTGTTCCAGCACCTCACCACTCTTTCTGTAAAAAACTTCCCCCTAATATCTAATCTAAACCTTCCCTCCTTTAGCTTCAATCCATTCCCCCTTGTCCTGCCATTGTCTACCCTTTTAAAAAGTTGATTCCCCTCCTGTTCGTATGCTCCCTTCAGGTACTGGAAGGCTGCAAAGAATCACAGAATCACAGAATCACAGAATTGTAGGGGTTGGAAGGGACCTCGAGAGATCATCGGGTCCAACCCCCCCGCCAAAGCAGGCTCCCTAGCTCATATTGCTCAGATAGGCGTCCAGGCGGGTCTTGAATATCTCCAGAGAAGGAGACTCCACCACCTCCCTGGGCAGCCTATTCCAGTGCTCAGTCACCCTCACTGTGAAAAAGTTCTTCCGCATGTTGGTGCGGAACTTCCTATGCTCCAACTTGCAGCCATTGCCCCTTGTCCTATCCCCACAGACCACTGAAAAGGGGCTGGCCGATTCCCCCTGCATCCCCTGCTTCAGATAATTATAAACTTTGATTAGGTCCCCCCTTAGTCTTCTCTTCTCAAGGCTGATCAGTCCCAGCTTACTCAGCCTTTCCTCATAGGGGAGATGCTCTAGGCCCTTAATCATCTTCGTAGCCCTTCTTTGGACTCTTTCCAGGAGATCCCTGTCCTTTTTATACCAAGGAGCCCAGAACTGGACACAATACTCCAGGTGGGGCCTGACCAGGGCAGAGTAGAGAGGGAGGATCACCTCCTTTGACCTGCTGGCTACACTCCTCCTGATGCATCCCAGGATCCCATTGGCTTTCTTGGCCACCGAGGCACACTGCTGGCTCATGGCCAACCTGTCATCTACCAGGACCCCCAGGTCCTTCTCCACTGAGCTCTTCTCCAGCAGGTCATCCCCCAGCCTGTACTGATACAAACAGTTGTTCCTTCCCAGGTGCAAGACTTTACACTTGCTTTTGTTGAACTTCATCTGGTTTCTCACTGCCCAGCTCTCCAGCCTGTCCAGGTCTCGCTGGATGGCAGCGCAGTGCTCCTGCGTGTCAGCCACTCCTCCCAGCTTTGTATCATCGGCGTACTTGCTGAGGGTGGATGTTATTCCCTCATCAAGATCGTCAATGAAGATATTAAACAGGACTGGACCCAACACTGAGCCCTGGGGAACACCGCTGGTAACAGGCCTCCAGTCAGATTCTACTCCACGAATCACAACCCTCTGGGTTCGGTCCGACAGCCAATTCTCAACCCACCTCACTGTCCACTCATCTATCCCATGCTTTCTCAGCTTTGCTATCAGGATGTCATGGGAGACAGTATCAAAGGCCTTGCTGAAGTCAAGGTAGATGACATCCACTGCTCTCCCTCCATCTACCCAGCCTGTCATGAGATCGTAGAAGGCTATGAGGTTGGTCGAGCACGATTTCCCCTTAGTGAATCCATGCTGACTACTCCTCATGAGAAGAATGATGCTTCTTGAACAAAGACCTAGAGAAGTCTAAGCTGATACAGGATTGCCGTTATTTGTATAAGAATGCAAACTAGAAGCTGCCCTGAAGAGGATTAGGGACTCAAAACTATTCAAAGACATTGCAAAGCAACCTTGCTCTCAAGGATAAAGGTCAAATGAGCATTCTAGCTTCAGATTTGCAGTAGCCTGCTAACACTTGTTTAGACAAATTATTGAAAAAAAAACACAAACAATGACAAAGAGCATTTTCAAATGTCTGGGTGAAAGATATTAATTGTATCATATTGCCAGGCTTTGTAGAACTGATTCTAGGGGGGGAAGGAGTATGAAGAGAGAGATGGGGTTTGGTGTGTTTTAACAAAAGTCCACGAAAACACACCAGAAGCTCATGTTCCACACAGAAAGAATGAAACCTCCTCCTCCTCCAGTGGGGAGCTTTTCTCCCCATACCAAGTCTAAAAGTAGGTCTTGAGAGCTTGGACAAAGCACGCCGTAGAGATCCACCCCTGGCAAAGCTGCTCCCCACCTTGGTACTCCCAGGACACTGAGCTGCTTCAACAGGCACAGCCTGCTCCACTGCTCCCCAGAAGCACCAGCACCTCTCTGCACAAACATTTCCAGCAAGCATTGGCAGCCTCCACAGGAGGAAAGGGATGGCTTCCAGGCTGGCAGACCACTGGATGCTTCTTCTTCCCTCTCCACAGCCCATGCTGCTGCTGCTCTGTACTGGGGGAGTGCTCCCTTGATCCTTTAATTTTTTTTTACCAGTAGGCATAATTTTGGCTCGCGGTACCCAACACGGGCAACGTAGCGTGTGATAATGGTATAGTTTACAAATGCGAACATCACAGGGAAAGTATTGATTTGTAATAACAAGCTGGAGGAGCAGGAAGAGGGAATTGTTAAGGGACCGTCTTCTATCACTTTCCAAGGATGGGAGGAACTCAATTATACCCAGCAGCCTCACCTAATGTAATTGTATTCGCTGGCTGTTTGCCTTTGAAGTACCTCTCCTGCAGTATGTCTTGGCAGTGTATTCTGCCACATCAAAAAGGGAAAGTTTTACTACCTGTGCTTTTGGAGAGCTCATTAAAAACACACCAAGTAGAGAGATGGAGCAGAAAATTGTTATCAAATCCTCCGGGGCTTTTTGTTTTGTGTTGTTTTTCTTCTCAGATCACACAGAAGCCCATGCACTTTGTGGACTCCGTTACAGAAACGTTGATCGCACGGACTGCTGTTAATTCATCACAGCTTTGCTAGGCTACTTGTCTTCATTTGCCATGAGCACAAACAAATTCTACAGACACACCATATCAAATCCGTTCTTCTGAAAAGACACATTCACTGGTGAAACAAAGAGAAACGTAATGGCAATTAATAAACTAACATTTACTGCACTAATTAGCATCTCCTAGAGGGCTTGATTATGTGTTTACACCAGTTAGATACAGCTCAGTATGAGAAAATACCCACATTTCATACATCAAAAGACATTTCTTTCATATTTCCTCTTCCATTCTTATAGAAGTGAAGTGTGAAGACAAGAGCATGAAGGAAGGTAGAATAATTCATTACCTTGTCTCCTACTGATTTGTACATTCAACGGGTTTTTTTTGGAATAAACACAAAGTCATAAATTAGCTTGTAGCAAAATAGAATTAATTGAATGTCTTAGTAGGATCATCAAACCAAGGTTAAAGTCAATTTATCTGCCTGGGATTTTGCTAATGTAGCTTCAGCTCATTAGAGTGAGAGCTTATATTGTGGATGGGATGCGCAGTCTCATGAAAACATAGGCCAACCCATGTTTTCTCTATTTAAGGGCAAAAATCCCTCCTATGTGTCATGCACACAGAGACACACGCATACACATGCATACGTATTTACAATCAGAGAGGAAAAAAAGCGTGAGCCGTAAAATAAGTCCTCTCAAGAAAAGGATTTTATATCAAGAGGATAGTACAAGGATTTCAAATGCCTCCCAAAGACATCTAGTCATATAAAGAACCGAGATTGTCCTGAGCTTCCTAGGATCATTATAGCACTGTGTTATTTCCTTAGCTCATGAACAATGCAGAAGCCACATTAGTAAGCAAAGGACATCAAGAGGCAGTTTGGTTGCATCAGTCCCTCTACCTAAGAGGTAATATCCTGAGGCTGGAAACAGATGCGGGACAATTAGGACACAAAAATCAGTACTGTGGTTTTGGGAGACGTTTTGGTAACAAATACCATATTAATCTCTGTGGATACTTCATTACAGCCAGAATGATTCCTGTCAGGAGGGCTTTCGACAATAAATGCTCCAGCTAAGCAAGGCAGATGGAGTGCAGCAGGAGCAGCCTGGTGCCGAGCATGCCATCAGCTCCTTCAGCCCATTCCTATAGGCAGTGGGTTGGTAGGGTTTCCTGAGCTGGTATCAGAGAATCAGGATGTAACAAGAACCTCAAATGCAGATCAGAGCTTAAAGCTTACCCTGACCACTCTGCATTCCCAGATGTGCCCTTCCCAGGAACAGCAACGGATTTTTTCAGGACTAGTGGAAAAAAAAACCAGAACCACACGACCACCAGAGCTCAAAGGCAGCTCACACCTGTGTCTGGCTGAAGGAAAACTCCAAGCTGAGAAAAGACTAAGCGCAACCACTGCTTGCCATTAGGTGGGAGAAGGATCCTGCACATAGCAATTCCTGGGGAAAGAAAGATGACAACAGTGCAGCACTTTAGCATAGCTTCAGATGAAGTCAGCGATGGTTGCATAGGCTGATGCCAAAGGCCAAACATAACTCTTGGCATACAGAATCAAAGAATGGTTTGGGTTGGAAGGGACCTCAAAGACCATCCAGCCCCAACCCCTGCCATGAGCAGGGACATCCTCCACTAGACCAGGCTGCCCAAAGCCCTGTCCAATCTGGCCTTGGACACTGCCAGGGAGGGAGCAGCCACAGCTTCTCTGGGCAGTCTATGCCACAGCCCCACCATCCTCACAGGGAAGTTCTTCCTTATATCTAATGTAAACCTACCCCTTTTCAGCTTAAAGACATTCTTGCCCTTGTAAAAAGTCCCTCTCCAGCTTTCAATTTTCAGTAAAATTCTGCATTTTCAGCATAATTCTAACTGCTTTGACCTTTATTATGTGTCTAGCAAGCAAGCCACAGAAAAGAAACTGTGCTAGGGAAATTGAGAATTAATAAATGTTCCTGACTTCAATAAAGATAGAAGTAAAAAATCAAAACAAGTCAGAGCTGTGAAGAAAAATCATGACTAAGGATCAACAGATTTTCTTTTGCTTTTTGACCATTTTAACTTTTTTCAACCTCTACCAAGATTATGTTTCTATAACTAAAGCTGGAACTTTTTGTTACAAATACATCAACAAAGTCAGTGCGCTGGGACAAACAGACAAAAATAAATGTCACTTTGAAGCCACAAACCTCTGATATACATCTTGCCCATCTGTGAGCATCTCACTTTCGTCATTGCATACATATCTCATGCACTTATTCCTCTTTACTGCTTGCATTTTATTTTGGCAGGACTTCAGCATGAACCAGCTGTGCCAAGAGCCATGTGAGCAGACAGTGGCAGAAGGCAGTACCTCACAATCTAGTAAAAGGAGGAAAAAATCTGCTGCAATGATGAGAAACTGAACGAGGAGACCTTCTCAGAAAGGGTGATAGGCTGTTCACGTCACACCTTTAACGCATTCTAAACATGGCGACACATCAGGCTGTTTACATGAATAAAGATACAGACAGCAGAGTGATAACAGGCAGCAGTCAACAAAAGTGCTCAAAAGTACTCAGACCCTTCTGAAGTGGACACTCAGAAGTTTTTGGTAATTACCTGAGCAAACTTATTTTAAGAATTTCAGGGCTAGTGAGACACTCATTACTTTTAATCACAGCTTTACTCACAGCCTCTTCTTCTGCCAGCAATTCCCAAGTGGTGTTACCAGTGGCCTTACCTATCTCCAGGAGGAAAACCCCTGGAGTATTCCAGCCCCATTAGTATTCCAGCTTGTCAACACTTCCACTCAACACGGTGTCCCTGACCATGGACACAGCTCACAAGTCTGGTAGGTCTGCCTTGTCATCAATATTGGGATGACCACCCCACCTGCAACCCCCCAAGCTCTGAGATCCAGCTCCTTGTGCAGGTAGGAGCAAGTTGTTCCAGGCTTGATTGCAGTTAGGTAAAAGCACTGCCTGTTGGTGGTTTAAAACAGGAAGCTGTTTGCTCCATTGTACCCGGAGGCCTGATTTCTTTTTTAACCCCAGGCTGGCTGGCTAATTCTCGATAGAATTGGATCAGTTGCTGCTCTTAGATCCCAGGGGACAGTCATGGCAGGGATGGCCTTTCTGCACCTCTTCCCTGGCTGGAGACTGTGACCTCTGCTGCAGTAGGTGGGATTTTGGCCACTTAGAAGTCTTTGAAATCTCAGGCCTAGATTTCAGAGATTTCCAAATACAGTAAGCCAGACACGAAAGCATATACATGGTGCAGCCTGTGCCACGCTGCGAGTACTTGGACACGTAACATGGACACATAAAAATATTTGATCTCCCTTCTGCCTATTCCTTACCCCACAGCTAGTTGTGTTCCCTTCCCAATTTACTAATCTCTTTGCTAGAGACAGTACAGCAGCATCTTAAATGGGATATATCCAGCTGGGAGCAGGGAAGGCAAATAGCTGGCAGCACCATTGCCTTCCTCTAATGGTCCCAGCTTTCAGTTGTCTTCTCCCTCGCCAGCCGTCTGTCCTTCTTCTGTGAGCGTGGTTGGCTGCAGACCATCTGATACGAAGATGATGTCTGGCACCTCATGCTCTAAATAGACTCTCTAATGTAGCCCTTCATCCTTGCCAAACACCCCAGCACTAGGCTAGATAAGGGAGAGCCAGCGCTGAATTGTGTATACAACTGTAATACCCAGGACTAATACAAATATTTGGCCATACATTCAACCGGCGTTGAACCTAGCACCACTAGCTGTAATGGACCAATGCCATTTCACATCAGTCCTCCTGAATAGGAGCAAACTGTTCAAAGCACGTTTAGCTGTAGATACAAGAGAACTTGTAAAATTCTTTATGAAAGATCTATTTTCCTACTACCTTATTCAGCCCTTCTTCCGGCAAAATTCCACTTCCATTTTATGGAGGGAACTTAGTTCTAAGAAGTCTTATAAGCAATAAAGTAGAACTGGGACTGCTCTGAACATCCCTTAAACTGGATGATTATTCAGACTCCAAACTCTCCCACATTATACTGATTTCTTCTGTATATCTGCATGCCTTCAGAATAATATTTATGTTTGTAGTTTTGCATTTTGTGCACACAAGTTACTGCCATGGTCTCTCAGAGAATAAACAGTTGGCTTTCACACTATGTCCACCTCTTCCACAGAGGAGGGACCATGGGGTAGGGCAGTATATAGGCACTGTGTACTCTTCAGCAGCTACATTTTGCAGTTTACTTAGAAAAGTGAGAATTACAAAATCCTGAAAAGTTATGTGCTTGAAGAAAATTAACCCGTTTGTTTTCTTGCAGTAGAAATGACCCTGCTCTAGTTAATAAAAAGATTGTTTATCTTTGGCGAATTTACATTTGTTAGCAGCTGAATGTCACTCCAGCTCCACTGCTTCCCTGTCCCTCCCTTTCATGTGATCTGAAAGCAACTTTGGTTTGTTTCTCTCACAGCAAAGCAGAGCTGCAATAACAGCAAATGGTCCTTGGAAATCACAGTCACATTAGGCTTCTGTTCAAATAGCTTTTAAGGCTGCAATAATAGGAGGCATTCCTAATAACTGGTGACTCAGTGAGACCCTGCACAGAAGGCCTCCAAATGACAGTATACAATTTAGAATTTAATCTAGAAACAGTGGCGATGATGAGATTCCAGCTGGGGACCTTCTGGTCTAGAGGCCGGTGCTATACCTTCTGGTCTGGAGGCCAGCACTACACCAAACAGTCTAAAGCAACTACTTTACCCGACCAGAAGGGAGATTAATCCCTTCTCTTCCCCTGAACTTCACAACAACTTTCAGGGTGATGTTTGACCCATGAAGTGGAGAAGGCCTTCATTGCCACCTTGACTCTGGAGACTCACCACCCTGAACCATGGCACGTTAAATTGCTGATACGTGGAGAGCGTCCAGTCATGCAGCATTAATGTGAAAGTTAGTTCCTGAACACTGAATTTCAGCACACTCTGGTTCACAGGCCAACTGTATTGTCCTTCTGGACTATCCTTGGTCTGCTATAAATCTAGACTGGATGCTTGTCCAGAGAGAGCAAAGATAAGAGCTCGCCTTTTGCTCTCTCCCCCTCCCATCACACTGCTTATTTTTAAATCACACCATGTTAGCATGACCTACGCTTAGCAACCCCACTTACAGAAAGAAAAGGTTTCATTTTTTGAGAGGAGGAAGCCACGAACCCAGTGGCAAATGAATTCTATTTTATTTCTTAAAATAAAGCCTTCAAACCTTCGGGCTTTTCCCCTGTGATGTGCAAAGGGGGGGGAAATTCAGTACAGACTTGTCTTTCCGGGAAGTGCCATGGTCCTCTGGTGGCCACTGGAGAACAGTGAATGGCCAGAGACAAGCACTGTGCTTGGAAAGGGGGAAGATGGATGAGGGTCTCCTGGGTACAGGCGTACCCTCCTACACTCCTACTTAACCTCCCTCTGACGTGCACTGGTAACATCCAGTAAGAATGGCAGGACTCTCATGCACACAACAGGGAAAAGGCAACACCACCTCAGGAAAGCAGCTTGAGAGGAGGAGTGATTGCACTTAGTTGGGTCCCATTTAGCACAAAAATCACCATGGACAATCAACCTCAAAAACCACGGGCAGCATTTACCGAATATTGGACTGTCAGTGCAAATACCAGGGTTTGGGAATTCATATATTTACTAGCAGTGGTCTTCCAGTGAGGCGCAAGGTTTGCTAACACAGACTAAGTTGAGTTATCCGCAGATAGTTCAAAAATACAAAGAGTTCATTGCACAGATATCTCTATTTAAAATAGACTTGCTTTTGTTCATCAGTGTAATGCACATGGCTGAGAAATGGCAAGGTGCCAAAATGAAACTGCTCCTAATTTTCAGAGGAGGCCACCGGCTAATTACACAGACTGCAGGTGTGAAGAGAGAAGCTCAAAGTAATCAATAGTAGTAATTAATCTGCTAGACTGGAGCTAAAGAGCTAACAGCTGGACATCAGAAATGGACACATGCAACAAGATCAGCAATAATTACCTCTTTAAATATTGAATTTCCATAGCAACAATTAAGCATATAAATAAAGGCTTGAAATCAAGGCTCTAAGGCATGATGCTGAATTGCAAACACAACATTCTCCAAATCAACCCTTTTAATAAAACAGTAACAATATGCTTGGGCTGGGTCGACTGGTCTCTGGTGCTAGCAGAAACTCAGCTTCTGCTGCCTCCAGATTTTTTGGCTCTTCCTCCTTGGCTGCTTCCAAACCCACAGGTCCTGCTGTAACTTCCCTTAGTTCAACTAGCATCTAAAGGGACCTGGTGCAACACATGTCTGCAACTCACTCCCCCTCTTCTAAGGTTCACCATCTTGCAGCTTTGGCTTTTCCACCCTCTGGGGATGGTTTCCATTCAGAACACTCTGCTGAGGCACCACTTGGATCAGTGTCAGTGCACTACGTGGTAGGTCAGATGGATCAAGTGTCAGTGTGACAACTCTGCTGGGAGAAGTTTCCCCAAGTATTCTGCTACTATGGTAAGTACTGCCACCACCTCACCTGGAAGCACCCAGAGACCTCTTCTCACATCTCATAGCACAGGCCCACAGCACACATGACAGTCTTGTGTTCCCCTGGCATTGTTGTGGGTTCAGAAGCACCTGCAGAAATGGATATCCAATTTCCCTCCTGGCTTAATGGCACAGCTTCATCACAAGAGCACTCTGCCATGGAGACTGGAGATGCCAGGGAGCCTTCATTAAGCTCAGGCTAATCTTCTCAGTAGATGTTACTCTCTGATGTGCACTGGCTAAAACCTACCTTTGCTTATCCCAGGGGAGATGTCAATGCCATCCTTCTCCCTACTCCAGCAAATTCATACCAGTGCAAGAGGCACAGATCTGCTCTTCGTTATGTTCTCGGGCATCCGTGGGACCAGAGGTGGCTCGATGGATCCTGACCTCCTCAGGTGGCACCTAACCAGGCAGCAACCACGGACCACGCTGCTGCACAGTTTGAGTGTTAGCAATTAAAGTAGCCAAGGCCAGTCTGCCCCTGGCTCCACCCTGCTCTTAAGGTTATTGCAGGGATGAGGTGCCCTCTCCTTCCCAAGAGTTAAATAGGCTCTTTCCAGCATTTTTGACAGGCCACATATTAACTCACCCCTCAGGAATAAGTCAGGGGGGAGGGGGGAATCCACTCAGCAACTGTGAGCAGACACTATATGAAAGACTGCCAGAAGTATTATCATCCCTACATCTGCTTTAGCACAAGGTAAACCAAGTCACACCTGCAGAAATCCAAAGGGAAAAAATCAAAACCAACCTTAAATTACATACTTCATTTTGATCCCTACGTTTACAAAATAAAACCTGGAGCTTAAAGAAAACTTGGGGATTGCTTGTTAGAATTTTTATCTTAACAACTTCTCTGCATTTTAAACATTTCTTTCTCCAATTATTTATTATCTCAGAATTTTCCTGCGTTCCAGGATGTTTTCTTTTTTTCGTTAATAGCTAGAAGTAAGGAACCTATTTCTATAACCTAATGCTGTCTTTGGTTAGATAACTCAGAGGAGGAACAGAAACCCCTCATGAAGTTTCATTGAAACCCACAGAAAGTTTAAAGGTCCACATTAACTGCTATTTAGGTAGGATGGGAACCTATATTTTTTGCCTCAGAAGGTTTCAGCATTTTGCAACTACCCTCACATATTGATTCCCCCAACCATGCCAGCAATATTTCTGAATCCCTGTGGTCTGTAAATATTTCTACACAGTTTATTTCAAACTCTTCTGTAGTATTGATTTGTGATGTACCAGTCATGCTAGGATATTTTACCTATAGGGTACTTTTGTAGCTTTGGTACTGACTCTGTTTCCTGCCTTTCTAACAAGCATGCAGCTGACCTTATTTTAAAAAATAAGGTGATGTTCTTGACTGAGCAACACATTTGACTTGATATCAGGCATATACAAACTATTAGCTCAACTCAGTCACTAGCCCAAAAACAAAGTTGATGGAGCCCACTTGCTTCTTCCCCACACTTTCCTCCGTGGAAGTACCTCGCTCCTCTTTGGTGACACACATGCCACTGCCATTGAGAAGTGCTTAGCAGAGGTAGAAACTGGAAGAAAGCTTCTACCCAAATTCCCATCTGAGTGGTACCTATGACCCCATCTGTCCTGGTGTCTCAGTGGTCAGTTGCTGAGGACCAGAAGATACAGAGGTGCCTGGCCTGGAGGAGAGGAGCCAGGCCATCAGTAAAGCAGGTAGCCAGCCAGCATGGCTACCCAACAACAACCAGCTGGAAAAAGCAGCAGATCTAGCCCTCCAGTGCCTCATACCTTACATCTTCTGAAAAATTATGCATGTGTGGGGTGTGAAATGCTGTCATTCTGGTCCAAGGATCAAAAAAAAGAGGAGCCCATAGGGAGGTCAGTGCTGTGGGGCTGAAGAATGAGGTTTGTTCTTAGCTCCACTACAGCTCTCCTGTGAGACTTTAGCTAAATTGCTTGCACCTTCCTTGCTGTACCCATTCATTGCTATGTTGGAAGGACACATGAATAAATAGCATCATTCTTCCCGAATCTCCTAGTTGGTTTTCACAAGAGAGGATCTCTTTCTTTGGAAAATTTGTCTATATTAGGCAGAGAAGTTGAGATTAGCCTTCCTTTCCCCCACCTCCTTCCACCAGAAAATTAATAGGAGGACTATGCACAGTGGGGACCAAGATCTCCATCACTGCACAGCCACAGCATTGCTCACTAAGTCAGGAACTCATGTTTCCCAGCTGTTAGAGGATTCAGAAGACACGGTACTTGACCCCAGATCATCCTCAGAGTCTTTTTCCCAATGGCTGTTCTTGTGCCACATCAGTAGTCCCGTTTGCATATGGAAATAAAACAGGAAGAAGCCTGTGAAACACGTCCTCTCCCTCCATCATTCTGGACATAACAGGAATCCTTCTCAGCAACTTGAGAAAACAGTGAGGCAGAGGGAAAGAGACACAAACATAACAACAGCAGCAATTCACTCTATCCAACTGCAGGCAGTAAATTTAGGTGCTGACCCTGAGAGAGGGAGAAAGATGTCATCCTAGGCTGCCCATATATTGAGAGCAGAAGGTCCCCCTCTGACTTTGTACTCAAAGCACTATATTAAGCTCCTGTGTGGTGCACTAAGCCTCTTGAAACACACATGGTTCAGAGGTAGATAGGTTTTAAGATAACGTTCACATATGCTTAAAGGTGATGCTCAACTGTAGTAAGTATTTGGATGGAGCAGCAATTTTTAAAATACGGGGTGGAAAAATAATCGTTTTTATTAGTGGTATGGCTGAAAAACAAGCTAGGGATGGGAAAGGGATCCTTCGGTTTCTTTCCTATATAACCAACTTTTGGGGAAAGAAACCGCAATAAACTAACAGGTCAGTGTCAGTTCATCAGAAAAAATGCTAAGGCTGCCTTTCTCAGGATATTTTGAGCACATTCACACTGGAAATAAGCAAGAATAAGAAGTCTCATGACATTTCTGCCAATTCATGTCTGGATTGCATTATAATTTGAGAAAGAGATTGAGCCCCTCCCAGAACAGGGAGTAGTTTCCATGAAGAGTTGCAAAACAGAGCCAAAGCTTAGAGCAGATTGAGGGGGAAGAAAGCTCAACGCAGCCCCAGGAACCCAAATCACCCTACTGCAAGCAGGGCAGCCCCTCTGGGTCCTGCTGCTGGTGGCTGGGAGAGGGCTGGGACCCCCCTGCTCTTGCTAGAACCCAGGCATCTGGTTTCAACTCTGAAGTGGGAGTTGAGAAGCTTAACTTTAAAGGCACTTCTCTTTTAAAAAAACAACAACAGGCCAACCCAAAATCAAAACCAACAAGAAGAATACCCGCCACTTTGCCTCTCCTAGTTCATATTTCCCGATGAAGGGTATTCACTCAGGTTGACAGCAGTCTACGCCTTCTCTGCCAGGAGAAAAAAACTCCAATAAGGAAATTACCAGAAAAAAAGTCCACCACTGCAGCTCTAGATGGCACCTGGGGGGAGCTTTTCTCTTCCCCTTGACCATAGCACAAGCTGAGAGACATTAACCTTGCTGGGATAAACTCTGCAAAGACTTCTCATTCAGTATGAAAGTGTTCACAATCCCCCAGGCCAGCACAAGCTTGCACACCACTCTGCAGACTCAAACTGGCTTGGAGTTAGGTACCTATAGACAACATGCAGGTATATTCATGTACATATGTGTATACATGCACGCATATGTGTATAATAAACAGCTTTGTGATTATTGTTTCATTATAAATAGCATCTTTCAGAGAAGCACATATCTTTTTAAAAGTCAAGCTTAAATAGCCCTCCTCTCCCTGTTTTCTCCTGGTCCAATTATGGTTTGCCACCACACAGTTGGCTTATTAACTCATTCTGTGCTTTCCATACAACTTATCACTTTCTCCTCCCACAGCACACAAGAAACAGACACATAAGTGAGATTTACACCTAAGGTTGGTCCTCTGTTGTTGGTGAATCCTGACAAGTCCACCCTCTAGCAGGGCTCACACGCTTCCCGGGATGGCAGCTAGCCAGCAAGTCCCAATTCAGGTTGACCAGCTGCATGCAGCATTCCAAGACACAAAGTGAATGAGGAGCCACAACATTGTATGCCAACAAGCTAGGACCATGCCTGATGGAAGGAAAGACAGAAATTGGCTGCATAAAAATCTCAGGGTTTTTTTTACCTAGCAAATGCCACCCATATGGAATAGTATTGACTAGACAAAAAGATTTGCCAGTGCTTGTGAAGGCATTTCCAACCCAAAGGAACC